>JAIXND010000674.1:5914781-5935111 GCA_023646645.1 Varanus salvator macromaculatus | reverse complement strand
GCCCGGGGCGGCGGCGGTGGTGCGCAGCCAGGAGCTGCCGCGGCCCCGCGACGCGCCCGAGCCCGTGGCCGTGCGGGGCGCCGGGCACATCACCGTGTAAGCGCCCGGGGAGGGGGCGCGGAAGGGGCGGGGCGGGGCGGCGGGCGCGGCGCGGCGCGGCGCGGACCGGGGCGAGGGTGCCTCTGAGCGGGTGCAGAGCGGGCCGCGGGAGCTCTCTGGGCCGGGCGCGCTGCTGGTGGAGCGCGGAGGGCCGGTCCCGGAGCGACCTGCAATGTCAGAGCGCTCCAGAGGGGATGGACTCCGTGGCGCGGGGAGTATCCTGAGGCAGTGCAGAGCGCCGGTGCTGCACGGCCCCCCTCCTTGCGTCGCTTTAGTTCTGATGGGGGTGACTTCCACGGAGCCGAGACTGCTCCTGAGACAGTGCAGAGTGCCACTGCGATCGCGCTCCCCTTTTGAAGTTCTGGGTGGGTGATCTGGGTGAGGGTGTGCGGGGGCCCCCCTCTCTGTCCCCCAGAGCCCCCTTCTTTTGTCTGGGGGAGCCTGAAGCAGAGAGAGAGAACCCTCCTGGGTTATCTTTTCCGTGCCAGGAGAGGAGCATGGCGTATCTTTAATATGTCATCGCCAGTTTTTCTTTCACGGCTCGCTCTTAGAAAAAGCACTTTTGGATCGGGAGGTGAGTTTTATTTGTATGTGTGCAGGCAGGCAGGCAGCGAGGGCAGATGGAGGCCTGCATTCTGGAAGACAGCAGATGAGGCAGGGATCCTCTTCCCTTCTTTGGGAGGAGGATTGCTGCAGACGAGTTTTTAGCTGCTTGCAAATGCCCTGACCCGGGGATGCTGCTGCGATTGCAGGGCTGTGATGGGGCAACTGGGAATGCTGGGCTTTGGAGGTTTCCAATAAGCACCCTTCTCTCTCCCCCAACACACACACCCTTCCGCTCCGCTCAGCTGTCTTGGGACCCCATTATGACTCTCCTCCTTTTGGTGCAATGAAAGCCTGTGTCTTTAAAAGTTGCTTTTTCGTCTTTTAACTGCTGATTCGGATGGGCAGCAAGCCTGAAATTGTATACCTATTGGGCCACACAACTGAAATGGACAAACTAGTGAATGGCCCTCACAAGCAAGTACATGGACAGCAACGCACACATTCTGTCCTGAGAGGGAAAACCTTCCCCGGATTTCTTTAGGGTGGTTGTGAAATACAATGGACCCCTCCAGCCGGGTCTTTTGCTTCTTCCCCCATCCCTCCACTGCCCCTTTCTGACTTAATTCACTCTGCAGTGCAGAAAAAGCACGCAACTGTGTGCGTTACAAGAACACTTTCAGCCGACCTTTCCATTGATTGTGTTTGTTTCAAAATCAACATTTTGAAAGAGCAAGTAACAACTATAACATAAACATCAAGTAGCAGTTGATTGTAGATATTATGAAGTTTACTCACTAGAGATGGCGAAGATACGCAAACATGGCAACAGTCAAAATGGTGAAGCTAGGGGATTGCTAATAGTTCACATAAGTAAGCCATGTGCAACCCATTCACCATATATAATTCTGTTTTCCTTAAGAAGTCCTTATTTTATTTAGTCATGCTGTAAAACCACACATTTTTGTTAAGTCGGATTTTAAAATTTAACCATTAAACGTGTCATAGCTGGTTAATCATGGTTTCTCAGCCTTTTATGCATTATCCTAATATATTTTTCCTGTTCTAAAAACAGCTCCTTAGAATTCTTTATCAATCCTTAACAATCACCAGCTTTTGAATAAACTCTCTTGTCATTTTACATCTATTGTGCATGCATTCAAACTTTCTTTTGGTATTTGCAAATAATAGGGTGTGCCATGCCTAGCATTTGTCTGCTGGTTTATTCTGCTTCCTTGTGTACAGTCTCAAATGTATGCTTTCAAACAGGTTGGGGTCATTATTCCGTTTTTCCTGCCAGTATATTTAATATCAAAATTAGCTTTTCATTTTGCACACAATGAGCTTGTGAAATTCCCTACCACGGGATGTGGTAATGGCCACTAGCTTAGGAGATTAGACAAATGCATGAAGGATTGGGTCTGTCAGTTGTCATTTGCACCAATACTGCTAATTAAATGGAGCCTCCATTTTCAGAGGCAGTGTATCTCTGAACACAAGATTTTGCACGAGACAGTGGTAGGGAAAGTGGCTTGTAAGTTTCCAAAAGCATCAGGTAGTCTACCATTTGAAGCAGAGCTGTTGCTTGATCTAGCAGGGCAGACATAATTTTGTTCCATTCCAACACTGGGCTCTCCTCTTAACCAAGGTGAATATATGCAGATACATTTCTTGCAATGCCATGCAGTGGTTCAAGCCATAGGTTGAGGGCGTGTCTAATTGGCTGTTTTGCCATGTAGTCTGTTCTCCAGGGTCTTGGCTTTAGTCCATGCTATTGACAAAATAGGCTTTGGGGTCTGAATAGCTTGTTTCCCAGAATAAGCACCACTATATTCCAAGAGTCCCTGCTTTTTCCTGTACTCTTTTCCCAATGTTCCCAACTGGGCATACTGAAAGCTGCTTGCCGGATGCATCTTTGACTTGCAGATCTATAGAAAAGCCATTAGGTTTTGTGTAGAGGAGTAGCTTTAGTGGGGTGCACTCACTTGGACTGCACCTCTTAAGGCCCTTCACTCTGCATCTCCTCCACTCTCAAGCCGGATGTGCAGTCAGATGGTCAGCACCTGGCGAGGGCTTTCAGGGTTGCACTGAATGGCTTGCCATAAGCAATCTGCTCGGCCACTTCTTCCTCTTTAAGCAGGCTTGAAAACCCGTTTTGTTCCTGCAGCCCTTTAAAGATCTTGTCTCTATGTGCTTTTGTTAAGATCATGTATTGCTTGATTGTTGTACAGTTATGTCTTCAAGTGCATTTTAATGTATATTAATTTCAAAGGGTAGGATATAATAAATAAACATAGCGGAACTAATGTTTTTAAGTTCCATGGTGGAGTTGCAGAGTTACTTGTAGAGTACAGAGAAAGGGCAGCTTACTTGAATTGGCTTTTTACCTGTGGTCCAAAAGATCTGTTTTTCTTTAAGCTCAGCTATGCATCCCGCTTCCCTGTGGCAGAGTCCTGTGTCCCTGAGGCGTGTATGTGAATAATCCACTCAGATGAGTCAAAAGATTGTGTGGGTTTTTTCTGTCTAATTGGCATCACTGGAAGGAAGCACATCAGTTCAAATATAAGAGATCCACGTGCTGCTGATGATGAATTGTATTTCTATACCACTCAATAGCCAAAGCTCTTCATGTTGTTGGAGTATTCATAGATGCTTCGCAGCAAAATTGGAATCCTGCCATGAGGAAACATCTCTCATGCCACATGAGTCCCAACGCAGGGCTTAATTACTAAGGGTACAACTCATTTGAAGCCAGTGGATTTAACAGTGTTTCATAAAATACGCTTCTCCAGGGGATGCATCAGATCAGGCTAGTTTGGCATAATGCACATGAGCAGAATACTTGGCAAATGTTGGGATAGTTTATCGTGATCAGCAAAACCGTTTAGTTGTGAACCTGTTTCCAGTCATAGTTTTGGGATGGTTCTGTATTTGACCCCCTTTTCGTATCTGCTCTTCTTCTGTAAGAGGCTTAAGGGAACCCACACCTGCGCATCTGCAGCATTGGGCCCTCCGCATGCTGGATCTAGTGGGTGTCAGCAGGATTTTTTTAAAATCTGAATTAACCAAGTACAGCATGATTAGATACCTGAATCTGATGGGCTATAAACTTTGCTCATAGGGGAGTGCTACCTAGATCATGGATTATCTTATGAGGGTGTGATCCTATGTGAAAGGTGAGGTATCAATGGATGAATGGGAGGGGGCTCACTTAGGGATGCTTTGAGGTGGATGAGTGGGAGAGGGGGAAGCTCCCACAGCTAGCCAAGGTTAGACTTACGGGGAGAGGCTGCTTCCATGGGGTATGGCAACAATGGCATCAGTGGGGATGAGGTGGGGAGAAAAGACGTACTTCAGCTGGCATAACAGTTGTGGGTGGACTAGGGGAGTCTGCTCTAAAGTCCTTTCTTGGGACTGTGCAGTCTCTGTTCATGTTGTGCAGTCTCTGTCCATGACGCGCGCACAAGTTCTGGTCCAAGAGCCACTCAACAATTGATGTGCCAAGATTGTGCGCTTGACGCTGCATCGCTATGTCAGCTGGTGGATTCAGAGGACACCAACAGGGTTGGTTTGGGCAATCCGCGGCAGTCGTAGGAACCTAGTCCGGGAAGCTGGGGCTGTTCCAGAAGATGGCACCCCTTTTTGCACTTCTCCAGGGGCCGGAGTTCTCACATTGCTTTCCCCCTTTGTTCTGATGTGCTCCTCATGGGGTCCGAAGGCCTTTGCCCTGATCAGCTTGGAAGGATGGGGAGAGGAACCTGGTTGCAACAGCCTAGTTGCTTTTCTCGCAGCAGGAGGGAGGTTCTTTGGGCTCCTTGTACTGGACAGCAAAGCAGCAGGGTGAAGTTGTTCTCGAGGGGGAGCAGGCAGCTTGCAGGGGTAGCACGGACAAGGCTTGTGGGGCATATCGCAGTCCTCAGGCCCTCCATGCAGGCTACTCTGGGGGCTGGGCCGGCATCTGACGGTCTTGAAGAGTGGTAGGCACGGCAGTGGCATCGCCTGGGTGCACGAGAGACGGCTGTCCAGGGCAGGGGTCAACTTGTTTGACACACCAGGAGCTGGGCAAAGGAATCCCAGGTCGGAGGCAGCAGGTCTGCCCAGGAGGAGGGGGCACGGTAATCCGGATGCTAGCAGGGCAGCTGTCATCACAGCAGTCCTCCACCCAGGCAAGGGCTGCACCAGAATGCAGCTCCTGAATGCCGCTGAGCTGTGCCTTCCTTGTGCTTTCTCTCCAGGCCATCATGGCTTTTCTTGTGCTGTGAGGGAGAGCCTTGCAGAAAGCCTCATAGCTAGCATCCGCTCAGAAAGCAGGAGGGAAGATGACTATGCTTGCTGCCCCACAAATATTCCTGCACCTTTGGGCATTTTCAGAGATCTGTGATGAGGCCAGAAATGCACCTCAACACTCTGATCATGTTGGGCTTCTTCTGTCTCAAGTTGGGTGCGTTGTGTTAGTTGTGTCAGTGGATCTGGCCCTATTTGCTCGGAGTAGAGATGGAAAGGTGGGATGATTTCAGATACACAAAATGAAATGTGACCTATTCAGTCATTTTAACAGCTTGATCCAGACGAAGGGCAAAATACTGCCCATGTTACATCAGTTAAAACATTTTGGGCTTCTACCGGAGGGTTCTTTCTTGAAACGGTGATACAGCTGTGTAAAGGCAGGAGCAGCAAAGGCAAAGCGAAGCCTGGCAGAACTCTGTCAAGGTTGCTGAACAGCCTGCACACAGCTGGCTCTCTAGGGAAAGGAAGGCAGGAAAGAAATCTGGTGACTGAAGCTGTGGAACTGTGTTGAATGGAGCAGCGAATGCCGAGGAGAATCCCACTCTAGCCGAGCGGTCTGTTGCTAGGCAGAGTTCAGGGAGTGAGCGCTCTCTCGTTTACTTGGATGTGGCTCGTTTATTTGGATGCTCTTGCCAGGTGACTCTGTAGTCTTTTTGACCACCCATGGTGCACTCAGCCTGCCAAGTGATTTCCTAGCAGGTCTGGATGACACAACAGGCCACCTAAAGCAAACCCCGGAATGCACGAGGCAGGTCGCAGAGTCAAGACGAGGCAGCTGCGTGATCCCGTCCTTGGAAAGATCCATTGCGATCGCTATCAAAATGTTGCATCCTTGTCACAGAAAGCTTGGCAGCGCTTTCAGAGGATAAGGCTTCAGAATCAGTGCCTAGTGTATCACTGCATCTTCAGCTCCAGCTTCAAAGCCTTATTCTAATTCTGACCAAATACTGTCCATCAGGATGCAGGCTTAAGCAAGGAACTGGTGGAATTGTGTGCTACTTATGCAAACAGAAAAATTAATTGCTCCAGTAAACCACAGCAGGAGGGAGAAATAGGCATCTGGCTTTTCAAATAGTTTGCTTAATAGGAGAAGACTTATTTTCTTTGACTGTTGTCTGCATTCCTTTAAGCTGTTTAATGTATATTTGGCCATTGATGTGAAAAGTAGCAGTGCATTATTCTAATCTGAAATGCAAAAACAAATAGGGCAAAAGTTGGGAATATAGTTTAGGCTGGGTGGAAATGCTTTCTCTTTTTTTGTTTTCAAGGTTTGGCTTGAGCAACAAGTTTGACACGGAATTTCCCTCTATTCTGACAGGAAAGGTAAGTTGGAGTTTGCACCCATATTAAATTTCCAGCATCTATAATTAATCAGTCTTAATGTTGAAAATCCTTCTTGAAATCATATGTGCTGCTCCTGAACACTTTTCTTTTGAGGAAGAGGTATGGATTTCCGTAGAATTTATATTCAGAAAAACACACAGATTTCATTCAGTCACTATGAATATCATTCACTTCATTTAGTTGAATTTAAGATCCCTTTAGTTCTGCCCAGATCTTTCCTCAATTTACCCATCACTTCTGTCTTGTATCTGAGAAATTCCCCAGATCCTGGCACTGCTTGTTCATGCTCAGGCATCAAGCTGAGGTCTTGCAGAAGCAATGTGTTGCATTGCAATGCACACTTTAACCACTTCCAAATACTAACTGATGATCTTATCTGGCATGGGTGTTCAGTACCTGCCATTCATCTCTTCTTTCCTTGCAGCTGCCCCTTTGCAGCTGTCCAGGTGGGTTTTGCCCCCGACAAGATCCAGAACAGCTGTGGCTGAGTCAGGCTATTCCAGTGTGGCAACTAACCTGAGTTGTGGTCTGCTTGAATAATGACCCCAATCCGGTAATTCAGAGTCCACTGCAGCACAGAAGGAGGCCCCACCTTGCCCACTCTGTACACAGGGAGAACATACGTAGCACTGATCTCCCTTTCCAGTGGAACCACCCCAGGAGAAGCAGTGAGAAGCTCCGAGATTCCCCATTGCAGCCCATGCTGCATTCCCTGAAACAGCCTGCCCTCAACCTGCTGCTCTCCACATGTCTTGGCCTACACCTCCCAACATGTTCCAGCCAGCCATGATGGCTGAAGCATGCTGAAAGTCGTAGTTCCAATGCATCTGGAGGGCACCAGTTGCCCTACAAGGCGGCCATTGCTCAGAGAGCACAGTCTTGCACATTGGGTAAAGGGTGCTAGAAGCTTGTGGACTGGGATAGATTGCAGATATTCTGCTTATTTTTCCGGGAATTGATCAAGAAGGTATCCAAGCATTTCAAGTATAGAGAGGGTCCCCAGTAGCAAACGTTTCCACCTTAAATCCATTAACAGTGGGCATGCTGGGCTTTGATCATCCTGGTTAGAGAAATGCAGCATATTTTTATATGGGACCGCTGTTGAAGACAGTCCAGAAAATGTACAATGGCGGGGTTGTTAAGCAGGACCGTATTGCACCGATGTTCAAAGAACGCCAGCGATTTTCACATTGCTGCTGTGCGCAGCTCAGTGCACAGCCTGTGAGTTACAAAGGCCTGAGTAGCTTGAGGCCAGAATATTGGAAAGGCCCCCTTCTCCCACGTGCCTTTTCCCACACTTTAAGACAGTCCGAGGCCCTTCTGCAGGTGTTCTCACCGTTGGACCTGGCGTGATTAGAGAGTGGTTTTGAGGCAGGACTCTGCTTGTGAAATCCTCTTTCTAGGCACGTTTGCCCGTTGCTATAATTGTCTGGTCTCATGTGCCAGGTCAAAGCAGTCCTATTTGTCCAAATATTTATCATTCTCTCTGTAACCAGCCTTCTTTTAAGGTTTTGTTTTCATCATCATGTTACTGCTGACACTTCTTCCTGCTACAACTGCTGTTGTTTATATGTGAATTTATACTTTGTTTACCTGGCTTTTATTCAAAAGTAACAGCAGTGTAACCAGCTCACTTAATGGGATGACTGAAATGATGCAAAGTAGCATGGGCCATGCTCTGAGTTTCTGAGATCTCCTCGTTCAGGCAAAATGTTCAATTAAAAGGGGAAAAAATAGATGGTAGAGATTTTGAGACTTGGCCATCTTGCCCTGCAGTTTGTCACCGTATGGAGTGCGATGTACCTTTCATCTAATTAGTGCAAGAATGAGCTGAGGAGTTCTGAGCTAAATCTTAATTTTGTGCCTCTACATTCCGCCTCAGATGTTCAAATTTTGTATAAAAGATATTCATGGCAGTAGCAGCATATTTCTAGGAATGCCTGCTCAGATTTGTTTCTCACTGAATTAAAGGAGGCTTGCTCTTGGATTAATGTGTATAAATGCAGACTGAATAGCAATTAAACTACTGCTTAGAAGCTGGATTTATTTTTTAAAATATGCTTTACACCCTTGGTTGTGGGAACTGATGATATGAAATCCCTTTGGAAAGAATGTTAGGCCATATTTTCTCATGAAAAACAGTGTGAATTTGAGGTTGGATTTTTTTGTTTTCATTTTTTAAGCATGGAGGTACATAACTTATTTTTCTCCTGATACATCTTGAACTTCCCCAAATTCCTGTGTGCACTTTAAAAACATATCAGTCAGAAGAATTAATCTCCGCAAAGTACAAGACGCTGTGTGGAACACTTGCATGTTTAGGCAAGTAGTCTTGTTCCCAGTTTTGGCTTTCCTTACTGATAAAACGCTCGTTTGCAATCTGGCCTCCATTTTCCGGTCACCTGGGGCAGCCAGGGATACTTCAGAAGGAAAGTCCAGCCTGGTCGCCTGACCTCAGAACAATGGTGACTCCTATGGGGAAATTGGTGTGCAATGCAGGGAAGTATAAGTCATAAAACGTACCCTTGGTATTGTGATTCAGCACGAGGTGTGATTGATGGGCCGGCGATCGCGATGGCCAAAGAAGGCAGAGAGGGCCTGCTGGTCTTTGCTTGTTCGCTTCCTCTCCTGCATCCTGTTGTAAAATATTATGACCCTTTTCTCTCCGCCCCTAGTCCCTTTTATAGTTTGTTGAACCTAAAAGGAACTCATCTTTGAGAATGTCTGGGGGTGTTGGGTGTTTTGTTTTTTCTTTTGAGTCAGACAGATTCTAAAGTGCGTGGAGCTCTGTCCTGAAGAACCCTATTCTTGCCGTGTTTGCTTGTTCCCTGAGGCCCACCGCAGGCTTTGCTTACTGTGGGAGAGGACGCTTGATCCCCTCTGTCCAAAAAGGGCAGCCCCTGCACGCAGCTTTGCGGGCTCAGCATGTGCCGGGGTCATTCTCCCACTCCACAGCATCGCTGCTTTTTGTCTAGAATGAATGTGTAGTACAAGATCGCTCCTCCGTGTGTTGCACATCAGGAAGGAGCAAGCCCCCAAAGCTTCCCTCAGGCGAAGCGAACTGAACATTCCCTCATGCTCCGGAATGGGCCAGACTCCCAGGGTACTCGGTGGGACTGTGGCCTTTTGTTTGTTTGTGTGTTTGCCTGCCTGGGAAGAGATGCATTCGATTTGGAATCCATTTCTCGCCATTCAGCTGCATTTCACTGAATTCTAACTCTGCTGGTTTCTCTTGCCATTGGCTTCTACAACATCTTTTTACTAAAAAGCAGCCTAGCAGGTCACTCTTAACATAGTAATGATTTTTAGTTAGGAAGTGTTTTCCCTGGTTTGCTTGGAAGGAGGCGGAGAAGAACGGCCACGGCAGGTACTTCCATACGGCAGATTCAGATAATTTAGATGCAGCAGATTCTGTGGCACCTGGACAGTGTCTGGAATGCCATGAGATCATCCAGTGTCCCAGATCCTAGGCTGGAAAAAGGCTTTGACCTTATCAGTGGGGAACCATGTACAGCTCCTGTCCCCTTTGCACAGCCAGTGCAAAACCTTGGAGAAAGGATGTGGGGTGGGAAGGGGAGGGGAGGAGGCTGGTACCCCGAGAGACACAAGGTGCTCTGGCACGGCTTAGGCCTCCCTCCCTCTCCCTGAAGGGCCACGGCTGGAGTGCCAAAATCAGCTGTCGGTCTGGTTTTCAGAGTGGGGGAGCACGGAAGTGACCTTCGCTTTCACATCCTTCCTGCTCTGCCCAGAAAGCCCTTCATCTGTTGCGTTAAGCAAGCTAGGATGGCCCATTGGGAGGCACCTTTTGGCTGGCCCCTTCCTTACTGTTAGAGGGAAAGCCACCTTAGAGGCACGGACGATTTGTGTCCGCCGCAGTATCTCATGCAGGTAACCCAGAAGGGGCTCCCCATGCTGCTTGTGCAAACGCTTCCACGTTCTTCTTTTAACTGAAAGACTTCAAACTTCTTCCTTAGTAGAGCTTTACTCTGCTTATTGAGAGAGAAAGCATTTAGAAATGTTGGTATCTGAGCTTTCTTGGCCTAGGCCCAATCCATGGCATATAACTGGGAGTAAGTCCCATTGATCTCCCTGTGGCTTGTATCTAACTAGATGTAAGATTGGCTGGGCGTGTGACAGTCAATGTGAACATACCTTTCAAGAGGTGAGGGAGGGAGCAGCAAGCAAAGGGGACTTCAAGGACTTTTCCAATAGGACTGCCCCCACCCCCCGATTCTGCCCCAGAGGGGATAGCCTTCATTCTGTGCATTTTGTTCCTGGTTAGGGAGTGATATTAGCCTATTGCAACAAAGATGAGAAATAGTCTTGCAGTACCTTAAAGACCAGCACGTGTATACTGGCGTAGGCTTTCATGGGCTGGAGTCCACTGTATCTGATGCAACGACGTTGGTTTTCTGGAACATTTTGAATTTTCTAAAAAGTTCACAATAGAACAAGTTCTGATGTCTTGCAGAAATCTTGCATTCCCCGCCCCATTAGTTATGCTGGCCAGAGCAGAGGAGAGCCCGCGGTGTTAACATCTGGGGGGGGGGGCAGCTGTTCCCCATCCCCGCCCTCGAGAGACCCGAGGTTGGATTTGCAGTGAACACCCTGTTGTGCCGTTGTGCCGGCAAGAGACAAAAGCCAGGCCAGAAGTCCTGAAAAGACCAAGTAATGCAAGGAAATGCAATTGCAGGTGGCCCCCGAAGAGTTCAAGACCAGCATCAGCCGCGTGAATGCGTGCCTGAAGAAGAACCTGCCGGTCAGCGTGAAATGGCTGCTCTGCGGCTGCCTGTGCTGCTGCTGCACCCTGGGATGCAGCCTCTGGCCCGCCGTCTGCCTGAGCAAGCGAGTGAGTACGCGCAGGCAGCGCAGGCTGTGCTGCGCCGCGGCGGCTGGGCGGCTGGCGCACCGCATGCTGACAAGAGCCTGCCTTTCTTTTGTAGACGAGAAGATCGGTTCAGAAGTTGTTAGAATGGGAAAATAACAGATTGTACCATAAGGTAAGCAGAAAGGGGGCTGCTTGGATGGTGGGGGAGGGTGTGGGGGCTTCTCAAGCGACTGCATCTCGCACGGCTGCTTCATGCTTCGTTTGCCGCTGTCGGAGACTCCTCTGCGGGGCATTCCGCTTGGATCGTGGCTGCCATGTTGGGAAAGGCCATGTAATTCGCACAAGGGTTGGGTGTCGCTCTCCGTGAGATAAAGGCTCGGTTGCTAGAAAACTGCCATGCACCGACCGAGGTTGTAGTTCAGTATTTCTGCAGGGCACAAAGTGAGAGACAGCTCGGCTGCAGGCGGAAGAGGTTGTGGTGTTGCCTGTATCCAGGACTTATCTAGTCACAGAAGACATTCAACGGCAAGCCGTGGAGGGGGAGTTGTGGGAGCAGTGTCCATACGGCTTATGCTCTGACATGTATGAATAGTGCAGAAGCCCCTTCTTTGAGCAGCCATGCCCCAGCCAGTGCTACGTGGCTTGCCGGGGCTCGGGGACCTCCCAGCGCCCCTGTGGCCTCCCCCGGAGACTGCAAGAGGACTGAGGAGGGAGAGGAGGTACGCATCTGTCCAGGGCCCACATCTTCTGTCAGGCACAGGGAAATTTTAAACGCAGGAGGAGGTTAAAATTCCCAAGGGGTTTAGATGTGTTGCTGTTAAGGTAATGCCAAATGTTGCATTATTTTTTAGCTTGGCTTGCACTGGAAGTTGAGTAAAAGGAAATGTGAAACTAGCAATATGATGGAATACGTAAGTACTTTCTATTTTCGGTTATCAGAATGCCATTGCTTATGAAAGCATAATGTCTGTTTTCTTCTTACTTCTTGGACAGTTGCTTACTGAGGAGTAAGTCCCACTGAAGAGCAGTAGGTATTCTTCCACATAAATGTGACTAGATCGGATGCGCACCCTTCAGCCTACTTTAATGGCGACCAGTCTTGCTGGCCGGGTGCTTCCTCTTTGCCCGCCCACATCAGCCGTTGAGGGGCTTGGGCAGGAGGAGGTCTTGCACCCACCCTCAGGAGGGATCCTGGGGCAGCTGCTTTGCCACCGTGTGCAGAGTGCTGGACTGGAGGGACCGTGGTCTGATCCAGCAGGGCTTTTCTGATATCCTTTTGTAGGGTGCAATCCTATACTTGTTTAGGCAGAGAAAAGCCTGCAAGTCCCAGGATCTCTCTCGGGCCAGTCTGTGGTCTACTAGAGAAGCCGCCGCACAATCATAGCATATAAAATCAGAACCTGGAAGAGCAGACTTCCAGGTCATAGTCTCACTGCAGTCCTTCGCTTCCACGTATTAATGTTGGCACAATTCAGGTAGCGCAGGAAAGCGATTGCTGCTTTCACCCTATCATTCTCGGCCCGTCAGACATTCTGCTTAGACCGCTTGGCAGCTGCTGTGTTCAGCCCTGACTATTTTACGTGCCCGCACTCTCCTTGGCCTGCAGGCTACTAATGGTGCAAAGAGACTTCTCCTGCCGTGGTCTGTGTCCCTGGATTTGCAGGAAACATTACTTCCTGTACTACGGAATTGTGAACGTTCAGACAGATCCTTAATCTCCTTGATCTCAACTAGCCACCTTTTCTTTTTCCCCTGTGCTTAACTATTCTGGTTAATATATAGCCTTAATGTAGCCATCATGAGCCCTGAGGTGGTGCTGAGTATCCCATCAGATCTCCTTAACAGTGATAAATCGCAGTGACAACACTTCATCAAGCAAGTTACTAGCCCTCATGCTAAAGATACATGCACCATGTGTCTTCATTTACATACCTTCTTAATTTTATGGAAGTTTGGAACATTTGAGGCTGACAGAGCAGTAGCACTCTGAGAATTCTCCATTTGAGTATTGAACCTTGACTTGTCCATCCTCCATTTAGCTGTATGCAAATACGTTCCAAACCCTCACTCAGCAGCCTTCTCTGTTGAATGTTTTGCTTCCTTTTCTAACAGTTCATAATATTGAAGTATTGCACGCCTGGCATGTTTAGGAAGTATTTGGTGCTTTTGGACTGGCCTAGGGACCAAGTCTCATGCTGCAACTGATCTCTTATTGACTCAGGGGTGGCTTGGGATAACGTGGGAAGAGGGGGCCCTGTACAGTGGTTGTCTGTGGCCCAGGAAGCCAGCTTTAAGTGCCTCTTCGGCCTTGCAGGCGTCCCTTGTTGGATTGCTTGCACATGTAAAGCTTCGTAGGTGGGTAAAAAAGGCGCTGATCACACAAGATAGAAATCTACCACAAGCTGCTGGTGCCCCCTAGGGGGGAAAATAAACCACGGGAAGCCAGCTACAGGGCCAGCTGAAGGATGAAGACAGCTTAGTGGGACTGAAGGAAAGAGCTGCCAGCCCTGCTGGAGAACCGTTCAAACTGGGACACATCCACCCATGGCCTGAAACCCATGCATAGTTCTGTGGCGCGCATGCGGAAGGTCCCAGGCTCTCCACCGTTCTTGTCCCAAGGACCACGCAAGGCATCCTGCACGGGCAGAGCGGAGTCAGATGATCCAGGCAGCTTCCCGTGTCCGTCCCCCAATGTGCTGCATCCCGGCAGCTTTGCTAATGTTCCTTGCACACAGGAGCTGAATGTATTGGCTAACGTATCTTTGTTTTTTCCCCCTTCTGTAGGTAATACTAATAGAATTCTTACCAAAATACCCCATATTCCGACCTGACTGAAGAACAGTATTACCTTTCATGTTACCTGTCATTTCCTACCTGTAGTGCCTTGTAGGGGATGTTGGAGAGAAGATGGTCTACTTTGCTGTGATTTAAAAAAAATCAGAAGTGTTCTTTGGTAGAGTTACCTTCCTTGCTATGTTAATTTCTTTTGTTTTAAGAAGAAAACAATTTGCACATTTTTAAACCGTTAAATAACGAGGCTTGTGTGTGCACTCCTGAATTTCTTTTAACAGTAACTGATAGCCGTTGCCACTCATGATCTCGTATCAGTGCTGGTTTGTAGCCTTGTCCGCATACGCTGCCTTATTAATTTCTAAACTTGCTCTCTGTTTGCAGACATGCATCCTAACCTAGTACGCCGAGTGTGTCACCTACAACTTCACACTCCCTTAAATTCTTGACAAGAGATTATCAAGGTTAGCTTACAGTAACTAGAAAAACTTTTAAACTAATCTGCTTGCATAAGAGTTACCATGCACAGCACCAGTTTTCTCCTGTACTTGCCAAGTTGCTCCTTTTGCGTTTTTTCTGGGGGGTGGGAGTGAACTGCTCTAACACAACATGTTGTAAATATTGCCTCATTGCATTATAAGATTTGTGGTATGGCGCCCAAGGTTTACGAAATGTAATATCACTCCTCCTGTTTTGAAGTTGTTCCGTATAGATTTATTCTGAATGATGTCTGTAAGCATCCTTTTGAATGTATAAACCCATTTGCGTATCAGACAGTAAAACTGTAATGGGTTTGTATGTACCACCGAATGTTGGACTCAGATGCACTTTGATAAATGAATGCAAAAATGCATTGCGTTTCTCTGTTTCTGAAAGTATTGTCACAAAAGCTGGAGGTTTAACCTCCTGAATCCAAAGATCGCTAAAATTCAAGGGGGCTCTTCAGGCACAAGAGGCATCCAGAAGCACAGCCTCTCAAACTGGGGGACTTCAAATGCCTTTTGTGATCTCTGATTATGGGGCTGGAGCCTGCCCTTCGTGGAGAAAAGGCGTCAAACAAATCCCCCTAGGAGGTGTCTAAAGAAGCTCTTTGGTTCCCTGCCACAGATTTGATACAAAGAATGTGCTTTTAATTTAAAGGCAAAAAACATCAGTCACTTGCCTCAATCATTGTGGTTAATGTTTAAGTACTGGCACAGTAACTAAATTCAGAATAACTTTTAATGCTTTGTTACCAGAATGCTGCTTGAATGTTCTCGTCAAATATTCTCTGGGTGAACAGAGCAACGATAATCTCCTTTTCAAAATTATATTTTTACCAAATGGGAAAGGGTTACACCAAAAATCTGGATAAAATATACTGTTGAAACAGAGCAGAGACCACTGTCAGTTGCTGGGTTCTTGGATTTCAGTACCTCTTGGTCCCAGTGGTTCTGTGCCAAGAGCCTGTGTTGGCTCTTGCTTTGCATAGTCTTCTTAAGTAGCAGAGTGATTTTGGAGGGAGAGGTCGGCAGGGCACGGTGCTCGTCTCACTGTCTTACAGAGATGGTAGGAGACAATTGGGCAAGGCCAAATATATCTGAAAAACCTCTAACCCTGAGTACAGGGTAGCATGAGGAAGCCAAAATCCAATCGGAACGAGATCTCTCCATTTATCTTGCAGGTTTAGATTCTGGAATCATTTCGTTCCGTGCTTTTCACACAACATGCTCTGTTTGACTCCACACTCAATGAACTCGGCCGCCATGTGACTCAGATGAGGTGATGGGAGTATGTGTAGCTTCCATCTGCTTGTCCTTGGCATCCCCACTCCTGTGGTGCAGTAAAGAAAGCATATCGCTGCAGTGCAAGCCACTGTTGCAAACTTGGCCCCGCAACTTCTTACGGACAGGGGAGTCCACACGCAACTGAACTTCCTCGTTGAGTGAAATGCGGAGGACACACGCACACATCCCACCCACGTTCGCAGAGTGGAAAGCCCTTTGAGTGTTCCTGGCGGGTTCCCTAGATCGAGGGTGTCTGCGGAGTCCTTTGTCTTCAGTGGCGTTTCCTTAGTGAGGCTGGCTAGTATTGCGAGGAATTCTAAGGCAGGAGGGCATAACCTTAGCGCAGTTGCCAACTTGGAAACTTGAGCCTCGAGACGTGGGTGTCATATCCAGACTCCAGGAATAAAATCCTTATGGCAAATGATCCAGCTGGATTTTAAAATGGAATGTTAAGGAGGCTTCATGCCTCAGTAGAGCTATGAATTGCGCTCACACGTTCTTGCAGGAGTGGGTATCTCGTGTTCTGTACAGCTGTTTCTTGTATTGAAAGAACGGGTTTGAGAATCCATGCAAGGCCAAATTATATTAGACTTCAAATGCCAGAGAGTTTTTCTGCTCATTGGAAAGTGCGCGGAGAGTGACATATTGCCAAAAAGAGTGATTCTAAATATTCATTCTTGCCTAATGTAGCCGAAGCGTCTTCTGGCGTGGAATAACATTGATTCATTTCCTCAATGCAGAGAGAAATGTCTTTGGATAGCAGTGAGAAAGTTGGGCACGTGTTGGTGCTTCCGGTAATCTGCTCTGAATACTCTCCATTTGTCTTTTAGCCAAGTTTGCATGGTTTAGTGGTTACAACAGGGATAGTTCCAATTTGGCTTCATGCGATTGTAACACTGTGCCAAGTTAAAATTGCCAACATTCCTCATGTTGGCTGTAAGTTTTAAGAAATGTGGCTTCAAAAAGCAAATTTACTCAAGAGACTAATTCCCCTTACCCCCTGACCCTATTATGTGGAAGTCACTTCCACAGGCATTTAGTGGGACTTGCTTCCAGTGAATGATTTTCTCTGTAGGATATGCATCTTGCAGTTTGAATTCCAGACTTTGTCTACTAAAGGGGCCATACTCACAACTTTTCAGGTGTGTAAGATCCTTGTTTAGAAGTTTGTAGTGAAGAAAACATGGTCCAATGTTGTTGCCACGTCATCACTTTGCACATTCTTTTGTTGTTGTCTCAAGGACCACATTTTTGCAAATGTTTTCCAGCATCTCTTCTTTTGGCAGTATTGCCATATAAAGCACCCACAAGAATAATCTGGGGGTTGTTTACACAGGGTAGGGCCCCCTTTCATCTCCCCCACCTTTCCACGTCCTGATTCATGAGCAATGTGATCGCCCATTCACTTTCCTTTAAGCTGTAACAGGTCCAAGGTATGCGTAAAGAACTCTTGTGGCATTGTATCCACATGTGGAAATTTGTGGAAAACCTTGTGGAAAACCTGTTTCCTGTTTGTTTCACAACCTGGTTATCTTAATAATTGTTTGTAAAATGGAGCCTTCAATTTAAAAGTAAAGGACCTCCGAGTCCAATTTTGTAACCAACTAATCTGGCTCAAAGCATTTTGCAGTCATGGGTGGATGGTCATACAGTCTGAGAGCTGTACCCCATAACTTTTTATGGCATTACAGAGGAACTAGGGGCACAGCTCTTTGCTTTTCATGTGGCTGTGAACATCATCCAACTGTCCTTACAGTGCTTTTTGGTTACATGTTGAATTGGCTACCCCTTTTCTGCCATCCTTCAAGCTGAATTTTTTATTCAGTGTGGCCAGCCTGCGTAGCAGAGTTGCCTTTTTTCACCATACCCATAATTACTTATTAATTGGTAGGATGCTCTTTAAAAGCACTCCCAAGTAGCAGAGAGAAAGGGCCTTGAATTGTTTCTGCAGAACAAAATGTTACAGAGATGGATACCAAAAGCTTTGGTGTTTGGTTGGTAGAGTGGAAAATGCCCACACTGACTTCATGCGAATGCTTCCTACATAGTTTTGAGCCATTCCATGTATTATACAAGATGTGGCAAGAGGTGTACCATAGATACGAATCGCTTCCACATTTAAAAAAAAATACAAATTTCCTGCATGCAGTGAACTAGCATGCCGGGGAGTGTATAACATTAATCTTTATCTCCGATCCCTACAGACTGGACACAGAGCAGTATTTAATTTGGGAGAGCATCTCCCATGGGACACACCATACCTTTAGTCCGAAGTCTGTCACATCCTTCTCTGTGACATTTTACACTGACATCTCCGAGCATCCCAGCCAACCATACTGAGTGCACTGGGTTGAGGGCACTGAGCTACAAGGAGACTTCGGCCATGTCAGCATGCTGTTCAATGGGCGTTCCTTCTCTCCACCCAGCCCCAAACTGCAGGCTGTCCTAGTAAACGGCACATTACGATAAACACAGGCATCCACTCTCCTATCCTGGTTAAATGCAAACTCCACTTGGGCAACTGTGAACATGCATTGTAGCGTCTCAACATGGGCCGCATCAACCAGAAAGTGCTGGCATTGAGCAATAAGGGGAAAAAATCCAGGCGTGTTGATACTCAGTGTAAATAGTTACCCATTTTCGTGAACGTTACACAACTGTGTTCATACTCTGCAACTTTGGTGCATTTTTGTTTATGGTTATGACATTATTTGTAACTCATGAAACTTCTTTGTTAAACTGTATGCATTTTAAGTCCTTAACACTTCTGTTCTGTTTACAAATAGCCACTTTTTTAATAGGACCTCATGCCTTGAAGTTTTTACAATAAAAAAAAAATCTAAATAAGCCTTTTGTCTGCAACTTCATGCATTGACCTCTGTCTCTTAATGGGGATGGTCGGTTTGGCTGGGATGCAGCCAGGAAGCTACTTCAGCTACTGGCCTGGATCCTTGCTTTCTTTCCTCAACTTCTGTCCTGCCCAATAGCCAAGACTTTCTGGGTAGTTTCCATGCCCTTGAAAACTGTTGTTCACACTCCCAGTTGAAAGGAAAAAGAAACAACGCATATGTCATAGACATGTCAGGGTCTTCCTTTCTGCCCCCAGATTAATATTATTATTATTATTAATGATGATGATGATGATGCAGCACAAGTCTGAACAGGCCATGCCCAGTTCAAAGTCATGCAAGCAGGGATGGCTTTCTAAGCAAGCGAAGTATGGCCAATTGATAACTGAGTGCCAGGGCTTGGCTGACATTTAGAAAACAAAAATAACTTATCAGAAAACAAAACTATCAGAAAACAAAAATAATTTTACCAGCTTCTCATAGAAAACTCTGCATCATGCGCTTAGTGGTACTAGACCCCAGCCCTGATGGGGGAGAACAAAAAAATAAGAATGGCAACACAAAGCAAGGGCTGAACCGGAAGACTTCACAGTCTCCTTGGGATCACAACGGTCTTCCGGCCTTCTCCACCACGCTGCCTTGGGAGAGCCTATGATGGGTGCTGAAGCTGGAACCTGGGGGCCAAATCCAGCCTGCCCAAGTTCCAGTTTGACCATGGACGCCCCTGCTCTTGCCTCAGTCCAATACCAGTCTGGAGGCGCCCCGACTTGTGTGCTTTCCCTCCCCCAGCCTAGCAGCTGGGAATACCGCTCCCAAGACGCAAATGCTGGCAGAAAGAGCTTTAAAATCAAGCATGCCGGTGTTTCGATGCCCATCATCTAGTGGCAGGTGGCCAGCAGAAGCATCTTTGAAATGGGGCATCTCTCCTGCCAGGGAAGAAGCGTCCTGCACTGAGCCTGCAGATGCTGAAGGAAATGCTTTGCCCCACTGGGACCCAGTGCAGCCCTTCAACGGCAAAAAGCTGCTAAGGGCCGGGAACTCAGGCAGGCTATAAGGGGGGAGGGGGCGTTTGAGGAGTTTCGGGAGGGGTGGGCCCACGCGCTAGCACGCATGTGAGTGCCTCGGAGATGATTCTTCAGGGGTGCGATTCAGTACTTCCTACCCAGTTTTTAAGCAGCCACGTCGTAGGCCTCCTCAAAACTCCACTGTAGTTCGCGCAATCGTGCCAAAATTATACGCAAGATTCCTCCTAGAGGAACTGGAAAGTGACGAACCAAGGAGGCCCGGCTCCCATCCCGCGCGTCCGCCCACATGTCCTTGGAAGCGCGGGACCCACTTCCCGCATCCCTCCATACACTGGCGCCGCCAAGCGCTTTCCGGGCCGCGAGAATTCCTACGAGCAGGCGCGGCCAAGGGCCGGGGATGCTGGCAGCCCGGGTGCAAGGGACCGGCGGGCGCCCGCCCGCGCAAGCACGCGCTGGAGAGGCGACGTCGCCCACTCCTCCGCCCGGGAAGCCGTTCTCCCGAAGCGGGTGCGCCGACGAGCGCTGCGGCTGCGTCCGGAGGAAGCGCGCTCCGACCGGCGCGCCGTGCCTGCTCGGGCCGCGCCACGCCAGCCCGGGCAGGGGCGCCTCTCCTCGGCCGCTCGGCTGGGCGCTAGGACCTGGCCGCTCCGCCCGCCGCAGGAGCCGCCGCCGCCGCCGCCGCCGCCGCCGCCCCCTCCGCGGCTCCACGTTGGGCGAGACTTTTGCGCGCGCGAAGCCGCCTCCTGCGGGGAGAGGCCCGGGCGGGGCGATGGCGGCGCTGTAGCCCCGCGCCCTCGCG
>JAIXND010000674.1:5845104-5914381 GCA_023646645.1 Varanus salvator macromaculatus | reverse complement strand
CGGCGGCGGCGGCCCCAAGCCCCGCCGCGCTCCCGAGCAGGCCTGCGCCGCGCGGGCAGGGCGCGCCGGGGCCTTGCGCGCCGCGGCGGCCGCGCCCTCGCAGATTGCGCCGCGCCGCTGCGCCGCATGCTATTCCCACCGGCCCCTCCCACCCCGCCCCCTTGGCCGGAGAGCCCGGGCCGCGGGCGGACTCACCCGTCCGCCGCCGTCTGCGGGATGGGGCGCGGGCTCCGCCGCCGGCCCCGCCTTCCTGCGCGCTCTTCCCCGAGGGATGGTGAGGAACCAGGCAGCAGGCCGGGCATCGGCCTCCGGCCGCCGGCCTTGCGGGACTGCAGGCAGGGCGCAGGCGCAGGCGCAGCCTTGATCCCGCTCGCTCGCTCGCCAGCTGCCCGGCTGTCCGCGGCGCGGGGCTCGGCGCGGCCGGCGAGGAGGGCTGCGGGGCGCCCCGCTTTCCTCGTGCGCGCTGCAGCGTTATGCTTGCGCTGCGGGTCTGGGGCGGGAGCCGGGCGCCCGCTGGGCCCCCCGCTCAGCCAGGGCGCCCCCGAGGGTCCCCCGCGGCCGCGCTCCCCGGCCGCTGCTCTCCAGCTCGCCCCTGCCTCGGCCGGCCGAGCTGCGAGCTCGCTCCGTGGCCTCTGAACCCCCCTCCCGCGTGGAAGCCGCGCGCCTCCCGGGCACCCCTTCCTCGGCTCCTGGAAGGCCGCGCGGTCCGCTGGGCGACCCTCCACAGCAAGCCCCGCCGATTCCCGTGGCTTTGCAGGGCACCTGTGGGGCTTGCTGTCCTACCCGGTTCGGACCCGCAACTCTGCACCCTCCCGCCCGCAGCCTTGTGCCCACGGTGCTGCTCGCTCCACCAGAGATGCGGTAGTGAGCTCGAAGCGAAGGTGGGGATGGAAAAAGCTGCGGGCATCCAGAGGGGTTGAACAGTGCTGCCTCTGTGTGAAACCCTCTGCAAAAACCCTGGCAAACAAAAAGGTTCCACCTGGCGGAAAGGAAGGCAGCGCAAGGCAGGGTGCCACAACCGCAAAAGCCCTGCCTTTCCACCCTGCAGGGCTTTGGGGTGCAGGGACTGCATGGGACTCTGATCTTTATGTCTCACTAGCTGGGGCAGGTGAGCAGCTGTCTTTAGACCAGGTACCTCCCTGATGGACAGCAGCCACATCATCCGCTCCCAACAGTCTTACGGTCTTGCCAGGTGGAGGCACCCAGTCAGGTAGTATGGCTTCAAACCCTTCTGCCCTGCCCTGAAAATAAAACCAACTTGATAACAAACCTCTAAATCTGAAACAATCTATTTAAAAAACAACAACCTGTAATTAAAGCAATTCAACCAGTCGTAAGAGAAGCCCTGCATGAAAGCCAAGCCAGCAGTAAAATGATGCAGGAAGGATAATAGTGCAGTGCCAAAAGGAATGTAAGGTCCCTGCCCTGCCGAGGATACAGTGTTCAGTTTGACAATGCGCAACAGAGCAAGTCAAGAAAGAGGGGAGCAAGGGGAAGATATGGGACAAAGTTGGGTAAGTCTGAACATACGTGGCGTTAGTGACAGCAGGGAAATGACGAATGTGGCATTGATCAAAGTTTTCAGAAAGGAAGAGATTGCTGAAGATGGGCCTGGCTTAAATAAACCGTGCTCACACGTCGTTTGTTGACCTTACTGAGAGTTGTTTAGCAGACAGTTAAACAAACTAGTTTGTTTTAATGCTGCCGGAAATGTTGTTTCTTTCCCTCGTCCTTCACTTCCCCGCTCCCTGTATCCCAACTGCCTTTCAGCGCTGCTGTAGTCACAAGTACTGGCAAGTCAGGGGTTTTTTTTGCTTAGCACTCTTTCCTGCCAAAGCTGTAGCCTGGCAAAACAACCCATGAACAGCCCACAGTTCTGGATTCACATGTAATGACCACCCGCTGTTTAAACAACCACTGATTGAAGTCCAACCCCGACCCTCCTTTTTTTCTTATGGGTTGTTTGTTGGCCCTGGGCTCATGCATATTAGTGACGGAGGAGAAAGAAATCAGAGCGAGGTGACAGTGGATTTCAAGGTTTCTGCATGGCTCCTTTAGCAGCCGTGTCCTTTTTGCTTCGCAGCCATACTGCACCAGTGGCAGACTGGGCGTGTATGAAGCTGTAGGCTCCTCTGTCCCCCATTCCCCTTTGCTCCTTCCATGCTGGCAACTGCCAATTTCTTAGATCTCAGAAAGGCATATAAATGTAGGCGTCAGTGCCAAATCTGTTTGAATTTTAATTAATTGAAATATTCTGATTGGTTGACAGCTATGAAAGTTATCTCTGTACTTTTATTCCTTCTTCTTTGGTTCTTAACGCTTAGTAATGACGATGTATGTGCAACAAGGACCATTTTAAAAACAAAAACACTTTGTGCTCATTTGCAGGTGCAACTAAATAAATAAATTGCTGGAGGTGCTCATGAAAAGGGTCCCAATTGAAGGCTCTCCAACCAGCTTTGCCAAGAAACAAAATGAAAATAAAAAGCTATGATCATCTAGTGATCTCACCCAGTAGCCAAAGCTCTCTGGGCAGCCCACAAAATAACCCTTAAAACTATAAAATGCAATAGCATAACAAGCATAACATAAAAACCATACCAAAACAGAAGAAACCCCAAATAAACCTGAGATAAATGTCAGCAGCAGTGCAAAGATTTAAAAATGCAGAGACAGAAGTTGTAAGACTGTGCATAGCAATACCTGGGGAAATAAAAGGCCCCTCATTGAAGGCTCAGAGCACTGGTACCAGGAGAACATTCCAGAATGACAGCATTCGGCAGCAATTTGTGGGTTCGCTAACAAACCCACACGGTGCCAAGATGTGTACTGCACACAAGCCATTTTCTGCAACAACCGAACAATGTAGCATTCGGCAGCTGCTTCTGTGACATCTGTACCCGAGCACTTGGGTTGGTTTGTGGGTAAAAACAGCCCCAAGATAACCCAGAGTAAAACCACAAAGCCCTGAATTGCAACAAATGCTGCTATTTCATCTGAACTGAATGCTATTTCACTAAGAGGAGCACCAGCTTTTTATCAGCTGTTATATCCGAGGTGTTCTTAAGGGAATATTTAAACTCCAAAGAAATGAGGGCCCATAAAGTGTCGAAGTGACGTAGGAAGAGACTGTTAGACATTCATATTGAGATAGACAAATATCATCTTAGGGTGGTGTGGCAAAAATGATTGGTTGTATGTTCTGGGCAGACAAAACCATCTGAATTTATGGGGTTTGCTGCTGCAAGACATGGCAAAGACCAGCTGGGAGAACTTGGTGAAGGCTGTGGGAATGCATGGGAAATGGACATGGCGCTGGCTGAAGGGCAGGGGGAACGGTCAGCGGGTTTTTGAGGAGGTGCATGGAAGAGGCCTGAGCCCTGGAAATGCAGATGAGGCAGAACCTGGAAGTGGCACTTCGGTTACCTTTCTCCATCTGTCCAGCCAGACCAAATCGGCCCTGAAGATCAGGGAACGGGTGCTGCCAGAAGAGTAGCAGGGCCAGTTCACCTGGAGTGTAGGCCTTTAAAAAACAAATTATAAATGGTCTTTAAGCAATTTGTATAGATACAGGGCAGAGAGAATTTAACCTATCCCTGGCTGAAGGCCCACATCTGCCTCCACCAATGGAAATTTGTTGGGGGTGGGAAGGCGTACCTGAATGTGCTGGGATTTGTAGGTGGGGTGCCGGAGTCCAGAAGCAACTTCTCTGTAAAGTTTCTGAAGCTGTTGTTGGCTCCTCTCATGGACACGCCCCCCACTCCTTGCTGTCTTTCCAGATGACAATGGCAAGCAAGAAGATGGACCAATGCTGGGGTAAATCTTCCAAGTTTTTCATCCAGCCTGGGAGGCTGATTTGATTCAGCCTGGGTCTTCCACATGTCTTTGGAAAACAACACACCTTTAAAAGTACTGCATCGCATTTTCTAGAAATAGTTGTGGGAACAAGTTAATGCACAATTAATGAGATTTTAATCTGCTATTATATGCAAGTTGTTATTGGAATACTTCATTTAAATTTAAGAAAAAAATCAAAAGTGTGGACCCACTGTGGACCCACTCATAAATGTTAGCAACTCAAAGCAAAGGACATGCCATTGAGCATTCTTTGAAACTGCCAGGCTCTGAATAACTCTTTCTTAATATTTTTACTACTATATCTCTGATTTGGAGGGGGGGGTCAGCTCAAGACAACATGGCTGTGTGTTTTACCTTTATCAGACATGCAGAATCTCTTCCATTGCAAGATGCTTCTAAGGAGAATAGGATGGTCCACAGTGAAGACCAAGAATTCTTGCACCGCGTAAGTAGCTTGGAAAAATGCTTCGGCTTTTAGCCATGCTGTAAGAAAATATATCTAGGACAGGTGGAGAGGCTGCTCAGGTGGCTGGTGAAACATGGATTGTTTGTTTAAGACGTGTATGGCATCCTTTGCAACAGCCTCAGGATGTCTTACATGAATAAAATTCCAAAATACATAGCAATATAATATTATAAATAACATAATACATTCCACAATATATCCTCTCTTAATTAATAAACATAATAAAAAATAGAATTAGAATTAGGACGATATTCTTTTTATATCCACTTTCTTCCCCTTGCAAGGAAGCCAGGCAGATTACAATCTCCTCCTCTCCATTTTATCCTCACAACAACAGCCCTGTGAGGTAGGTAGGTCAGGCTGAGTGCCCATGACGGCCAAAGTCACCCAGTAGGCATCCTGGCTGAGGGGTTCCATTGTATTGAACTTTTTAATGTCTAAAGCCCCTTCCCCCAACAACCTCCCTTACTGGGTCATTGTAGGGATCGAAACAACGTAATCTACATGTTTTGCCCATGCCTTGCCCATGTTTCGTCTCTGTGGCAGGTCCTTCCGAGCGGAGAAGATGACGAGGACGACAGTGACAGCGACAGTGATGACGACGACATTCGGGTCACGATCGGCAACATTAAAACTGGAGCACCATGTTACATGTACGTCTGTGTGTGCTTCCAGCTCCTGCTTTAGGTTTTGTTCTTGGCCTGTCAGAATGTCAGGAATGGATGCCGACGTTCTGCTTCTGCTGCTGTTTTGTTTTAGTATTTACGTATTAAAAGCTTTTCTTGCCCGTACCCTACAAACATCTCAGGATGGCTTGCAATAAGTGAATAAAATAAAAAAAGCACCACAGCACCCGAGAGTTAATATACTTAAAACCCCAGTTAAAATCAATTAAACATTAAAATAGCGGGAGGGGGTTGCCTGACGCTGAAAAGAATATAATGTCGGCGCCAGGCAAAAACTTGGCCGACATAAAACCTGTTTTACCCTTGAAGGGGCTGAAAAATAGCTGTAAATAAATCAGAAATGCACGCAGAGTTCCTGGAATGCAGCCAGGCAGCTGTCAAGGGAAACATCTGAAGGGATCTTAGCGTGACGGCAACACACCCCCTTTGATGCTGGAGGTCTTGGTCTGAACCCTTGGCTCCTCCACTTAAAATATCTTGGGTAGCAGGTCGGGGAATGGTTTGTTCTGCCCGGGACTCTCGGAAGCTGCTGCCACTGTGGCCGGATGGGCTGGATGGTCTGTCCTCAGACAGTCTAAGACATCCATTGTGGAGACATCAGAGGCTGACCAGGATGGAGTAACCCAAAGGTCTCCCTGGCCCTACAGTGGCTGCCAGATGCCATGAGTCCACAGCACCCACCAGCCCATATTCCCTTGCAGCTGACACACAGATAATGCATAGCTGTTGATAGCCTCCTCTGTCCATCCATTTCTCTAACCCTCTCCTGAAGCCACCTCGGCTTGGCGGCCATCACCACTCCTCGGGCAGCAAGTTCATAGCGCTAATACCTGCATCTCACGGAAACCCAGCCGGGGTGGGGTTCTGTGGAAGCAGTCTACTGTCGAAGGCGGTGATGGATCCTTTTTCTTTCCCTAGGGGCACCCCAATGAATCTGAACCTCAAAACTGCACGTAGTTATGGAGCATCAGGTATCCGCCTGGCTTAATTTCACTTGGGACCTTCAGCTTTCTTTCCTCAGTCAGTCAAGATGAGGCCTGTATTAATGGTGCTGCTTAGGTTTGGGGGGACCCTCCTGAAATGCACGCTTCTCTTTTAGGGGTTTTTTTGGGGAACTGGGGAAAAGCCCTGATTCCCATTGCTTCCCAGCCCATGTTGCGGGGTTGCTTGGGACAGGCAGTGGGATGCCACTTCAGACACAGGTGCCGCCGTGACGAGGTGGCACCACTGTTTCTAGCACCATGTGGCAGCACTGACCACATGTGGTCCTGCCCCAGCTCTCTGCATCATGTTGCCTCAGTTCTATGTGGATTGTGGTGAAAGATGGTCACCACCTCTCCGGCTTGGACCTGCTGAAGGAACACAAATGGTTTGCGTACTGCCAGTGGACGCGAGCCAAGCTGGCTGGACGGGGCGTTCAGCCTTTCGTAGCATTTTATCCTCCTTAAGAAAAGTCAAAACCGAACTCTGAGTTCATTCTGAGCTAAAGCCAAATGCTGTTTCGATGCTGCTGAGTGGGAAGTGAGCTCCTGGCAGAGTCTTACACATAATCAGTCCAGGATGCTCCTGTCGTTTTAATCCATGGATTGTGCCTGTTTTTAATACAATGCTGTCAGCACAGATGATGGCTCCCAGAGTCACTCATTTGTGCTGACCTTAAGTTTAAATCTAAAACTAGCAGAGGGTGTGTGCAAACCATATGGCAATGTACCTTGCATATAAGGTATGCAGGACAGGTCATTTGGGACAATCTATGGTGTCAGCAGATGATCAGGCTCACCATGGGCTGTCCCTGCTACCTCTTCCTCCTCCTCTGATCCCCCTCCCCATAGGTTTCCCAGAGACCTGCACTGGAGAATCCATCTTGTCTCCTCTTCCCACTCTGATTGTGCCCTTTTTGAAGTTGCCATGGCTTTTCTTCTGAGATATTCCTTGCTTGTAAAAAGGGAAGGTGTGTAAATCCCCCTTTTGCAGCAAGATCTCTCTGAGTTTCACCCTGACAGTTCTCGGTGTCCTCCACCTTTTCCCCAAGACTTGGAAAAGTGCAACCCAAAGTCCCGCCAGAGAGGTGCAGCTCCCCACCGATAGTTCTTGGAAAGCCAGGTCATTGGCTCCCAAAGCAAACAGCTGAACAGCGAGTCCTTGTGCTAACTGCCTGTTTCCTTTCTTCAAAGCCAAGTTGCAGCCCAAAGGCATTGATCTGGACGCTGCAGGGAATATAAACGGCTTGCCGGTAATAGAAGTGGATTTAGAATCGTTTGAAGACAAGCCGTGGAGGAAACCAGGTGGGGCCTCAAAGTTTCCTGTGGTAAATATGATCCGTAGATTTCCTTTTTTTGGTTTTCATTTCATCCCTGGCCCCTGGGCGGGAGGGGGCGGGGAAAGCCTTTGATCCACCTGCATGCTCTTCCTTTCGATGCAGAAACCCGCGACTTTGGATGGGGTTTAGGCCTGGTCTTGGGTGGAGTTATGCTCCCTGTAAAAGACTAAGGGTTCAGTCCGGGAGGTTTCCTGGGCTCTGTGATAGCTGCCGGCTGCAGCCCCATCTAAACAGGACAGACTGGGCCCATGCACTAGGAACGTCCACGCTGAGCTGCTGCAGCGGGGTGCACATGGGGCTGACGTTGGAGCCGGTCCAGAGACTGGCTCCCTCCTGAACAGACCATCCTAGCGTTGGTGAGCGTGATGCAGTTGGATCGTGTGATGCTTCCGGCCCCACTTGGAGTGCTGGTTTTGACTTACACGAACCTTGACCAGGTTACTTACCCGACCACCTTCAGGGTTACCAGCCAGATGGATCCTTGAAGTAGCAAGAGAGGCTCTCTAACCTGCCTGTGGGGACCAGTTTTTTCTGAGTCATGCAGGTTCTGTGGACTCGCAGACTGGTTTTTCACTTCGGGGGGTAGAGTTTGCACAAATTTGCATTAGTGTTGGCCTGCCTTGCAGTGCTGCATGAGCATGCATGGACACAAAAGTGCATTTGTGTAATTAGAACAAAGTTCTTGCACATTCCTAAAACACACACAGAATTCCATCAATGAGAGATTGAGTGAACCATTTCCAAAGCACAGGATGGAACAGAGTTTACGAAGTTTGTACATCTCAGCTCTTCCTGTGGTTTAATCTCCTATTATTTATTATTTATTAAAAGCTTTCCTAACCCATCCACTACAAACATCTCGGGAAGGCTTGCTTAATCTCTTGAGGAATCACTGCCGGGAGCCCTCCATGCTTTGCGGTCATCTCTGCCTTCCTGATTTACATATCTTAAAATGCATCCTTCCCAGTTTTCTAGATTTATAGTCCCTTGAAAACAGCTTACAATCTACCTGTACATTTCAAATCATATTTGAGAATCAGTGCAAAATACTCCTCAAGCAGCACGTGAAATTTTGCATCATTTTTCAGAAGTTCACAAAGTTTGCCTGGCCACAGATACTGATACACCCTGAAGTGCAGCATGCATTTAAACTCCGGAGGCTCCTGAACAGGGTCCTGACTTGGTCTCTTTCTTCTTGCGGCCACTTCAGGAAAGAGCACTGCAGCCGCATCCAACAGAACAGAGCAGCTTTCGCTGCCAGCGAACTGCAGCCCCAGCTATGAGGGTCTTTCCATCCCCCGCTAACAATCCGAGGGCCGAGAGAGGATGCATTTATGTTGGAGAACAAAGCAACGAGGCACCACTTCAAAGGAGAGGGTGGCTCTGAATGCCTCCCCACATCTTGGTTTCCAAGGGTCCCTTAAGTAAAAGAGGGGAAGCTTTGCATTTTTCTCCCTGTGCATAACAGCACCAAGGACTTATTTTTATCATTGGGCCATATTTGAAAATCGGTTTCTTGCCTGCAGGCTGGCGTGTTGCGATCCCATCGCCCACCCCACCCCCCTCCTGGATGTCAGTTGCATTCTTGAGACCTCTTGTCCTTAAAGTTTTATTTGCTCGCTTCCAGGTGCTGACCTGTCTGATTATTTCAACTATGGATTCAATGAGGAAACATGGAAAGCTTATTGTGAAAAGCAGCGCCGGCTTCAGCTCGGCTTGGAGCCTTCAGCGCCTGTTAGTACGGAAAATAAGATCATGGTAAGAGATGGAACTCCCCTGGATGCCTGCCGCTCCGAGTGGTTCCTCCGTCCGAGGCCTGGCATTTTGCATTAGCCACAGGAAGGCTAATCCAAAAACCATTATCATTCAGAAATTATTCTTTAGGTCCATGCATCATGCTTGCTCAGGAACATGGGTAATGTAGCCTACACATTTGGAGGGCATCAGATCAGGAAAGACTGTATTTATAAAGCAGAAGTTAATATACAGATAAGTCTAATATCTTTTTTCAAAAATACATTCCTTATCACAAGCAAAACGAGGCAATTACACATTTATGTCTAATGCCCTCCTTCGTTCAATCAGTCCACTTTAAAAATCCATTCCAGCTGCCCAGCTGTCTGCTCATCCTGCATTGCTAAGAATTGTGGAATGCAGCGGGCCAGGATCCACAGCACCTGCATGTGGGCCCATTCAGGAAGCCCCATTGGTCAGGGATAGGATCACACTCTCGGGTTCAGCCCTGAGCGTCTCCATGCAAGGATCCCGGGCTGAGTCAGCTCAGGCTGACATACTCAGAGCTGGACTTGGAAAGCCAAATTTCCTGCCAAACCTCCTACAGGAGAGTTCTCAACTCATCTGTTTTATCTGGATGTCGTTCCGTTTTGCTTAGGTTCAGCAAGGAAGAACAGGAAATGCAGAAAAAGAACCAGAGAACAATATCATCAAAATGGATTTTAAGACGGATTTTGTGGCCCTGGTCGGTGGGCGGATAAAAGCCGGGCCTCCCCCGAACAGGTACACAGACCAATTCTGAGCCTCTCATATCCGTTAAGCATTTTGCCATGTCAGTCCCAAGCCCTTCTGGTGTGAGCTTCATGGCCTAAGTTTTCCGTTAATGCATTTCACCTGGGCTTTGTTAGGGCCATGAATGTTTTTAGCCAGCCAGAAGAACACAGGGCTATAGGATGCTGAGTTATCCCGAGTCAGGCCCTCCTTGTGCTCCGTCGTCGTCATTTACCGGTTCCCATCCTCCAAGATCCCAAGCAAGTCTTTTTTCTGAGGATGGAGCTAGGGACCCTCTGCGTGCAAAGGAGTTCCTGCATATCTGAGCTTCAGGTCCCCCGAGGTCTGTAACTCCGAGAACATAGTGCACATCCATGCAGAAAATCCCAGTTCAGTTCCAGAGTCCGGCAGCTCAGGAGTTCTCCAGCTGCAGAGAGCAGAAGGGGCCCCTGCCAGAAGCCCTGGGAGACTTCTCTTGGCGGTCAGAGATCATCCTGGCAGGGTGGATAGAAGGCAGCAGCTTCTATTCCTCCGTCACCTGTCATCTTCTCTGTTTCTCACTTTCCTTCCTCCTCAGACTGCTGCTGATTCTGTGGTAGGAATTGCGTGCTGTTTGGCCTCCATTCCCATCTGCTGGGCTACCCTGCTCCTGATCGCCCCTTGGACTTCGCTCCTGGGCATTCACACAGAGCATCAACCTGTGTGGGGACCATGACGAAACAGGAGTGGCTCCCGAGCAATGCAGCCGAGGTCTTGTCCTCTGGATTCGGGATCCTCACTCTAAAACCTTCCTTTTCCCCAGAAACCCAGTGGAGGAGGTTCAAGGCCTCAGTGCCCTGGTCAACATGTTGCAGTAGTTGTTGGCTCACTAAGACTATTCTCCTGCCTGCTGGAAGCAGGATGCTATGCCAGTGAAAATCTGAAAGCACCAAGTCTTTGGATCGTCCCAGTAGTTTCCATCTTGGGCCTTCTGAGTGGCAAGTTCTGCCTCATGCAGTGTTTTGCAGACAGGCTGGAAAAAGATGCCCTCAGGGTCTCAGCTGGAGATCTCCTGACTGAGGGCTTAAAACTACACCCTAGAGTTTGGAGCATCCTGCCCCAGGTGTCAGTGCATCTTCTCCCAGCTTGCACAGATGAGGAAAGAGGGAAGCAAGAATGCCCCTCGCCTGCCGTCAGCCACTGAGAGAGCATTGCTTGTTCCCCTTTCAACCCAGGAAGCTGGGCGGAACGATCGATGTCATTGGTGGACAGGCAGGCACAATTCGGAGGGTGGAAGGCCGCCGCCGCGATAAGCATGCGTCCGAGGAGAACCCCATTCAGGTAGGACGGGGCGTGGGACCCTGCATCCTCCTGGCTCTGCGTTCCAGCCTGGGTGGGGGCGCTCTCAGCTTTCTGAAGAGAAAATCTGATGTCCAGTAGGGTGTGAAAAGCTAGCTAGGCTGAATCCGAAAGCCCTTGAACACTCTCGGCTCTGTTTGCGGTGTAGGAGATGCACATCAGCTGCAAAAGTGGCACATCTGGCTGCTTAATTTGCATGCCTGCTGGCACATAATACTGTTCAAGGGCTTGTCCACATGGGGGGAATTTATTCGACCCGCCGGCCTGGCCCTCTCCCCTGCCCTGTGCTGTGCTCTGCTGCTGTGACGCCGAAGGATTCTGGGGTGAGAGGTGCCTAGATTGCAGCTGGTCCTGGGTTCGACCGTTCGTTGAAATGACCTCTGCAGGCAGGCTTTGGAGGGCCACTGGGCAGCCCCACACCAAACTCCTGGGCCAGGTCTTTCTCACATTTCCAGGTATTAGGGACTAGAAACTTGCTTTTTCTAAAACTTTTTCCAGATTCTTGGGGAGCTGAATTCCAGGCTAGAGCAGTCCCCTGGGCAGGCCCAGGAACAGGCAGCTTGCATGATGGCTGGCTTCCTTCCTTCCTTCCTTCCTTCCTTCCTTCCTTCCTTCCTTCCTTCCTTCCTTCCTTTTTTGAAAATCTGCTTTGCACGCTTTGTTTTCAAGGTACTTGGGGACCACGGGAGCAAATCGCAGCCTCCACAGCAGCCCCAGCCATCATCGCAGTCGCAACAGACACCTCAGCAGCAGCCGTTCGCCCCACCCGCGGGTCCTCCGCCCCCAATCGGCGGCCCCCCTCCACCCCACTTCCTCCATCCTCCTCCTCCGCCCGTCACATCCGTCCCACCACCTCTGCATCCTCCAGGTAGGTGCCCGTGAGCGCAGGAGCCTCCTCGCAAACCGTGGCCCCCGAATCGCAGCCGCACAATTGGACATCCGTCCCAGCTCTCCATCGGCAGCCAATGCCAAGGCTTGTGCCCCTGGACTGCTGCCCAAGAACTGCTCTGCCTTGCGGGAGACACTCTGCTTTGCATCCCCCCAAAAGGCTTGGCTTTGCCCTGTGCAAGAGTCAGGATCGCACACCCTCTGAGAAAAGATGCTAAATCCTCATCTTTATAATATTTACTATTCCCAATAATCTTTATAAGCCTGTTAATCTAGAGGGACAGCATGTATCATCGCTGTCCTAACTCTTTGTCTCATTTTGCGCAGGTTTACCACCCCCGGGGCCCATTCCAGGTATGTATATTGCAGGTTTTTGCTTTGAGTAATGTTCATCATCAGTTTCCATATTTATAATCTTATTTTTGTACCTCATTTCCCACAAATACATTATTCTCAAAACGTTTCACTGGTGAGACAACCCAAAAACAATAGCCGTAATGTAGCAAAATCGTAACACGATGCAACATAACATTAGTAGTTCAACAATAAACTGTTCCTATGAAATCAATCCTAAACTAAGATGGGTAGACTTACAGTTGGGTTGGTTGGTTTGAACGGAATAAGCTGTGGCTCAGTGCCCATTCCACCGATCACCTGAACCTCTCTAAAGTGTGGCAGCATTTTAAAAAGCAGAAACTTGAGTAATGGAGTATGTTAAGTCTGAAGGCAGCTTCAGTGTGCGCCAGGGAAGAGCGAGCAGTCTGGACCTAGTGAAGGTCTAGACAGAAGCTACTGGCTGCTTGGGATGTTGCCGCAGGGGTGAACTTACACATTATGAGCAAAGAAAGCGCATCATGGGCTTTGTTAATATGTAGCTGCCTGGTGATAGGCCCTCGTACCATTAAGTTGCATGTTTCCTGCCTTGGGCTGTGGGCTTGTGCTGGTGGAAACGGGGGGAGAGCAACATGGGGACTGGCTGCATGGTTTCTGAGGCATTTCCTCAGAAAGAATTTGCAGGGGAGACCAGGCAGCGGAGGCTGGTGTTCATGAGCAGGCCCAGGTTTCTTGTAAGGAAGGTGGAGCGGGGCGTAAGTGGAGCGAAGGCATCTGCAATTCTGCAGTGGCATCCTCAAAGTGGCTTCCAACAGTCTCCGCTTTGCTTGCAGGCTTGTTCCCTCCACCTCTTGCTCCACCACCCGCTCTTTTGATTCCAACACTAGATGGGTAAGTGAGAACGAACATGAATGCTCCCAGCTGTCAAGAGCCCGGCATCTTTTTTAATCCTGCCACACCTGTTAGGCAAATGCACAGGAGAAGACCAAGGTCCCGAATGCCGGCAGTGAAGTGGTATCTCCGTCTCCAGAGGGAGTGAGCCCAGCGAGAAGAGTCTGGCTGGACAACCCCAGCTTGCTTGTAACTGCACAGGACACACTCCCTTAGGGGACTGTGCAGCAGCAGGGTCTTTCCTTCTGGTTCCTGGAGACACAACCCGCTCGCCTGCTGCAGTGGCAACGCAACCTTCAAAACACATTCTGTCACACGAGTCACTTTGTCAGAGGCACTTTCTATAGTGCTTGAAGTGCATATGCAGTACAAATTGGGCGGGGGCAGAGAAATCTAACCAGCGATGTCAGAAAAGAAAAGCTTATGCCAATTACAATTAAAGGGGAGACCTTAGAGCAGACTACCCCCAAGTAGTGCTCTGCAAAGTGTCAGACTACAGTTCCCAGCTGCCCCAACTGGGGGCACAGTTGCAGCCAACACTTCTGGAAAGCCCATTTGGGAAAGGCTGCCTTGGTGTTATGAGTATTAATTTTATTTCTATACCCCCAGTAGCCAAAGCTTTCAGGATAGTATACAACAGCACATAAAATGCAATACCGCAACAAGGTATAAATAAAATACAGATGGCATTAAAATTGTAGAAGGCTGTTGTACAAAATGGGAAACCAAATGTAAGAAGCTGGAATAGTTCCTATAAATCCAATCACAAGACCTGCTTAAACAGCTAGGAAAGCAAAGGAAACTAACTATATGCTCTTTGTGGAGAACAGTCTTAACCTGGCACCAAAAAGATGCAACAGTTGGTGCCAGGTGGGCCCCATTGGGACACGTGTCCTACAACTGGGGTCTGCCAAGGCCTTGAGTGCTGCCACTAGGCATTGAGTGACGGAGACTCTGTTGCTAACTGTTCCCGTGCGCTTTCTCTCGTCCTCTCTCCTCAAAGCCAGCCTGCCAGCTACAGCAATCGGCAACCGCCTCCGTTTGGTTACAATTCCACAGGTGAGCATTTGCTGTGGGGAGGACTGGGCTACAGTCTTGTATTTGCATGTCACTGAACCCTGGAGAGACAGACTAAATCTTCGTATCCCTATCGGGGAACTGTCATGGGGTCGCGATGGGTCGGACATGACTTCGCAACTAACAACAACAACAACAAGATGGTTCACTCGTGAACATGGATTAACCCAGTTGGTTCAGGAGCCCTGATTCTCAGGCCGTGCTTGGCGCGTTCACCGCCATCTTGCTGCTGAAAAGTCAAACGGAGGGTTGCCGTGTGCCCTCTCCACCGGCATGCAAATGCCTGGCCCCGGTGGTGAAAGGCCCCCTTTCTTCCCCACAGATTCAGGCTTCATCAGCTACCCTCCCATTTCTACATCTCACACGCCGTGGGTGACAACGGTGGACAAGGGTGCCAGCGCTTCCGACCCCGGTCACTGGGAATACTCCGGCACGAGGAGGGAGAGGGACCGGGATCGGGACCGGACCCCCACCACCAGCGAATACAGCAAGTGAGTGTTCGGCTGACCTGTGCAGGGCTACACAACTGCAGGGGATGCGAACCCAGATCAGGCAAGATACTGGTACTGGGGCAGAAGCCGCTGCCCACCAGCTTAGATGTTGAGACGAAAATGTGAGTCTGCAGTGCTGCAAAACTCGGCGCAGTCCATGAGTGGTGCAGCTCTGGAAGGGGAAGAGGGAAGTCCAGTGGCTGGAAAACGGGACTCGAGCACCTTTCACGGTTCTTTGCTCCACGTACAAGAGCAGCTGTGAAACGCAGCCGGCCGGAATGCATTTAGCTGTTCGCTTTGCTTAGCAGAGACTGTGCAGTGACTGTGGGGCAACGTCACGTCCTTGTGAGCCCTGCTTGTTGTGACAGTGATGCAAGACTGGTGGGTTCAGAAGGGCCTCCTAGGCCATCTAGTCTGACCCCCGGCTCCCCTCCTGACATGCTTACCATGCGCACGTCCAGCCTGTCCTTCACCCAGAAGATGGTTTCAGGTTCCACCAGGAATAAGAGAAGCCAAGAGAAAGATCAGGGGAAAGGCCCTGGAGCATCTCTGCATCAGGAGTATGGGAAGTCGGGTGTGCTACGCATTACCTGTAGGGATGGGTGTTTCAACTGCAAGGGCTAGAACAGCCTCCCCAAACTAGTATCCTCCAGCTGCAGCTCACAACAACTCCCAGGGTGTGGCTGGGGGATTCTGGGGGTGGTGTTCCAGCATGTGTGGAAAGCATCACTTCGGGAAGACTGGGCTAGAGGCACTGCAGAGCAGCTCACCCTGATGTCAGAGCTGATGCTGTTTTCAAGTTGCCTCTGGTGGCTTCCAGTGAAGGACGCCTGCTCCTTAACTTCACTTAGCCAAGCTGCCCTATGGCAGGCAGAGGTGGACTGGCAGCCCCTTTCCTCTGCTATCGGAAGGGCCTTCGCTACTCCTTGGGATATATTTTCGGCATATTTTCAGACATGCTTCCAATGTTTCAGAAATGGCTTAAGCAGCTTGCCTGTTGCTGTCGCCTACAGCACCAGGGTATGGTGTGGTTTTCAGCACATTTCTCTGTACTGAGGGGCACAAGTGTGCCTGGTGAGCACACCCGTGTGTTCCACGGATTCACTCATCTGAGGAGAAGCTGCACATCGTGAATTGCTCAGTGCCCTTCCTTCTCTGATGGCTGTTCAGTCTGTTCTCCCCATGTTCCTCCCAGCCATCTTGGTGGACACAGAAGGTATATGGCGGTGGTGTTGCTGTTGACCAAAGGATCCTTTGGAACAAAAGCCTCAGCACTTTGCTGGGAAAGAATTGACGGAAGGAAGTCACGGACACAATACTGAGACTTTAAAAGGCTTCCTCGCATTCCTGCAGCAACCACATTGGTGGAGACCCCCACACAACACCACCGGGGCTTTCCACAACACACTTTTGCTTGCCGGAGAGGGCCCAAAAAGGGGGTTTCTGCCAGCAACACATTTGTGTAGGGCACGTTGGAAGGGCTGTGGCTCATGTGCTTGGCACAGAGAAGGGCCCAGGTTCAGAAGACCTGCCTGAACCCCAGAAAGCCGCTGCTGCCAGTCAGTACCAGTAGTGCTAGACCAGATGGGCCAAGGCCTGGCTCAGTAAAAGGCTGCTTCCTGTGTGCTGATACTCTTTCCACTTGGCTTAAACTGGCCGGCAGCAGTTGGCAAATCCAAGCAGAAGCTTAAACATGGACTAACCCGTTTGTCTTCCCTCTGCCTCACGACGGTTCATTCCCTCCTTTCAGCGATGACGAGAGGTACCGTTACTACAGCCGGGAGCGCAGTTACGATTTTGAGCGCGACTACCGCAGGAGCAGGGATCGTAGCCGTGAGCGGGAAGATCGCCACCGGGAGCGAAGGCACCGAGACAAAGAGGACGGCAGCAAACACAAATCTTCGCGGCGGTAAGGCTTTCCTCATCCACAGAGCGGGATCCGGACAAAGCGCAGAAGTCCCTCTGGGAACAACGGCTCCCGTCGGAATCCTAGCAGTTGCAAATGGATTCCCCCTTCCTGCCTCGGCCCAGGGCAGGTCCGTAGATGCTCGCTGTACTTTTCCTCTGGTGTTACTTTTGAATGGGGGGACACCCTTGGCTACCACTGTATCATGCAGGTGCAGCGGGGCCTGGCAGAATACTGAGATGGTGACATGGATGACCAAGAAGGCTGGAGTCCCATTACTGCGAGCATCTCTTTATTGCTCCTCAGGGCAGAAATCTGCTGCTGAGAATTGCCCCAGGCTCTTCTGGATTTGTCTGCCTGAGGCCTAATGTTCCCCCCGTCAGATTAGGGGGCCAGTGGGAATAGCCGGAGCGCTCAGGTCAGCCATTCTGCTTGAGCAAAAGGATGGCTGCATTCCAGAGGTGATGCAAAATGTGGAAGGGGTGCTCGAGATCCAGCAACGGCCTCTATTATTCCGTTTCAAACATGTTCTCCCTCGTGTGCAACAGATCTGCTGGAGTGCAGTAATAGAGAAAAAGCTGATGGCCTTTGTGTTTGATGCCATAAAAGGCTCCAGCCCCACCAAGGACTGTTTGATTTATGCAACAAGCAACTGACGCTTTCTTCCTGTCCTTCTTGTTCTTCTCAGTAAGCAGCATGAGAGTGAAGAAGGGGAGAGCCACCGACGTCACAAGCACAAAAAGAACAAGCGCAGCAAAGAGGAGAAGGAGGTGAGTGAGGATGGCGTCCCAGAGGGAAACGGACAGGATGCCAAGGAGTAGCGGATCTGCATGCCAAAAGCGGCCCTTATGCAGCCAACCTAGCGGTCTCCCGTGACTTTGTTTTCTGAGATGACCGGGGCCCAAACGGTTGAAAAACCAGGCTGGACTCACAATCAGATGATCGGGGGAGTGGAGAAAAACCTGGTGCAGCAACCGCAAATGAAGCACTGAGCTATTCCACATGCAGGTAAAACTCCAGCCTGTCGGAGCCTGATGTGAGTCGGCTTCAACAGAAACGGATGCACTTAGAATATAGGACTATATTGGGCAATTTATGGATGTTGTTTAAGAAGTAGGACAGTCATAGCAACACGGAGCTGCTTTGTTGAAGAAAAATGTTAGGTCCTCCCAGCAGCCGGCTTTGTCTGGCTTCCGTAAGCTCCCCTCTTCCCTTATTCCCCATCCCCTGCCCAGTTCTTGTAGCTATGAAAATCTCATTTCTTTCAAGAAAAGATTGGAGAGCCAATGAAATCAGCTTGGTTGATGGTGCAACATGGACATGGGCTGGCAGGTCTCTTTGAGAAGTGTGCTTCTCTGGACATTAGGAGTCTTCAAAAGGGAACGTTTTCCCATAGCCAAGTTCAAGGGACCTCATTGTGAATGGAACAGGTCTTGAGAGGTCCTGCCTTAAATAGTTTGGCGCAAACTATTTATTGTAGCCATCAAGAGTCTCTCCTTTTGCAGTCCGACAACACTAAATTTTGACGGTTTACTCTTAAGTCACTGACACACTTTTCATAGCTCTTAAAACACTAAGTCTCATCATATTTATGTTCTGTTTCCCTTCCAAAGAAGGTGAAGAAGTTGCCACTGGATTCTGAACCGATGGTCACAGCTGTGTGTAGCTCCCCCATTTTTAAATCCTCCTCCACCTGCAGGAAATTCATAAAACACTTCCTGAAGTTGTGTTAAATTTATACCTTTTTTTTTGTATTGTAAGTTGAGTGTTTGAAAAGAACCTTGAGCCAATATGCCCTTGTATTTTGGTTTGTATGCTACAATGGTGCAGTGAGTGCGGTCAGTAACTGGAAAAAAAAGTGGGAAATAAAGCAACGTTTTTTTCTTTTTTTGGACAATGTGGCTAATTTCTGTGTGGTCTTAGAAGATGAAGGACTGCAAGGAAACCTCTGAAAACAACAGTGGCCCTTCCATTATGAATGGGGTGGTGGGGCAGTTCCAGGATAGACTCACCTGATCCAAGGTAGCTGTGAGCTCTGACATGCCCTGCCTGAACTGAGGATGCTCCCAGGACCTTCTGAATCCCCTGGCAGCAGTAACATCATGTAGGGGAGGCCCTGAACTTTTTTATTAGCAAAACGAGGGCGTTGCTTTAATTCAGTGCAGAGGTCTGTCTGTCAGTGCTTGCAGCCCAAATTGAACATTTGGGAGGGATTCTGTCAACCGGGGAATGTTTTAATATGCCACAGCAAAGGTGCTCTGGGGACCTGTGTATTCCTTTCTAGTCTGGTGCAAAACCTTGAAAGTGGGACAATGGAAGGAAGTCAGATAATAAAACCCAAAGCCATTCATAAACAAAGGACTGGATACCCAGAGGAAGTCTCAGCCTCTGTCCCCTGCATTTAGCCAGCCAACCTTGACCCAAACTGTGTATCGGTCCCCGAAGCAGAAGACTGTGACCGCAACTCGGGTTGTTTGATGTTCAGTGCCCTCTTCCCTACAGAGAACTTTGTGGATCTCTTCTAGAAACTCGGGACCAAGTACCGTATTTTTCACTCTAAGACGTGCCTGACCATTAGACGCACCTAGTTTTTAGAGGAGGAAAACAAGAAAAAAAATATTCTGAATCAAATGGGCACATCATCACAGGCACATTCCCCATCACTTCCCATGGGCTGCACATTTGACAGACTTGCTGCACACACATATTCACTCTATAAGACGCACAGACATTCCCCCTTACTTTTGAGGGGGGAAAAGTGCATCTTATAGAGCAAAAAATATGATAATTCCATTTTGACAGCGCTTGTGGCTTATCCAGGGTTTATCTACACAGTGACAGAACTGCTGCAACTAAAACCAAGCCGAGCTGGGAGAAGGCCCTCTTCAAGCAAGGCCAACCTGGATAGAATAAAAAACCCAAACAGCTTCAGTAATCTCAGAATAATTTATAAATGCATCAAAACAGTGTCAAATCTGTCACGTTTCTACAAATTCTTTGGTACAAAGCAATTTCATAGCTACTAGAATTCCTGGAAAACATTAAAGGCACCTTGAAATAAGTCAACACAGTGAAATGGTGCTGCATGTTGGGGAAGAGGCGTTGGATTCCCTCTTTGCAGCAGTTACAAGGGACAAACGTTACAGAGGCTGCAGGAGCCTGGCTGGAAGTTGGCTGTGATTGTCCTGATCAGCACACTGGAGAACGATAAATGTATGTTCATTAGAACCACACTTTGATGGAAGCATTAACCCCTTGCATGCACCACACTCAGGTGGCGTGCGGACGGACCTCCCTTGTGAAAATCACACCACCACCATCCCCACAAATAGGGCACCAGCAACAGCTGGTAACACAACTCTGTGCGTGCGCACAACCGCCTCCAATTTAAAGGCATGATCTGGTCTCCCTTGGGGGATTTTCACATTCCTGCTCCACATGAGAACTGACCACTGTTCCAATATTTCAGAAGAAGTCAGTTTCACTTGAACTATCATTCTGCAAAAGGACGGAGCTGAAGGGCATCGGAGAGCCAGTGATGTGTGAGGCTGGTGGGAGGCCCATCCAGCAAACAGTCTGCCTGCAACCCCAGGCAATACAGAGTTCGGCATGTGTGCATGCCCCCAGCATGAAAGAGCCCCAGGCAAGGCTCATTCAGACATTGCGCCTCTTTGTGGAATGCAACTGAGCTAAGAACGTCCTGACACTTAAGCTGAGGCAGAGAAGAACAGCACGCTGCACGCTATGGACCTGGAAATCCAGCTGAGAAGAGCAGCCCGCACCACGGATGAAGCTTCTACAAGCACGTCCTCTTGGTGTGTAACCCCTCCTAATCTAACAGCATGCAGACCCCCTTGGGAGGCTATGCAACAACTAACAGAAAACCAAGACCTTGAACTGATACTATAACTGGGCAACCCTCCCTTTAGGGACTAGCCTGGAGGGGGTTGCGTGGAGAAGAGGAGAACAATGTACTAAGGTTTTATTTGGTGCCTGGTGGGAGCAAAAGGCCCCCTCCATTTACTTAGCACCTATATAATGACCTTTACCTACAATTTCCATGTTCTCCTCTATATGTCAGGAAGGCCTGGCAGGTTGGAATTTCCACCTCCTCTACAGTTGCTAACAGCAGTCTCAGATGAGGGAAAGGATGCTAAAGCTTCTTGGGTTGTGAACCCTGAAGAAAGAGTCAACAAGGAAGGACCCATGACATAAGGTGGCTTTTTACCTTTTTTAAAAAAGATCAGGATGTGGGCAGGTAAAAGACAACAAAGGAGAGGCTGCTTTGATTCATTTCTTTCAAACTAGATGAGATGACAAGCTGTCTCTCTTTCGTCCCTCTTTCTGGGAGGGGCACACCTGGACAGGGTAGTGGCAGGACCAACTTAGATTCTGGCGCTTCTCTACAGAGCTGGGCAGGGGGAAAGAATACAGCTGGAGAAGGGCAGAGCATCCCACCAACTCTGCACTTTCCCAAACTATTCCACAGCTCCCAGCCCTCATTCTTAACAGCAGTGAACATCCAACTTTAAAGCAGAAGGTAGCTACTGAAGTCGGCTTCACACAAGCATATCACACCCTTTCACAGAAATCGCAAGGGAATAGAGGCAAACTTTACATAGCAAATGACTTGGAATTTAACAGAGCTGAAAATGGGGCCCTGTATTGTGATGCAGACTGAAACAACAATTCCTGTTTCCATCCCATCTACCATGAAAAGGAACAATGGCCGCTGTGAAGCGAACCTGCTGTATGTATTAGTTGACATCTTCAAAGTTGCCACCAAAGTTAAATATTAGGGCAACAACAGAGGGCCATCATTCATTGTACACACCTTTACAAGCTCTGTCATCTTTTATCTGAGCAGGATTAAAACGGGAGTTTTAGGCTCAGAGTTCACCTGTGGAACACATGTAAGGCCATGAAAAACAACACCCATAAAATGACAACTCAAACGGCTCACTAGGGCATGGGCTGCCTTCACCAGGGAGCTAGTTGGGCCTAAAACTCGATCCTATCAAGAAGCTACTTTCTTGTTTGCTTAGGAATGGGACTCCTGGTGACCTGCTCTGTTTCCTTGGTTGGGGCCTCATGCCAGGCTTTGAGGCTGGCACCAAATAGTTCCTCAATTAAACTCTGGATTAGGGTTTACTGCTTAGACAAGGCTACCAGGCCAAGAGACCACTGTAAGGGTTACTTTATTGCGCTGTTCCTTCAGCATGGGAATGAGCTCGCCATTGCTCATTCCGACAGCGGATGTCCCGTTCACGGCCACGATCTCATCCCCGCACCTGATTAGGAAAGAAGAAAAAGCAGTGTTAAGGCAAAGCGCTTAGCCTGGCACAACCGCCCAGGCACCTACAACCCAAGAACCCTCCACAGACATCAGGCTTAAATTTCACGAACAGTCCACCTTGAGCAACCACAGCCTGTTGCTGGGTTGTTTCGGCCAAACCCAGGAGAGCAATTTCTGCCTGGGTTGCCAGAATGCTGGGTTGCTCTCAGTAAGCAGCCAGAGCCACTTGGCGAGAGCAGAACAGAAGCCCAAAGATCCAGTCAGTGCCACCTTGTTCAACCAGAGAAAAATCCGTAGAGAGCAGCATGGAGCCGAGTGAACTGGGCCCCACGGACTGGGAGGTGCAAGCACAGCTGGGGCTGAGCATGCCTGCTGCCCCTCTGTGTGACGAAGTGCCCCAGCCTTGCCTCTTTCGAAGCCACCCTCTTTCCCTGGAGCCAGCCATCCTTCATTCACGCTGAGCTCAAAGGCCTCACCTCCAGAACGAGGCCCCGCTGGAAACCCTCGCACTCCAAGCAGGAGGATGCGCATGGAGGCCCTTCGCACAACCGCTGAGAGTGGCGGTCCAGTGAGTGGGGAGGGGGTGCTGGGCAGGGCTCTTCAGCCGCTGCACATCCGTGTCTCTGCATGAGTCTCTACCCAGGGCTCCTCAGCACTACGAACCGAGGAGCCTGTCTCGGCAGCCCTGATGGGACGCGGAGATGTGTGGCTGGCTGGCTGGCTGATTTTGCATTCCCCACAGAAGCACTGCACATAACACCGGAGATTCTGCAAGGGCGCCGGCAGAGTACGTACTTCAGTCTTTTGTCTCGGTAGGCGGGGGTTCCGGGCACAATGGTTTTGATGAAGAACGGCTGGCTCCCTTTGTTTTCTTCAAAGCCACCGACTATGCTGAATCCCCAGCTTTCAGGGTTGCTTTTGCGGAGGATAATATCTTGACAGCAGTGAAGGTGGCTGAAACAGAACACATGCCAGTCAGGGAGAGGTCACACTCCTTCCCTCTTTTGACATGGAAGCAGAATCAACTTTTACCTCTTTTTTTTTTTTTTGGGGGGGGGGGGGGGGGGGTAGCAGCAGGGGCAGCCTTGCTAGAAATGCCCCATCTGCGTTACGTTAGCACACTCTTTGGAGTCAATATGGGCCCGAGGTGGTTGCTGCAAGGATCTCTTGGCCTGGGGGATCAAACATCTGCTTTGCAATTGATTGCGCATCAGGGAAGAATGCCTTGCGGCCGGAGATGGATCTGGCCACAAGGAGGCACGGCAACAGCCGGGATCAAGGGCACTGCCCTGCTGGGCCAGCTGCCAGGAAAGGGCTTTCCAAGAGGCAGTAACCACGTCCCTGTCGTCTTTCTGACCTGGTTGTCGCACGCCTACACGCAAAACACGCTCAGGACAGCATGACAGGCTCATGCAGAAGATGCCCGCCCTAAGCTATGCATCCCCTCCTCTGCCCATCAGCATGTATGATGGAAATACATGACGCAAGAAGACCGTATTGGGTGCTTCAAGGCCAGTCCAGTTTCAGGGCAGTACTATATACTGCTGCATATTATGGGCAGAGGAGAATAAAACTGAGGGTGCCGGATGGCTACTGCTTTCATCTGAAAATGTACTGTTGCCATTGCATCGAGCTTCCTTGATTTTCCCGAGAGCATTTTGCAGTTCTAGGAAGCCGCACAATCTGCAGAAACATTCATCTGGTGCTCGATTCTAAGATACGAGTTGGCCACGGAGCTAATGGTGACTTTGGGTCAATCGCAGACTCTCAGTCCAACCTGCCTCACAGGGTTGTTGTTGTGGGGACAGGACTGAAAGCTGGAGAAGGAGAATGGTGTAAGCAGCTCTGAGTTAATGAGAAAGTGGGATATAAAGCTAACAAATAAGTAAATCTAAGTGAGCTGTTCAGCTGCTACACCAAGCCACTACTTATGCTAATCAAAATGGAGAATTCATACCATGCCTGAATCTTGCAAAGCATGCAAACAGACCAAAACCATCGTTCAAAGTTGGTTGTTTGCGTTTGTTTGTTTCCTGTCCTCTCAGCTTAAATTTACTCTGACCTCCCCAGGCAGACCTTCTGGTGGCAGGACAAGGGCCCTAAAACCTGGTCCGTCAGCTTGGACGTCACAACAAACGATAGTGAAGCTTCCTTCCTGTGAGGTCTCAGCCACTGACTCTGAGAATTATTTGCAGGCATCGCGTTGCAAAGGCACGGTGAACAAAAGTACCGAAAAGTTCTGGGCATTTCTTACATGCTTCGTTTGACAGACAAGACTAGTGTTGAAAGAGGCCAAGCCCAACTTCCTCTGGGGACACCTAGCCAGCTGACCTACCTGGGCAATCCAAGCCACACGGTCCAGAGCGGAGCCCAGCTGAAGCCCAGTTCGCTCCCGTCAAGACCCTCGGGGGACTCCGACGCCTGCTCCGGGGCCACAATTTCCAAGGCTTTCAGTGTGACTGTGTGCAGCGCAGCATTTGCTTTCAGTGCAGAGACCGCGTCATTGTAGCTCAGATGAGTCAGATCGACATGGTTGATACTCAGAAGTACATCTCCTGTGTTCGTATGGGGACAGAAAGTAACCGTTTGTTAAAAATAACAGCTCGTGCAATATCATTAACGTGTAATTACGTAGCATCCTGCTCTCTCCGAGCCAGCTCATGCACTAAGCTAAAGGGGAAGTTCTAAACACATCTTACCTTTCTTAATCCTACCATCTCGGAAGAGACATCCAACAGGTTGCACACTAGTCACGTAAATGGGGAGTCTGTTTTTAGCATCTCTCCCGCCACCGATCGTTATTCCTAGAGATTCTTTGGGCTCCTTTTTTACGATAACTACTTTCTCATGGTTGAGGTAACCTTGAGGGAGTGCCTAAAAAGGAGAGGGAAGGGAGAGACACACAACAGCTTGTCGATTAGTTGCACGACACTGTGGACAAGTTCCGATATTGCAGAAGAAACCACTACTTTACTCTATTTCCATGAGCCAAACCAATGAATATCAAAGTCCCATTTGGACTGATACATCCCTTGTATGTAACAGGCTGTGTCAAATAGAACCTAGCACTAGTCACAAAAGGAGTCATTTTGGACCCCAGACAAAAAGTAAACACTGCGTATGAAAAGGCTTTTCTCCAGCAGAAAGTTTCCCCCAGAAATCTTGAATCAGCATAACATTTCAGGTTTCACTGAGCACAGCTAATTTAGGACTTTATCTTTTCTGCGGCAATGCATACCAACGGTTGACTTACCCATAATCCACATAACAAAAGTTTGCTCTATGAATTTTAAACCAGCATAAAAAGGCTTTCCCTCAATGGATTTTAATTCTGTTTGCTGGAGGTTTTCACTTTCAAAATAGACAAACATGACCTGTACATAACCTCCTTTCATCCCTTTGTTTGGGGTATTAAACTACCCCACACATTTGGGGATATGAATTTTCTCAGCAACAATATATATCCCAGGGGATACTGTAACATTTTGTTTCTTCCTGAGTTGTTAACAGACAGCAATATAATAATAGGAAAGCCTTAAGAAATTAAGCAACTCATGAGAAATTCTCAGCCAGTTTAAGGAAAGCTCCTTCACACACTGAGGAGCTCAAATATGGAATCATCTACCAGTTGCGGGCACTGAAATGACAACCTACTCCTAGGTCTCCTTTCCTCCAAGAGGAGGAAATGCACAATTTGGGCAGGGGGCAGGATCAGCTCCTTAAAGGCAACCTTTGCTCTGCAATTAATGGAAGCTGACTTGCTCTGAGTTTTACTAGTTAAGAATACTTCTGCGGAGGAATCCATGATACAGAGGCAGGTTGTCGCTCACCATCTGGTCTCTTTCCCACACCCTGCAGTACTGTCTGCAGAAAAGCTTCTGCCGGCAGCAGCGACTAAGTCAAGGCTGTCGAAGCCGAAGCCACGCACCTTCTGGAAGCTGGGTTTGCGCTGGTAGTGTTGTTGCTGCTGCAATCGCCTGGAGCCATGTATGGGGCTTCCCCCACTGCTGCCACTCGACATGCTCCCATCTTCCGCAGCATCTGAGAGCTGCACGCCAAGCTGACGGAGAACCACGAAGTTGACTCTTGCTTCACTCATCTGCCAGGAAAGCCCAAAAGGAGACTCTTAAATGGATGTTTTCAAACAGGAAAGTTCAAAGGCTATTGCATAATCACATGGCTTAAAGGTAACCGTGGATCAACAGGAAAATATATCATGACTGCTAAAGTAGTCTGATATTTAGCTGTCACCAGGTAACTTCTAAATGAGGGCTCCAGATTCCAGTGCAGATGGAAACCTACCTGGATCTCTCCAAAGTACAGTTTACAGATTAGGAATCAGTTTGGGAAAACACACTTCCTTTCCCATCACAACACACACACACACACACGGCCCTGACGTACATGGAAGGCTAAACTATGATGCATCGAACTCAGGGCAACAATGCAGCAAAGGCAAACCAGGTGGGTTGGTTTAAATATTTTGGGGAAAGGAAGGATTTTGTTTCACAGCTGATAATTGCAATATCTCATAAGAGCATATACTGGTTTTCTATAACCATTAAAACAGACTGGCATGCAACTCAAAGGGAAATGTTTTATTTACAGACTGCATGTCTTTTGCAGTGAAACAAACATGAGTGATTTCTATTTGTTTGTCTATGAAAGTGCAAAGACAATGAAGTAAAGGTTAAACTCCCATAGCTTGGAAGCAGGAAAGGAATATAGAGAAAATGAGAAGAAAACCCCTGGAAAAGGACCTGATCTTAACCCTGCAAAGAGCCTGTAAGCAGACAGACTGCACACAGCTGCTGCAAGTCAAAACAAACAATATGAGCTTAAGCAGTCCAGTCCCACCAAGGGTGGCTTCACATGACTGGCCTTCCCTGCTGCAACCTTCAAAATCTTCTGGGCTGAGCTATTAGATTTTGATTAAAGCTACCTGGATGATCTGCGCGGCTGCTTCAGGTGTCCCCTGACGCAAGTCCTGGCCATTGATAGAGAGGACTTTGTCATTCTGACTCAGCCTCCCATTCTTGGCTGCCAAGCCTCCGTCGAGGAGATCCAGAATGAAAATCCCCGGTTCGTCCGTTTTCCTGATCAGCTTGATGCCAAGGGGCTCAGACTGGTCCCTCTTGACCAGGGTAACGTGGATCACTTCCTGGTTCACTGGACTGGCATCCAGCTGCCCAGCCCTGGTGGTGAATCCCTTCTCTTGCAGCACGGTGAAGTGGAGCACAGGTCGATGCTGGCACAGCAAGGAGACAGCCTGGCCATGAGTCACGCTGCTGATGTTGACACCATTCACCTTGGAAGAGGACAGAAGCACACACAAATCAGAGAGCCGTTTGGAACAGGGCTCCTAGCGCCCCTCTCCCCTCAAGTACATTAAAAGGAAAATTCAGAACACAAGCGTTCCAGAAGTATGCACGAAAAGAAGAGGTTATTTCTGCAGGAATGTGCTGTTTGCATGGCGAAAGGAGGCCGAAATAAAATCTAACGTCCTCTGTGGCATTAAGAAAGAAAAAAGGGCAGGACAGCAGGAGCTGGGAACAGAAAATAGGGCTGCCAGGAAAGGTCACAGAGAGCCCTCATCAGATCAAAGGGAGATCAGGACCAGAGGCAGCCCTGCTGCTCTCCCCACTTACAAAAGTCAGTGAGAAAAAGCAGGCGGGTTCATAATCCCACCAGCTTGTCAATGCACTATTCTCTGCAGTGTGACGAGCTCACTGCACAGCCAAAAGGGAGCATCGTGTCACTTAAAGGGGCATCCTTTACTTCCACATCTTTCCATCTGTTGGAAGCCGCCCTCTGTGCCTGAGCATGCCACCTCCTCCTGCATTTTCAGCCTTCGAAGTTCCAGCAAGATTAGTCTTCAAGCTCGATTGTGCTTGTCAGGTATCAAACTGTCATTCTACCCCAGCACTTTTCACTACAGCAAGCCTACCTCTAGGATATGGTCTCCAGGTGCTATTTTCCCATCTGCAGCAACAACTGAATCCCGAAGAACTTCTTGAATGACGATGTTGCCAAGAGGTGTGTCTTTACCCCCAACTATCCTCATCCCGAGTTCTTCTTCAGGGTCTTCTCGGTGGATTTCAATTGTAATTGTCTCTGCTAGGAGACTTGCTCTTTGGGGCAAATCTGAACAAGAGAAGGATGAGATTGTGGGGCAGGGGAAATGCAGAAGTATGTATGTGAAACCAACCAAAACTCCTCATGTCTTTGAAATCTTGCTATTCATTCCTTGAAGTCTTTGGTTGTTATGGCAGATAACAGCAGAGAACGTAAATGCTTCCCTCCCTCGTTTATCTGTGGATATTGATGGTCTTATGCTGGCCTATGACTGACATACATGCATACATACATAAATTTATTTATTTTTTGATTTATATCCTGCCTGTTTCCTACAAAGGGCGCAAGGTAGCTCACATCATTCTCCTCCTCCATCTTATCCCCACAACAACAGCCCTGTGAGGTAGGCTGGGCTGAGAGTCTGTGACTGGCCCAGAGTCACCCAGTTGGCTCCAAGGCCGAGCAGGGACTCCAACCCGGATCACCTGAGTCCCAGTCCCACGCTCTTAATCACTACACCACACTGGCTCTCAGCCATGGCATACGTACCCTTCACTCATTAATACCTGCACTCGTTATGCACAGACATCAAAAGCGTGTTCATTCTGTACTTTTAAAAATTGAAAATCTGCAGCCAGGAAATCCGAATTTTGCATCAGAAAATATGAAACTGTTCAATTAGCATAAAATAGGTAAGTCAGAAGGAGCTGGCCCTTTTATTTTATGTGTATATATAGTCAGGTTTAATTATTCCTGGGAAAGAGCAAAGTTTGCTAAAGCCCCACGCCAACCAGTACAAATTTCACCCAGACACCTCTGGGGCCTTTGAGATTCCAGAAGCATTGCTCGCCCAAGTTCAGGCATCAGTCAGAGGCTCACAGGGCAAACGCAGCACCAAGTCACAGCTCTATTTTACCAGACCAGTGAATTCTCACCAACAGAGCAGAAGGGAGGAAAATGCACTAAATTTTGGCAAGCTCGCCTATTTTGCAAAATGCATTCCTGATGCAGACTTGCTTTCTCTGGCCACACGGCTCGCCCTGAGACAGCAGCACCTACCTTCCTCGCTGCCGTCAAAGGCTGGATTAACCAGCCCCGGCTCCGGAGTCTCCAAGGATACCACACCAGCCACTGAGTTTCCGGCCACCAGGGATGGCATTCCTGTTGACACCTCAGGCTCCTTAGGGAGACTTGCTTCCTGCCTTGCAAGAGAATCTCCCTTCATTCTGGAGCGAGGATTCTTTTTCCTTTCTAGTTGAGCCTTGTATTTCCGGAAGCCAAGGCACCTGCAGAAGTAGGAGCAAAGACCTCTGAAACAGAACGTCTCATTCCCTTTCTTCCAGAGCATTATGCAATATGTAAGTATCTAGCAAGGGGCCACAAGTTCCCTCAGCAATGTAGCTCCCACCTCTGGCTGGTGGTGAGGCTGGAAGACTTGGCCATGACGTCCAATGGGGGGCTTACAGAGGGAGGTTTCCTGGTGCTACCACGAAGAAGGCACTGTGCCACAAAATGAATGAAACTTCTAGAGCATTAAGCGGCATTTGGGGAAACGGGGATCACAGCTAACTGGTGAGTGGAGGATCACTGTAAGCACCCAGCTCCCATTCCTCCTCCCCACTTTTGTGTGCCTGCCAGCAATATTGCTGACACCATAAATGTGGGTTCAAACAGTAACTATCAGGACAACGAGTAACGAGGAAGCATCTCTGACAGAAGACTGCCCTGGGCGGCTACTATTTTATTCCCATCCAAATTAAACATCCACAAAGTAGTCGTGAACTGTTACTTCTCTTTAAAATCAGCTTTCTAGCAATTATTTAATATTTGGCCCAACATCCAAAACTCTCAACTTAAAAGTTTCCATACAACTCGCCCTGCCCCGCCTTCCTGTTTTCCTTGTTGAATTTCAGTTTCGGCTTCAGATTAATATGTAACTACAGAATCTAGTCATGCCAGAACTTTAAACTTTGTGTTGTGTAAATGAAAAAGTGTTGGCAAAGACTGAAGACTTAAAGTGGCTGAAAGAGAAATCCTCCGCAAGCATGGGAACCCTCGGATGGGGCCACGAGGTACCCGGTTTTCCTGACCCCCCTCTCCCCACAAAGGGGGTGTCTCTTCTGGCCAACCAGCGTCCTTGTTAGCCGATTTCCCCCCGCTCCCTCACTAATAAAGTTGCATTGGGCGGGGCAGACACTGGGTACATTTGGGGGTGCAAGTGGGTGTGGGGGTACGTAGGTGTGTGGGGGTACATTATGTATGGCCAGGGTCTGGGCTGTCATGTCAGACGGCACAAGCCGCCCCTGGCTGGCCCTATTTGCTCGGGGACATGGTCTGCCTAGTGCCAGTTCAGCTCTCAGGCCAAAATTTGTTCAGCTCCCTGCGAGGCACACTTGACTAGAGTCAAACATTCCTGAACTCAGTGTGACTTCTGAGCTGACACAAGACTGCAGTGTTAATCTTGCATCCCACTGCTTCTTAGAATCAGCGCCAAGTTCAAGCTGTGTCTGAAAGCGGCTCTGTGAAGATGGATATTCAGTTTTGTTTTACTTGGGAAGATGCGACACCCACAACAAAAACACTGTGGGCAAAATTCTCAAGCAATGCATTTATAAAGCATTCCCTAATGAATATATGCAGAAGCGCTGTGTGGTTGAGAGATCCAAACTTCACAGTGGATGTGAAAGCTGGGATTGTTCATGTGCAAATCAGTTAAGCAATGTTCTTATTTTTTAATAGTTTGGGGTAGGGATGTATGTAAATCAAGACTAGTCCTGGGTACCACTGAGTAAAACCAACTTGCTCAGCACACGGATGCAAGTTATATACACTTTAGTACCAGTGCAGGTAAACGGACGTCAGTCAGACATGGATCAGTGGGGACAAACTATTTTCATTGCATGCACTGGACCTGTCGTTCCAGTGCGCATTGCCTAGAGCAGTGGTGGCGAACCTATGGCATGCGAGCCACAGTGGGCACGCAGAGCCCTCTCTGTCGGCATGTGAGCCAAGTCGCCCCAGCATCACCCCAGCAGCCGAGCATCGGATGACAGTGCACAAAGGGGCCATGCGCATGCTCGGAAAGGAGTCGTGGCACCAGGCGATGATGTCATGAACCGCGACTCATTAGCCGCGACTCAGCCGAGCTTTCACATGGTCAGTTGGTACGCTGCCAAAGACAGACAGACTGACAGACTGACATATTTGCTTGGACTGGCTGTATGTTGTTTTTTCTAAACAAAAACCTCAGTTTTCAGGTTTTATTGCAGTGTTGGCATTTTGAGATAAATAAGTGGGTTTTGGGTTGCAGTTTGGGCACTCGTGCTGTAACAGGTTCACCATCACTGTTCCCCTCAACATAACCCATAGCCAGACCCTTGGAATATTTTCAGAAGTCACTGAACTCTTCCAGCTCTTACCCTGGAAGTTTTGTCACCAAGGTATGTCATTGTATAGTTTTAAAACGGCCACGTGTTCCATGCTAACTTTACTGCAGTCGGCTTGAGAAGGAGACCTGTGTAAAGCTGGTACTGCTCACTGCCCATGCCATTCACAATGAAACAATTAAAAATAAGCTGCTGACCTGAACACTGAAAAGCTGCTGCATTAAACTACACAGTCAGTCCCCAAAAACCACAACTGCACAATATAAAAGTGCTCGCGATGCCTAGTCGGTGGAAAGGTATAACTACAGCTTTGATTTAACAAAGCCTCCACCTCCGTCCAATTAGACCGGCTGCTCTTCACATGTATGTGCTTGTGAGAACCCCCTGCGGTTTTGCAACTAAGGCTTCCTCTTTTCTTGGGTACAGCAGTTTTGCTGAAGCTCTCCAAATCCCACAAGATAGCGTTCCCTCACTGGCAAAGGTTTTAATTTTTAGCTGGGAGAAACACACTTTAGCTACAGCACGACAAGCACAACTGCTTAATAAATACGCCCTGTTCAAACTTGGGCCCTGCGCTGGTAAGGTTTGCAAACAGTCCAGACTTGTGAATAGAAGCTGCCTTCCCGTGTTCACCAGAGTGCTCGTTCTTAACCCAGGTTGAAGTGCCGTTCCCTTCCTTAATGGATACAATCTTCAGAGGGAAAATGAAAAAGCACCATAAGCTACCAACAATCACAAATGTGCCAGCAGGGACAACATGCAAGTTTAGCTGATGGTGTTACGGAAACGGATGCAAACCTGTTCTGTAGGTGAGCCTCCAGCTCGCAGCGCTGCATGGTCAGCTTGCAGTCGTCTTGGAAGGGGCAACGGACAATGAGCTTATCGAGCAGATTTCTCACCAGAAGGCTGGACTTCCGGCAGCTCTGGAAAGAGAGTTTTTTGCGATCCATTGGACAGAAGCTGTACTCCTGCATGAAGTTTTCGAGGCACTTAAAACAGTACGTGTGTCCACAAGGTGTGTCCATAGGCTGGAGCAACGGCTGAAGGCAAATGTGGCAGGTCAGGTCGTCGTCGACTTCATCCTGGAAGTTATAGAGGTGATTATCTGGCAGCAAGTGGAACTGCCCACATTCATGGCAGAGCTCCCCAGCTCTGGAGACAGGCTCTGCTCCTGCGGGCTTGGCCATGGCGTCCAACATCTGGTGCGTTTGCATCAGGTAAGAGCAGGTCCTCAGTGGTATCCAAGGCAGAGGGCTTCTGAAAGAGAGAAAGAAAAACATGGCAAATTAATCACTGATTACAGACGTGCCAGCTTGCCAGGAGTGCTGTATCGGCAAACTGATCCAATTCCCATATTTGGGGGGAAAGTGATGATTGCACATGCCTCTCAGTGTCCTACCTGTCTGTTTCAAACTAATCACTTTTGTATTTGCCTATGAAACAATGCTATCTTACAGGGACCCATTAAGGTAGGGGAAAATGGAAGACAATAGGCAGTAATTTGCCAGTTTTGTCTAAAGGACTGTGAAGTTTCCTGCTGGCACATCGGGAGTGCATCAGTGAGAAGGTGCAGGCATCTTGCCCACAATTACAGATTTTGCCCTGTGGTATGAGGTACAGGATAGCCCTGGATGTGTTCCCTTCGGTTGGTGCAATTAAGAGTCCCTGAATTAGGTGCAACGAGCACCCTGTGCAACATGTGCCTTCGACTGGCAAGTCCTTATGGCACTGAGTGAAAGAGACTGAGCCCCGGATCCTAAACTGAGCTGATCCAGGAATTGCCTGAACTGAAGCAGGCAGACTAAATCTGTACCTGAACTGCCCCATCAGCAGTTCAAAGGGATGACACAAGAATAGGGCCAGTTCACATGAAACCACCAGCCACAGCCTGACGGAAACAAGCAGGAGAGAGCGAAGGCACTGTTTCCAGAATGGCCGCATTTACCCATGAGGGACTCCTTTGTAGATGGCTAAGCGCGGAGAGTGAACCCAGGATGCTGGGTCATTTAGGGGCTGCACAATCCAACAGTTAACCCAGCAATAAACCATGGGTGAACAGCAGGGCTATTTAGCCTCCAAATACCCCAGTGGCTTGAGTTTGCACATCACAATCAACAACCTAGGAAGGAGCTACTCGGGTCCATCTCAGGAACACCAGGTCACATAGTGTGCAGTTTTGTGAGTGATGGTTTTGTCTTTTAACAACAGTGAATAGATTTAACAGAGCTTGCCAATCTCGGGCTTTTGAGCAGGAATGCTGAAGGAAGGCGCCGCTGGACCAACAGCATGGGCTTCATGGGAAATTCTGAATTGGAAAGTTTTTTGGAGAAGTTTCCAGTCCATGTTAGGCTAATTCTGGTAGGGTCATCTGCACAGAGAAGATTACGCTGTACTGGAAAAATGCGGTGATGCTCCGCAACCCCCCTCACCCTTCCCCGTGCTGGCCAGAGCTGAAGAAAACCATCGGGGTGGGAGCTCTCTCAGGTTAGTCTCCTCCAATGGTTTCTGCAGCTGCAGAGGAGGCGGTGGAGTGGCAGAGACGGGAAAAGGAGCTTGCTGTCTCATGGCTACAAAGTGCAGCTTTTCAGACCAAGCGTGAGAACCAGCCCGCTAGAGAAAAGGAAGGAGGCATTTCAGAGCTGGGGGGGGAGGGGGTGAAGTTGAGAGAGATTTCCTTGGCCTTGTAAGGAGACGGCAAGGGAAGCAAGTGGACGGTTAAGGAGTGCCTGGCCTTTTCTCCGTCCGGCCCTCAAGCAGCAGTTCCACCCTGAGAGTGGAGTAGGACTTTTCTGACAGCAAGGGAAGAAGGGGTTGAGATCCAGATTGGATTCCCCTCTTCGCATAGGCAGACTCCACTCCCACATCTCAAAGGGAGTGTTACATCGATTTCTGTTGCTTGTAGCCTGCAGAGCTCAAAGAAAAGACCACGCTTCTCAGGTCTGCGTCTAGGACTGCTGGAGAGGGAAAAGCAGGGGAGAGACATGCTTCCGACAGCAGGCCCGAACATCTGGTGTACATCAAGCCCCTTCCCTGGAGGCCACTAATTCAGCATGTTTGTTTAGCTTTTATTTAGCGAACAAGGCTAAAAAGAACTTTTTCTCCCAGTATGTAAAAGTATTGGACTTGCAATAGTTGAGCGAAGAAATTAAACAACGATAAAACCAAACTTAATGAGATGTAAATGTTACTTTATGTCAAACACTGTAATGGAATGGCATGCATTTCACTTACATTATTTGCATTAGAAAACAAATGTACTGAAACTAATTTTAGCCACCTATAGAACTGTATGACATGCCAATAACTACTGATCTGTTTTGATAAAGTTTAACTCTCTTCCTCAGAGATTACTGAGAGACCCTCATTTTTGTGGTCACTAAATATTAGCTCTATGAGGCACGTATGTTTTAACCACATACATGTTCTCCCCCATATACTTGCTTAGGATAATCACCTGAAAAACATTCGGCACAACCCAGAAACTGCCAAGCTTGCCCAGCCTTGTATTTCCAACTGCCATGCACTGAATGTTAATAATCAACCTATGAAACAGAGAATTTTCTGTTGAAAATTAAAGCACTGGAAAGGTTTGCTTTGCAAAAAGGTCTGCCCCATATCACTGATGTTCAGGGCTTTTTGTGAGTATTCTCCCATGGGTAGGAACATTAAGAAAGAGTCCTTGAGTGTGTGGGATTGGGGGGTGGAGGGGGATGCAGCGTTGGGTGCCAGCTTGGATGGGCACCTCCTCTGCCACTAATCTGTCCCCACGTTACCCATGCCTGTCCTATTGCAGTTAACTCTGTTCACGTCCTAATCCAGCCGGCACTGATCTTCAACTCGTTGTCCTAGCTCCCAAGCCCCTGCATGAGTCTCCTGAAATACTCTGTTTTGGGACCCCCAAATTGTCAAGACCTCTCTAGCCCCAAAATTTAAATCATTCCACCATTTCCAGCTACAACAATTGGAGCTATTACAATTATTATAGATTGGATAGATTATTATTTATTGGATAGATTGGATTGGATAGGTGGGTGATAAGAAGTAAAGGGAATTTTAGAAGTTAGATACTATTTCTTGTCTTGGTCTTCTAGGCCCCTTCTATGATTCTATAATTCTACGGTCTCCAGCTCAGTTTCTGAAATAAAAGCCCTGTACCTTCCTTGTAAAATGTGCCCAATTTTCACCTAGTAAAGGAAGTATTATTTATATCTGAGCAATGCACTCAGGTTTAGGTCACCAAAGACATTTCTTTGTCAAGTCATATAAAATTACTCCCTGCCGCCATTCAGACTGATATCATTGGGTATATTTATGCTAATTCTGCAATTTGCAATCCAACTAAAAACTTATTTTCAGCCTGCTGACAGATGTATTGCTTGACATTGAAAAGATGTCTGAGAAAGATGCTTCCAAGTGTGGCAAACGTGTGAGGTTGCTTCAGGGTGACCTGCCATCCATGTCACTTCCCTATATACTTGTCATACTAACTAGGAAGATGCTCTTTGTGGGACCCACTTTGCAAATTAGAACATTACTGGTTTGCCCAGTTGCGAGGGCCTATGATTCCACTGTAAAATATCAAACTCAATCAGATTGATGTCATTTTATTTTAAATTTGTAGCCAATCCATTTCACCATTGCCTAATAAAACATGTAAAATGGGGAGTTTTTTCCACACTTATGACACAAGTACAGCCTACTTTGCATAAGTTCATTTTCCACATTTCTGAAAGCTAACATTTTATTCCCTTTAAGTAACAATGGCCTAGTTCACCTATAATGCTGAGTCATATACAACAGTTTATCTAAATCTAAATGTGTCTTTTGGTTTTGCTGCCAGCCCTATGATTACAAAAAATATTCAACCTTAGAGAAAATACTCCAAATTCAGTGAAGCAACATTTATGCTGACTTTTACCCCTATTAATCAGGATGCATAGAGGGAGTGAAGGGCTAAACATTGCCCAACACGCAATGGAATGTCGACCTGCATTTCAATTTGCTCTATCGGCCATCTTAAATGCCTGGCAACAACATGACCGTGGCATATACATATTTCAAAGAAAATCAAACTTCTTTCAGATAGTGATGTTCTGCCTCAGCCATGCAATTACTGCCTGAGCATCATGCTTACATTCCTGGAGATCAAACCTATTTAGAACTTCACAAGGGATCAAATTGCTAAGAAGAAATTGCTGGAGATCCCACACTCCTTTCCCTTCCATCCATAAAAGCAAGCTGCTTCAGACAACTCAAACCCAGCCATGACCTTCCTGATGAAAGGTAATCCACACCCGTCTGCATGATAGTAAGATGAGCAGCCCTCCTGAGGGCAGCAAGCTAGAACTGGTCTGTTGCACTGTCAGTTCCGGAGACAGGAATCAGACCTTCCATGCAGGCCGCAATGGCAGAAGTCTCATTCCACAAGTTTCAAAATTCGCTCTATCCTGACCAAGTTCCAATTTCAAAATATTCTTCCTTCACAGATGGAACAGCTTCCCTCAGCCCTATTCCAGGCAGTGTCCTAAAGCAACCCAGCGTTCCATGGGAAATTAAGAAGACTCACGCAATGGAAATATCATGAAAGAAAAGGCCGCTGCAAAAGGGTGGAGGTACACTCGAGAGTGCATATTCCCTTCCCGCAGTCAGTCGTGAAGAGGCCAAGAGGGCTGGCCTGCCTTCTCTCTGAATCACCCTCACCTTTGCATTCATCCTAAAGCAGATACACAAACATTCCTTGGCAACCAGTCAATGTGGGAAATGCTCCTGGAGGAAGAAATTAGGGAAAGCAAAAATTCCTTGGCCAGTTTAAGCCTGCAGAATTTAAGCTTAAGAACTTAAGGTTAAGCCTCCACATGTTTTTAAGTGGGACGAGCCATGGGCATTAATGCAGGGACTGCCACCAGTGCAGCCAATGTCACAGTTTCATCCTTGCCAAGGGACCCTCGGCAAGCTGCCCTCTCTGGTGGACCCCCTCCAACATCAATGGGCCCTCCATAGTGGTGCGTCGCGGCAAGCCCAGTAGACGGTGTCATAGCTGGGGGAAGAGGCCCACGATCAGCACAGGGCAGCTTGGCCCTGGCATTTCAATCCCACAGTGCTCCAGGGGTACTCTTCCTCCAGGACGTTGTGAGGCCATTAAGCTATACCCCGCTCCCAGCCCCATCAGACGCCACTGATCAGAATTCCAGAGGAGAGGAGAGGAGAGGAGAGGAGAGGAGAGGAGAGGAGAGAAGGACAGAAGGCATGCATCAGCAGCACTAAGCACCCCCTTCCCTGAGAGCTGCCTAATTGTGCAGATGTGGACCTGCACAATTTATCCTCTTAGCCTCACTTTGAAGCAGAGGGGCTTTTCCTCATGCCAGGGCTTGGCTTACACAACTATTTTTGTGGCTATAACCATCTCCAGTGCCCGAACTAGCAAAGAGTGGCATGCAGTTTGCTTCTAGACATAAGAAGCCAAAGAAAACATCTATTATACCATATAATCTTGTTAATTTACAATTGTTCCACAATGCTAGCAAGTTGTCTACTCTTGTTCTAATCATGTCAAATTCCAAAACTTTCACCATTTTTTGAATCACACACATTCTTGCTGTATTTACACATCTGTGGTATTATAGAATGCTAATAACTTAGGTAGTATGCCAAATACAGAAACAATGACTCCTTCAGTTCATTTTGAATTTTATTTAATCTTTAAATCTAGATGTACCAAGTAACAAAGTGAAATGCTGACTCAAGCAGTATTCTGCTTCACTGGCTTGTGGGCAAAATATCGAGCAATTAAAATCCTACAGGCAGCATTATATTCTGTTCTTCCTATTTCGTTTTGTTTTGTTTTTTTAATCATCTGTTGGAAAACAAAATAGCTCCCTGTCCTCAGGAGGGAACATACACTAACAAACAAACATCACCGCCCTGGTGCAAACAGAGCAATGGCAACATATATGGCGAAAACGTACCCAATGGGCATCCCAGTTCCTTTCATACTTGAAAGAAGAGCTTCAGAAATAACGAAAGCCTCAGAAAGAAAAACTTTTAAAAATGCATTCAAAGTGGTCGCTCACACTTTTAAATGTAACTAAAATCACTTTGGAGATTTTTCCTAGACAACGATATGCTCAAGTGTCGTCAAATACAACGGCAGAATCCTAAAGACTTCTAAGAGTAAGTTGTGTTGATATAATAGCAGAGTATGTTGCATAAGCAAGATGTTTCTGATGTGTGGACTTGGTCCAATGGGACCGGATATTCTACATTCCAGTTCCTTGCTTAGCAAATACCAAGGGTAGCGGCACCATGATGCTCGTGTGTGTAAATAAAAAATCAGCACAGGCCAAGGGCTGGCCAGCCAATGGAAGCATAAGATGATCAGGTGTGTGTACCTTTTTGCAGGCCAGGTAATGCGATAAGGCATAGCAGCAACACTCATGGGCAACGAGCCCAATGTCCTATATGGAACCAGAAAAACAAGAGGGAAATGTGTGCCGTGGCATCAGCAAGCTCCCCAAAGAGTCAACTGCTCCGCATGATGCTGCCATCAGGTTCTCCCACTCATGTTCATTGATGCCCAGACCTGCAACACATCCCTCAGAAATGGGAATTTTAGTTTGCAGTTAGAACACACACACGAGTGCCGCATCCTATGCGCAGCTTGCCCTGCCTTAGCGGCGCACACAGAGCACCAGAGACCCTTCGTCTGGGCAGCACCGTTAACAGCATGCTGACCACGAAAAATGTGCAGGCAGAAGTTGCCAACCCAACGGAGAGGCAGCACAAGGGCCCATGACTCAAGGGCCGGGTTCTGCCAAACACATGCTTAAACCATGCCGAAGAGAATGGATAAGAGGGAAATTTTCTGAACTCTGCAGGGAAGCCAACACTTCTGAAGGACTTGACTGCCTGCAGCAGCTTCCTTCCAGTCAAATCAAAGTTCTGTCGCCTCCCGCAAGCCACGTTCCCTTGGGTTTCAAAAACATGGCTCACCAGCCTTCGCTCTTGCACTGAGCCTGTGGCTTGAACAGAGTCTCAAAGAGGCTGTTGAAGTTCTTGAAATTTCACTGTTACCACAGCTGGAAGCAGATGGGGTTCGATGCTAGTTAAAAAGAGCTTTCCTTGGCAATGCCCAATCCAACCCCCAAGCTCACATCCTCCCTATGGAGGGGATTAAAATGCGCCCCCCCCCCCAGCCTGGGCAGACATGGGGGTTGGAATGATGAGAGTTGTAGTCTTACACATCCAGAGAGTGCAAGATTGGAGCAGCTGTTCTGGGGCGCTAACGTGAGGGAATGTTGCCACTGCTTGATTGCTGGTGGTCCAAATGGATGAACTCCCGACAGGCATAAAATACCTGTGAGTTTGGGAGGGATGGAGCCAAGAAGTTTTTCCCCATCTGACTAATGCAGAAGGCATCAGGTGGAGTCAGGCCATCTGGTGCAACAGCCGTCTGACTTTGCCCTGGCTAGCAAAGCCTTGCCCAACCGCGACTGGCTCTGTTTCTTGCCTGTGGGACCAGTTCTAGAGGTTTAGGGCCCAGCAACCTCCCTCGGCTCTCTTGATGCATGTTACTTTTAGGATTGATGAAAATTACAGAGGCTGTGATACAGGCATCGATCATCGCCACCAGTGCCTCTGAGGAGGTCCTTCTTTACATTCACACAGGGACTGCCGTAAGCGTGAAGTAAACTGACATCCAACGTCAGGCTCGAAATTGGTTGGTGGTCCAACAGAGCGGCAGTCAGCTTCCCTTTGAACAATGTTTTTTCATTCTATAAACAAGAGAAAGGCTGTGGTCTTTTTTTTATAGTTTTACCTTTGTTTTCATGCAATTATAAGATTTCTTTCTTTGGTGGTTAAGCACAGCTTTCTCCCAAGGTGATCAAATTCTACTCTCATCATTATAAGAAAATCCAAAAGATCAGCAGAGCAATACATTAATTAGAACCAATCCATGCTTACAATACTGCATGTGAGTTTCTCAGTTACAAGGTTATTTCTTGGACTGGAAGTTGAAGAAAAATCCTATTTTTTTCCTTTAGAAAACAGAAAAGATTCTTTTCAGCACTACTGATGAGTCCTTTGTTTTCATGCCTTAGAGTTAAGACAAAATCTTACCTGGCGACATTTTAATCCCTTCTTCCAAGTAACTGAGTCACACTTAGATTCAGCAAAGAAATGCAGTTGCACAGCCGTGCCTTAACCAAGGTTGGTTGGTGCCTAGACAAACCCAGGTGAACCAGATTCTTTTAACCATATAATATGTAATGCCGCAACACCAAACGTGAACTGCGAATCCAACTTCTTTCAGCCACTGTAACACTGCTGAGGATTTTTTCTGGCGAGCTCTTGCCTCCGTATGCTCTGGATGATTCTTTGACCATCTCTTGGTTCAGTAGCTTCTGAACCAAGTTTGTTTGTGAAGTTTGTTCCATTCACTTTCTAGTTTTATTAGAAAACGACTTTCCTTCCTTTCTTTTATTTATACCCTGCTTTTTCCATCCAAGGGACGCAAAGTAGCTTACATAACTCTCAATCTTCTCCTTGCAATAACAACCCTGTGAGAGAGGTCAGGCTGAATCAAGAGCAGCAAAGGTGGGAGTCTTCGCTCTCCCTCCATCTCCAGCAGCAAAACACACATGGCAACCAAACAGCACATCGTTACTTCCCATGACTCAACAGTACTGAGCAGACTGCATCTCCTTCTAGCCCTGTTAGACACTTGCTGAGTCTGGTGATCCCAGGCCTGCAAGGATTACATGAACTCAGCCTCTACAAACCAAGACATTATGCTGACTCAGAGCTCAGTATTAGTAACACTTAGTGGCAAGGACTCTTCAGGTTTCAGGTCAGATTCTTCTTCAGCCCTGCCTGGGAATTCCAACCTTTTGAGCACACAGATACAGGTGTCATCAGATAAGTGTCTGAAAACTACCCTTACTAGCTTTTTAAACCCCCAAATGGGGAAAGCAACATGCAGCCGGCTTGTTCTTTACCATTAACTTTCTCAGCACAGTCCCCACAGGTTCCATGGATCACCCTTTGCGAACCAATAATCTAGCAGAATGCAAAAGCAGCATTTAAAATTAGATAAACCTGTGCTAGCAAGATGCCTTTGACAGCAGGACGGCTTGCTGGACTAGTAACTTGCTCGCTTTAAAAAGCTTTATTACTGAAACATTTCCAAAGCGTAACAGTTCTGATGCTTATCATGCTGCTTCCACCAAATTGAAACCACAATGGTCCTTCACTCCTCAGAGATCAGAACTAGCTTAGGAAAATTGAAAAAAAAAAGTACTACTTCTCAAACTGGCACCGTGTCAAACCTCCCGTCAGTGGGAGTAACGTTTGCGAAGTCAAATTAAAAGGGTATAAAACTAAATCATCACTTGTGAAACATTTCCTTGCTATATCCTGAGAGGTTTTGGAGAGGAATGCAGACAAGAAATGGGAGACAGACAGGACAAATCAGCTGCTGACAGATGAACAGTAATTCTCACATCAGGCAGCATAGTATCTACACATCCAAATACCATCAAGTGATAAGAAATACATACGTTGTTGATTTGATCCTGGAAAGTCTGGAGATAATGTTGCTGAATGAAATGTTGCCATCACTATCAGTGCCAATCTCAGAGATTTACCACCATGAAATAGGAGACAAAGAGCTGCTCCTGATGACTCCCCAGAGACATCTGCTGGTCCAGACGTGGCTACTTGTCTGTAACTGGACATAGGGAGCACACAGCTGTATTTCTGTGTGTTTTTGCAGCTGCCCAAATATGAGTTTGCTGGCATTGATTTTCAGTGTCCTGAACTATCTGGGCACAGAGAAAGCCAAGCGGCAGGCTACCAACCGAATCGGAGTCACCAGCTGGTCACACCTGCCTTCCCTTCCCCTCTTTCGCCAGACTTGGCATTCTCTACTCCCACATCCTGGGGAAGTTGACCAGTCTCTCATGGGGCTCTTTTCAAGATGACTGAGATAAGGCAAGATGCTGGACATTCAGTTTGTGCTCAATATGTCACTGCACTATCACTAAGTAATAGGGGTACGTCTTTTGTACTTGGATGCCTTCACAATTCTACAGAAGCTTCTTGAAACCACAGAAAGGTCTGCTACTATTCTGGATCATCACCAAAAATTGGAACAGTACATCTGTTCATGTGTCACGAACAGATATACATTACAGCCAGGAAGCAATTTCACAGGATGGTGTATGATCTTGGCTGATACTTCTCAGGTATATGTTGTTGTTGTTTTTGTTGTTGTGTTGCCATCGAGTCATCCCTGACTTATGGCAACCCTAGGAATGAAAGCCCTCCAAATCTTCTGACCACAACAGCTCCATTCAGGTCTTCCAACTTCCAGGCTGTGGCTTCCTTGATGGAGCCCGTCCATCTCATACTAGGTCTTCCCTTTTTGCCTTCTGCCTTTGACTTCCCCTAACATGTTTTGTCTTCTCCAGAGAGTTCTCCCTTCTCATGATGTGCCCAAACTGTGGCAGCCTCAATTTTGACATTTTTGCTTCTACAGACAGCTCCAGGTTGATTGGATCTCGTAGGAGCAGCCCGTTCGTCTGTCAGTCCAGGGTCTTTGCAAAGCTCTGCTCCATGTTTCAAACGCATCAGCTTTCTTCACAGTCCAGCTTTCAGGTATTTGCACCCCCCAAATGAGGCAGTTTTAAAATGAGTCACATTTTGTTACCAAACAGATTAAGGAGATGCCCATCGAAGCTTGGCATCTTTCTGATCATTGGCCTACTAAGAAGAAAAACATCCTGCTGAGTTTCCCGCTTCAGTACCAGCTACTTTTCCCAACAAAGGTTAATTGAACCTGGGCATTAATGAAAGTTACTGTGGATCTGCTCCCCTCCCTGTCATTAAAGCCGATAAATGACACCTAAATTTATCAGTCCTAGAGATCTAGGTATTTTGTGAGTCAGGTTGCACAGGAATGCAGTCATGGCACTTTAAGAAGAGGTCATGTGAAGAACCGGCGGTGGTTCAGCTCGTGTTTGTCTGACATAGTGTGGGAGAATCTGCATAAAAAGCCAATAGGGAAGCAGAAGAGGTGTAGCAAGAAAGACTGCAAAGGAAATGGGCTTCTCCCTGGAGCTGCCAGGCATTAAACCTGGGACCTTTCGTAAGCACTGGTGCCCAAACGCCTTCCAGGGAACCCTTGGGCTCCTTGCGAGCGCCTCGGGTGAAAAGATCAGTCCAACAGGACACGTTTCCCTGGAAGAGTATCTGAGCACCGCTACTGATCTTGGTGTGTAGTCACAAGGGGTGCGTTCAGGGTGCACAAGGAGCACACAGCAGGCAATAAGGAGCCCCTCTCCGGGATCCTGTGTGAACTCGCCGCGCACCCGAAAACATGCTGTGAATGTGCAGCGCTTTCAGGGCAGATGAGTCAATAGACAAAGAGCTCCCTGGAGGCAAAAATTGTGGCCACACATCTTTACAAGTGCAGCCATATTAGGAGTTTTCCTTCTAGCAACCCATCTTGTCATTCCCAGTCTTCTGATTCTGACTATGAATTGTGTTACCTTTCTCTGTGTCGCACCAATGCAAAACCACAGGGCAAGCTGTGGTTTTGCAGGGCAAGAGATTCGAGGAGAGGGGGACATTTCTATTTTGCCTTTCCATCAGAGGAAGTTTACTCTTTGGCTGATTTAAATGAATAATATATAAGGCATATTTGGATCCCTTATTTCAGCCCTGCAAGACTCCAAAAGCGGCTTACAATCAATCCGTAAAACAAGACAGTCGCTTAGGCAGCAGCCCAATGGCCCTTAGAAAGCATCTGTGAGGCCACAGATGTTCCAGATGCCACGACCCAAACTCTGCTCTGACTTTGGAGGGGGTAATCCAAGTCCCACCCCCCTCACACTCACAGCTGCCATGAATCGATCTGGTTGCCTCTCTCAGACTGAAAACACAACTTCAGTGTGTGTGTGTGGGGGGGGGGGGGTTACAGTGATTGGAGAGGGGAGGAGAATCCTGGGTCCTCTCCAGCCTCTGAAATGGCTTCACTAGATAGGCCAAAAGCTGGCCTAGAAAAAACGCAGGTCATGAGGATAGGTAAGCGAAGACTGCCTCCACCACTCCTCCAGCCCTGCGCAGGACAAGGCGTTTGGTGGCTTGCGATCATCGTAATTGGTTTTTGCCCTTGCCTGAGGTTTGGAAGGGCTGAAAAAGGACTGGATGAGGGGAAATGATCCTAAGCCAAGTCTGGACAGGATGGCTGCAGTATTAGGGAATCATTGCCCGACTGGGGAGGTGCATTTCAACCTTTTCTGAATAGAATCACTCTCCCCAGTGAAATTTGCCTGAACAAATGTTTCCTGCAATTTGAACACAACGTCAAGACCAAAAACAAAAGTTAATTCCCTGGATTTATCCAAATAATAAAGAGCGGTTAAAAAAAAATAAGTTGGTTACCTTCAAAGCATCTGATGCAGTGTTTAGAAGTGGAGACCATAAGTCTCCCACTGAACTGCTTTGAAAGCTCACTTCAAAACAGTCAACATTCTATGTTTATCAGGAAATTTCACTTTAACATTCTCTCCTTAAAAGTAAGGAAATAATTACTCTACCTTAGGGAGCTTTAAGCAAAGTCAATGCCTACAGCCATGTTTCTGGCATAGCTTTTCACTTTAGTCTAGAGTTTCAATCATTCAACTTCTTAGCAGTCTAAGACACATACTTCCAACAAGACTGGAAAACCATCCATTATAGCAGAGATCAGAGAGGTGAGCTATTTGCCATCTATCACATACAGTAATTCCTTCAAGCCAACTGGCAAGAAATAATCCTTACCTAACACAATTTGGCTAGACATTCCTATTAACATTTCCAAAGAGACGTAATTGTGCACTTTTCCCCACCCAGCACTTCCAGTAGTTCTTCAAGGTGACATGACAAGAAATACTCTGTATCTAACAAAATTTGAGAATGTTAATCAGAATGTCTAGCCAGATATTGACATAACAAGTATGTAATACATAGTGCATTCAGGGACAGAAATACTATGGCAAGAAAAAAAACTTTGTATTTTTTATTTTTTAGGAAGAGATTGATGTCAGAAGTATCTTTAAAAAAAAAAAAGCATCTGTTTGGTTCAAGAAGCTCACAGATGTGTTGTGAGCCACAGAGACAGTTTTAACCTTGTCACCATTCTCTCTCTCTTTCACAAAACAGGGATTCTTAAATCTTTGTCCTAACAACGGCCACAAGATTAACCCCGAGTCCTGCTAAACCCAGAAAGACAAAAGAATGCCACATTGTTCACCTAGCAGTGTTTACTCCTGACTTAAAGTACCGTATTTTTTGCTCTGTAAGACTCACTTTTCCCCCCCTCAAAAGTAAGGGGAAATGTCTGTGCGTCTTATAGAGTGAATATGTGTGTGCAGTAAGTCTCAGATGTGCAGTCCATGGGGAAGTGATGGGGAATGTGCTTGTGATTATGTGCCCACTTGATTCAGAATATTTTTTTTCTTGTTTTCCTCCTCTAAAAACTAGGTGTGTCTTATGGTCAGGCGCGTCTTATAGAGCGAAAAATACGGTAGATCAAAAATTTGAAGACTGAGACTTGGAAGGGCAGCAATGAAGAGGGAAAAAAAAAAGATAAGGAAGTTTCACTAGAGGTCAAACCAAGGCCATCCACACTCTCGTATTCCTGATCACTATACGTGGGTGTGAAGATTGAACAGAGAAGGAAGCTGAAAGGAAGAAAACGGTTGAGCCTGGGACATGCTGCTCAAGGAGAGCTTTGAGAATGCCTTGAACTAGAAGCAAAAAAGGGGGAAAAACCTGAAGCTGTTGTACTTCGAACACATCATGAGAAGGCAAGATGCACTGGAGAAGACAAACAAGCTAGGAAAAATGAAAGGCAGGAGAAAAGGAAGATGGATTGACTCCTTAAAGGAAGCCAAAGCCCTGAATTTACAAGAGCTGAACAGGATTGTCAAGGACAGGAACTTTGGGGGCTTTCATTCTTCTGTAGGGTCACCATAAGTCGGAGAAGACTTGACAGTGCAAAAAACAGTGAGATCTAAATGTTTAACTTGTATTTATTTGGAGGCTGAAACCATGCTTTGCTACAATGTGATACACAGAAGCAATTGTTTCAGTAAGATACAAATGTATGTTTTATTTGCATGTTACCTTTTAGGATAAAGCCTTCTCAAGATAACACACAGAACAAAAAAGGGAAAACTGTGTGAGCTCACAGGCTACCCAAACATGTCAAATTGTATTTCATTCAAGCTTTCCCCTACAAACACTCTAAAGTTGGAAAGGGAGCCATCTGGCAGGTGCTACATCCTCAGGTCCCCAACATGACGCCCCTGGAAACCAAGCAGCTCTCCAGTGCCTGCCAAGATCCTGTGTGTGCCAATTATGTTTTTGTGCAGGAAGCTGGACAAAGTGCCAGGCCCCCACTGGTTCTGGGCCCAGTGCGAGTTCAGACACGTTTTTAGGGATGAAGACGGTGAGGGGCTGCAGGTCAGGTGCTTTGCAGCAGCTGGCCACGCCGTCTGCTAAACACTTTGCATCCTCTCCCCTGCAAATAAGGAGAAAGAAGGGAAAGGACTTCGACTGCTATCGCCTGCAAAGAAGTCTTTGGAGAAGGCTGCAAGGTGAGCCAAGGTGGGCTGGACAGGGCATATCCAAGATCTCACAGCATATAAACAATCTTAGGATTTCTTAGTAAAGCAAATTTACAGGGAAAACCTTGGAAGCAAGCAGCCGAGATCTGATGGTTTAGAAATCAGAGGGTAGCAAAACAGGTCCCAGTAGCTTACTCAACTCTAAGCACCTCTCCCTGTCATCATTATTTCCTGTCATCATGTCCCTACTTTATCACCCAGCCGCAATAATCATACTCTTCTGTTACTCCTTTCCTGTCCTCTAGTGACTGTGCCAAAAATATCTCTACTTTTTAAAAACTTGCAACATAACTTTTGGCAACAGAAGCAGATATGCACATGTATTTTGCATAATTTTTATGGGCACGAAACTTGGTTTCCTGGCACAGACACACACACCTCTTTATATAGATTGGTAGTCAGTATTCTGTAATGCATGCAAGCAAGCAAACAGGAGATTTGGAGAGTTTTAAAACAGCCACTCTGGAAAATTTACAAAAACGGAGCCTACACCAGAGCTACCAGGATAGGCCATTCTCTGCTCATTTAGGCGTGATCTAGGAGACACCAAGAACTATGAACACCAAGATGGTTCAGCTCGAACAGCCACCTACAGACGGTTCAGAAAGCCAATCAAGTCCAAACCAAGATCATCCAGTGGTTTGGTGTGTATGGTGCTGGGCTGGACGTGCTCAAGCAAACCAGTAAGAGCCTTCTCAAGTGACTATATAAAATTATATAGTCCTCGCTTGTCCCACCCACACTGTCTCCAGTTTATTTCTGTTTTTCTGCAGTATACACAATAACACAACTTCTAGTCAAGCCTCCATTTAATTCTCTTCCCCAAATGTCAAGAAACACTACCCTGATATTGCCTCTAAAGGTAAAGGCAGGTCTATCCAGCAATTCTCTTGGTAAAACTATGGCTTTTGGAAGATGACCGCTTTGAAGGAGCAAAGCCATGGTGAAACAAACAGTAAATGTGTTTAGAGCAAACTAGTTATTTCTCTCATTCAGTGAAATGGGAAGAGCTGAACCTCTGTGTCATTCGCCTTTAGACTACAACCAACCTTTGGACAGCAGGGCAAACATTCAAGACAATGTCAAGCAGTTCCCAGAAAAAACATAGCAGATGACTTATTCATAAGAAAGAAAACATCGTGCACAACATATGACAACGCAGTGTATGGAGAAATCTCATTCGCTCCACCCTAGCAAAGCAGCATCAGAAGAACCTCGCTCTTCCTTGTCTATACATTTTTCATGCATCTTTCACCTTGTTGTTCCCATGTCAAAATGTAAAACAAAGGATGCTATTGCAGAAGCGTGTATTTTGTTAAGGGCTGACTGCTCACTCATAAGAAATATATTCAAGAACAAACACATATAAGAAATAAAATCCTTACGTAGGAATGGGTTTTGTCCAGAGGTCAAAAAAATACCACCTAAGGTGAGCAGTTCAATTTTTCCACCCTTTCCCAAGCTGGAGCCCTTGCAACTATAACTCCCATCATCCCCAGCAAGCACAGCCTAACTGTTTCCTGTTTAACCAAACTGATGGCCAACAAAAGATTATCTAATCAGAAGGGCAGAGTACAAACTAAAACCTTAACAGCAGAAGGCAACTATAAATCACGTGGCCTCGGGCTCAGCTGATGGCCTGTTTACATTGCAACTGGGTCTTATTGACATGGCACAAAATGAAGAAAAATCAAGCTACAGTGGTCATAGGAAATTGTACCACATGTGGTTAGTTACTATGTACACTAGGAAGTAAGGATTGCTAGATTTTCAGAACCAACTATTACCTTTCCAAAGCACTCACAGGCAACAGGGCGGTGTGGTAATAGCACACGTACTCCACGTTAGGCTCGGAGTCCTAATCGTACCAGGGAGTAGATCCCAATACACTTGGTGACTCGCTGAGAAGGAAGAAATGAACATGCATAAGATTGCGCTGCACGGACTATGTACTGAACAGCAAACCCTTTTTGACAGGAAAAAGTGAAGGCACAAAAAATTTCCCTCTCCTGGTTCTAGACGAACAACATGATCCTATACATGCCTACTTCTGAATTCAACCACACTGAATTCAACCAAACTACTCCGACTTAATAAAATAATAAATTCTTCTTACATCTATACAGTACACTTTTTCATTTTGTTTACTCTCACAACAACCCTGTGAGGAAGACGGAGCTCAGGGTCAGTAGTTGGCCGAAAGTCACTCAGTGAGCTGTGGGGACCAAACCCCATTGCTGCAACCACCCTCTGGCTCTGATTTCTTAGAGGCATAAGATCTCAGTCTGAGGGAAGTACCACTACAGCCATTAGATACATCCAGCAAGTGTAACCTCATTGTTTCACATTCCGCATGTTTGCCTACTTTTTGCTATGCACCTGAGAACTTGCCTTAAAAAAGCAGGATCGAAATACATAAACGGCTCATTGTAGCCATAGGCTACCCGGCAATCAAAATATTTGCAACTGGATGGGCCTATGGACGAAATCTGCCACTTAGTCACTCCGATGACAAATACAACAAGAGTGCTTCAGACATTGCTAGGGAATCATTAAGCCACACTCTGGTGCTTTCTTGCATTGAAGAGACCGGGTGGTTCAGTTTGGTTTCTACACAGTCCATCAACTATTCCAGGAAGTAGATTAACAACATTATTAATACTAACCTTTATTATTTCAATACCCAAAGCTATACTAAATTTCAGCCGCATTCAAATTCAGCTGTAAAACACCGGTGCCACTAAACCCTGTTGCACGATTGTGAACATGGCACGTTTATCCTGTTCTGTCTCCACTGAGCAACCTCAGAGGCTGAGCTGCACGAATTTACGGGAGTACAAAGGTCTGAACTAGAAACCCAACTGCAAATGTACTAAACCAGGGGTCCGTCTCACCCCGGGGGCCACGGGCTGAGGAAAGGAAGGCCACCCCCTTCCTGCTCGCACAGTAAAACCTTCACGGGCCCGCTGTTCCAGGCAGGCGCACCCTCCCATCCCCTTTTATCCCCCGTTACCGCAGGCCCACGCGTAGCGTCCCGCAGCCCAAGAGCCCCCACGGGCCGCGCTTCGGGGGCCCCGCCAGGCTCCGAAGAAGGGCCTTTTCCGCGGCGGCGCCCAGCTCGGAGCGGCTCACCCGCAGCCCTCCGGCAGTCCGCGCGCACGGATGCGGGTTGCCGCGCCGGGCCTCCAGCGCGGCTCGGGCTCGGGCGGCGGGCTCGCCCTCCTTCCGCGGCTCCGGGCGCGCCGGCGGCGTGAGCAGGAAAGCAGGAAGGAGGCGCGGGGCGCGGGGCGCGGGCCGCGCGGGGGCGCTCCGGGGGCGGGACTCACCTGGGGCGCGGGCAGCGCGGGCGCCGCCACCGCCGTCCGCGAACGTGGCCCGGCGCGGTCTGGCGGAGGCAACGTGGCCGCTTCCGGGCGGCGGGGCGGGGGCGTGGCCGGGGGCGGGGCCCAGGTGCCTGGCCGCCGCCCCCGCGGGACTGCGGAGCCCGCGCAGCGCCGACCCGGGAAAGGCAGCCTCGACGGCGGCGGCGGCAGCATCCGCGCGGGGAGGGGAGGGGGCAAGGCGGGCTCGCCCCCCCGCCCCCCCCGGAGCAGCGGCGCTCTGCACGCGCCTCGGCCGCCTCGGCGCGGAGCGGTCTGCGGGGCCGCGGCGCCCCGGCCCGAGGGCCCAAAGCCAGGCGGGCGAGGCGCGGCCCCAGCCTCCGTCCCGGGGGCGCATCTGCCGTAGCGAAGAGCCTGAGAGGAGGAGCAGCAGCAGCAGCAGCAGCAGCAGCCCCTTCACCGGCCGTGCGGTCGGCGCTGCCTCGCCCAAAACCGGGGGCCGAAGGCGGCCCTGGCTCCTGAGCGATCGCCGGCTTAGGGCGACCTGCGCAAAAAGTTAGCGCCGGAGGAGAAAATGCAACCCAGTCTCCGTTACCGATCGCGCCCTCGGAGCTTCCGCACCGGAAAGCCTAAGATGGGGGCAAACAGTCACAGCGCCCTCGCCAGTCCGATCGCTGCTGCCTCCTTACCGAAAACGCCCACACTGAGACAGATGCGATCCTAGGTCACCCGCCGGCCCTATAATCCCAGCTACTTTACCAGAAATACCTAACAGGAGATTAAACATACAGTCACCCCCCTTACCAATGGCTCCCTTACCAAAGAGGTCCACATGGGGAGATGAGGGTCGCCCTAAAATCCAACTTCTGGCACCGGGTTTCATAGTCGCTGGCCAATTTCATCCCTTTAGGATGGAATAAAAGCGTTAGTCCTGGCGGTGCCGGACTTTTTGTTGTTTCGCTGCAGGAAACAACGTGGCTATTTATGGCGTGAAACAAAACCATTTTAATATACTTTTTGCAATTAACAAGCAATTTAAGCAATCCCCCCCCCCACTTTTATCTCCTCTTTGCAAACCTGTAAAACCAAACCAAACACTGAAAACTTCTGACATTAGAAGTTAACGCCACAGGGTCAAAATCGCCTGAGGCTGCCATCCCATAGTTGACTATCTGGGAATGGGCCTGAGGGACACCACTAGAGCTCATTTATGAGCAGACATGTACAGGATCCTTTACAGCTATATGGCCAGTTGCCCCTTTTTTCTTTATAGAAATGTATAGCAAATTACAAATAGTTCAAATGCAAAAAAATAATGCAGCAGACAGTAATCTTCAACCTTAGTCTATTTCTAAACTTAAAAGGTCACATCATATTTGCAGAACCATGCATTTGGCAAGGTGGGACAAAAGGAAAGGAGACAAGATGCATCAACAGTTTATCTTGTACTAAAGAATCTCATACTAATGAGATTTGTTCATAATAGGATGGCATCCTGTTATTATTGATTAATTAGCAGAATGATCCTGGGGGTCATCTAGTGGGCAAGAGGTTTTTTGGTTTTTTGGCTTCAAAACCCCCCCCCCCCCCCCCCCCATTCCCCAAGCCTGTCTAATAGAGCAGTTAGCATCTCAAAGGATGGGTAAGCATACTAAGGAAGCAGTCCCAGTCCTTCAAAGTTTCTTTGGGTTTAAAAATAAATGTCAGGAAGTAACATTATAAAAAGACACATTGCACATCAGTGCAGAACACAAACATCCATCTTAATTTGACTCATTCACCAAGCAGTTGATATACCGGGGATATGCAGAGAATTTTTACACATAATCCTTCTTGCAGGAGTGGCAACAAGTAGAGCTACAGATGTTAATACCCAGATTACATTGCTGGCAGCAACTTCTGGGACGTGGGGATTTCAAGTCCCAAATATCTGGAAATCTACTTTCAGCCTTGTTCCTGATTTACAGCATCCAATGTTTCTTTCATGCCATTAATGTGGCAAAAAGGAGATGATAACAAGTTTTAAACATTTTAGTCCTGGTGCATTGGACTTTTTGTTTGAGAGTATAAAGTAACATTAAAATCATATATTCCAGGGCTGGGAAGAATGTACATTAGGATAGATTTTGGAGTGCTTTGCAGTAGATCTCCAAGGGCTTCTGGCTATAAAAACAAGATTAAAAAAATAACTGTTGTGACTGGCCTTGTATTAATTGCTTAACTGTCAGACTTAATGTTCCTCATCTGTAAAATAAGGATATTAAATGCTTTTGATCAGGACTCAGTTCAGCCCTGCTACCCTGCATTGGAGTTATGTGTCCCTGAACTCTGGTAACAGATCTTGTCTTTATTTGTAACCTCCCAGCCCACACACAAGAAGAACAAGCATTATAAGGGGGTCTGGACACACAGGTAACAGCCCCCACAATGTCCAGCCTGCACATTTGGCTTCCTTCTAGAACTTTACACATCGGATATGAAGGTATTCTTTCAGTGTATTTGATTGAGCATGCTTCCAGAGCCCCCACTATCACAGCCCCGGTCTTTTCAGGGTTCTAGATAAGTTCTTGAGTGCAAGAACCCCTTAAGCGCATCCAGCAACACACTCCAAGAATGCTTTGCGGGTATTTTCCCTGAGTGTGCGCAGTTCTAGGAGGCAGCTGGGTGTGTGTGGACACTGGGAGACAGGTTCAAGGGTACACCTATTTCCCCTACATACATGAGCTCTACTCACATGCAGGCAAATACCTGACTACACCTGTGGTGTGTAGTTAACGGGTGCATTTGCCTGTTGACTGTCACTCTGCCCCAAGCTACCATTTCTGTGTCTGATTCTGGTTGGTAGTCCTCAATCGTTTTGCAAAAAACAAACCAAAATAGATCCAGCAAACATGATGTCTGTGCACCTTCAAGTGATACATAACTCTGTTCAATCCAGCTTCAGTGGAAATAATGATCCAGAGCTGAAAACAAGTTGCCAGGATTATGCACAAAAACAATTTAAGCTCCATGCGTATTCTGGCCAACATTACAGCATATTTGAACTGCAAGCTTGAGAATATCAAACTAGATCTTAATGTGTGGAAGCACAGTAAGATCAGCTCTGTATGGCATTGCAGTCCCTCTTAGTTCGTTCTGTTTAGTCTTGTTTTGGCTGGCCACTGGGAACTTTCTAGCTGCCTCTGGATCCCTGTGTCATTGTACGAGCAGCAGCTACTGGCAAACATTCCTATTCATGTGCCCCAGGTCCTCTAAGACAGAAAGATTTTGGCACTTTCTAGCGGTTACTTCACCAGCATGCAAACCCCTTACCTAGCACCACTCTGTTCATTTGTCCTAATTTGCAGCAAGTGGCTCTTCTCCCTGCCTATCACTTGCTCCGCATCTCACGCAAGCTTACCCTACATGCACAATCACACCATTCAATGGCACCCACACCTCCATCCAGCCCAACTGTCACTCATTCTTTGTGATCTGTTGAAAATCAAGATATAGAATCAGTCCTGAAACAGTAAGTGCTGTTCCTCATTTTAAGGCCTGTGGAGCAATTCATTCTTAAAGCTGGCATCTGGCGTTCCTCCTACCCTTTCCAGAAGAAATCCTTTAAATAGCCATGTTCTCCAGAACCCTAAACTTTTCTCAGCCCCTCTCAGACAGCCTTTTCCATTGGAAATCCACCCATAGTAACAATGAGCCCCGTCTGCGTCTATTCCATACCTGTCACTTCTCAGGCATAAGATCGGGTGTCCATCTGTCTGCTTGGTAATATGTACTGTGCTAAAGTAGGTTTTCTTTCACTCACTTCCTGTTCTCTGGTTTCTCATTTCTGTGTAAGTGTACATTTCAAAAGAAAAGGGCACACCATACAGAATAAGGTAATACACCATTTCCTATAACTTCTAACTATAGTGTAAGCCACTCTGTAAAAAACCCAAGTTCATTGGAAGTTTATGGCAGCGATGTACAATAACAGTTTCTAAAGTAAGCTGTATTTGAAAGATAGTGAGCTTTATGGAAGAAGGTATTTGAAAACTGACACCTACCAAGACTTTAGATTTAATGGCTAATTAATTCTTTTCTTTCTTTCAAGAAAATCTGCCTGCCTCGTTGTCCACCAATACAATAATGTTTTTTTCAATAAGAAAGTGCTGACTCTTTGGAGAGCCATTGCAAGTGAAGAATTTTACATGGATTAATCATCTGCCATTTAATAAATTGAATACATTCAAATTATCTACATTACCAAAACCTACATATAGTTGTTTTTTGCAATGAAGAAGGAAATGTTAGATGTTGTTAGTAAGACAGGTTGTTGATTATTTTTCTTTTTCACTCCCAATTCTAGTAACATAGCAGACTGTAGCGTGCTGATGACTAGGAAAACAAAGGCTAGTGTGGTTTATTTAAAAGATTGGTGCATCTCTTTTCTGCCGAATGGCATTCTTGGTAGCTTAAGAAAGTTCAAGTTGGAGTGCATCTGTCCATCAAGATATTCAGTGAGGGTAACCCTGGGTAAGTAAATGAAACAGGAGTCTTCACATTTAAAAGTGACCAGACCAAGGAAAATAAAGCAAATTGAATGGATTAAAATTTGCAGGACAATGCTATATTCTTTTAATGCTTATGGAGAATTCGTGATCATATAATTCCTTCTACTAGTGATGATGGGCTCATTCAGATGTAACCAAAACAGAGAGGCCCATGCAGAAGATACTACCCCCAAAAAACCCAGGGTTTGCTGAACTACAAACATGCATGCATGGAAGTGATCATGAATATCGCCTCTATCTGATTGGATATGCATTAAGATGCTTTTCTTAAATATGGACATATTTTGTTTAAATAAATGCAAATATTCATATTTAAAGAGGAAAGCTACTTTCTTCAACAGAGGAGTAAATAATCTTTTCTCACAGAAAGATAGCCCATAATATTTGTGCTATTCATCTTGAATGCCAAACCAAAAAATTAATAGCATAACAATAATAGACCAGGTTCATGGGGAGTTTCTTCATTTAATAGTATGGATGGCCACCTAATGATCTTTTTAGTGAAATCTGACTCTATAATTGCTTTTGTCTTGGAGCCAGGAATGGCAAATTTATATCTGACACTAGAAATACAGCGGCTATTTTAAATCAACATTTAACTTTTCTCTCATTATGTTGCACTCTCCCCCGCCACCCAATAAATGGAGAGCTCTGGCAGCCAAAGGAGACAGCTACAAATGTGAAACTCCCACATTCTGTTGGAATCTGACATTTGGCAGGAGCATGTGAGGTCACCGCAGGCCAAGGTTCTCCCAGCCTCATCAACAACCCAGGGGGACTTGTTTCTTTATTATACTTGTATCCCACCTTTCTCCCATTGTGGCACTCAAGTGATTCCCAGGTGGTCTCCCTTCCAAGCTCAGGCCAGCCCCGGACCTGCCTAGCTTTTACATGGGATATGCCTGAAGTGCCTTCAGACCAGACTCTGGGTGGTAAACAAAACCACCGAGCCCTCCAAGCCACCGCAGTCTAGGTTTTGCTGCAAGCTGCAGCGAGACAGATCCATATACGCTATGCCTGTAGAGGAGCATCAAACAATATATGAAAAACAAACTCTGGAGCAAGTATTGTTATTTTGGAATTGCTGTTCATGGCTTAGGGCCAAACATATTTCCCACACAATCCAGTGGATTTCTGCTCAGCAGCAAGTCCTGCCGAATTCAGGAGGGCTTAGTCTTAGGTGGGTGTACTTGTGAGCAGAGCAACTCTGATGCCTGCCGGAGGGGAAAGCCAGGTTGCGGGGCATTGTAAGTGCAGTGGCAGGCGCTCCTGGGAAGCTTGCGGTGCACCCTCAGAGAGAGGTACACAAATACATTTGGAGTGCGGCCCTGTGCCAGATTGCAGTGCTGGGAACTGTAGCGTTTGATTCTGTCTAAACAAGCACAGGACCACACCCTTATAGGGATTTATTAGGCCAAGCTGTGCTTCTAGTTAAGTTAATAAAAGTTTTGAAGGCAAGAAGTATATTAGCTTATCAGTTTGAGGACTGGGTCTTAGCAAAATATGCATTCCATGCTCAGATTGAATAGGATACCCGTCTTCAACTACTTTTTCCACAAGTCTGAGAAATGTTCTTAGGCAAATAACTAGAATGGTAATGAAAGCCGTACTTTGCTGTAATCATTTTCAGAAGTTACATTTGCTTTGCTTAAGTTACATGCAGAACCCACCTTGCAGTTTAGCCAATGCTGCAGGCCACAGAAGTGCTTGCCATAAATGTTAATTGCAATAAATAACCATGCAAAATAATCAACAAGAACACAAGCTTTGTGAAGAGCTTGAGAGAACTAAAGGAAGGATTTAGCAACATGTTGAATAGATGGATCTCTACTGGGCCAATTCTACATGATGATTTTTCAGTCATCCCTCAGGTGAAGAGAGATGATGTTCTTTGCAGAGGTTCTTTATTGAAATATATTCAGTAAGCAGGATTGTATATGAACAAGACAACTGATCAAAAGTGTATCTACTAATGATACAAGAAATTAGGGGTGTAGTCACTGAAAGAGCAGTTGTGTTCTCAAGAGAGAATTTCTTAACAGGTTCCTGCATGCTTCCATATTAACTGTCTTTCAGCTGTGCCAGATGGGCTAAATTTCTGAGTCAAAATGCAGTTTTCTACTTGCCTGTTACCAAAGCACGGCCACAACGATGGACGTCTAACGCTAACCCTGTCCTCACATTTGCTTTCTCAGCTCCATTAGGGATCCATGGGAAGGACACAGATGTCACCAACAGAATGACCTTATGGCATGTGGACCTTGTCTGGAGAACCACGGGGGATCTAGATTCTCAGCTCTGAGGTTGGAGACCTCCAGTCCCCTCTTCCACCTCCTTGCAGCTCTAGGGGCCAAAGCAAGCACTAGCTGTTCTTTGACGTTCGAGAGGGGCCAACGGGGGCGTTTGTGGGGGCAGGGAGGAGTGGAGACTGCAGCAGCCCGGATACAAGTATCTGGCATCAATAATAACCAGAATGCTCATGAGACATGAGGAGCTGGATGATGCCCAAGTTCAAGTGGCCAGAAGGTGGAGAAGTTGCAGAGTCTAAGCCCTGGTACCAGAAGAATGCCTGCCCACCATTTTCAGAGCTCGTCCTTAGGACTGGCTGCAGCAGTGAAAATGAAATGCGGGCCCAGACAGGGCCCTTCGGTGAGCAGTATCAGAGAAGGCATGTGTTGTGCTAACAGAGCAGATGAGCAGTGTTGCCAACTCTCATACCCCGGCAGGGCTCCTCTGTCTTTGTAAGGTGCAGGAAAGACAGCAGCCTAGCAGGAGTCATTGTACCACATTCCCAAGCCGGTGAGATGCAGCTTCCCCTGCTACTTTAGTGCCTGCCTTGGAAAGCTACAGAAACCCTGCCAAAGCAAGGAGGTTGCAACTGTACAGAGCAGTAGCTGGACTCTCATGGATCAAAGCATCAACATCGCTACGGCCCTGCTTCTCTGCATCACACAAGGAGCAGTGAATGTCCATCCCCTGTGCCTGTTGGAAGGCTGTGGCAAAGAGCCAAGTGAGGTAAACAGGAGCACTGCTTACTAACATGGAGGTGGGCCGCTTCACCTTGGACCCCCCCCCCCCATAACAGAGCTAAACTGGCCCTTTCCAGCCATAATTGCACCACCAAAACTCCGTGGCAAACTACATTTCTGTGCTCGCTGTCACTGCACCAGAGAGAAATGCTCTGACAGGTCGGCGTAGGAACTGTGGCCATTTCTGAAACGCCTGCTTCAGCCAAGCTAGATAGATGTTTGCTTAAGATAAAAGACCTGAGCAAATGTTACGAAGGATGCTATAAAAGGGGAGATTGTAAAATAGCTGAGCAGCGAGATTGCAGGAGAATAAGACACCAGTTAAACATGATTACTTAAGTGCTAATTGGGTAATGACAATAGGTGACTGCCTCACTGAATGAAATACCACTAAGAGATAAGTTAGAGCTATTTCACTTTCATTTTATTAAGAATATGCTAGCCACTATGTATTTCAGTGTCCTAATGTACATTGTCTGTGCTGATCTTTTTGCTTGTTTCTTCATTGCACCATCCCTTACTCTCTGAAGCTGTTTGAGCAATACATAGGTATTGTCTGGTACCACTTGGTGAAGTGCTTGAGGGATCATCACCCATACATTGTAATAATGCTTAAAGTCTAAAACCATTAGCAGAGATTAAATTACCCGTATCTGATTGGGAACCATTCCTATAAACTGTAGTCCCTGTCCTGGCCAGGCAAGCTACAAATATGCTTTCCCCAGGTTTGGGAAAAGCAGTTAGCTGGATGGATGGGGAATGATTCACCCAGAATGTTTCAGATGTGGGTTCTTTCTCTGGCTTGGCAAAGGAGAGCGCTCCTGCTTTTCACATAAACCTAACCAAACCACAGGTGAAAGGTCTATGGTTCGTTTACCTGCTTGGAACTAGGGGTAGTGCTAGGCATGAAAAAGATCAGGGAGAAGATGAAGAGCAAATATTTGCATATGCTAACTTGCATATGTGCTAGGTGTGCATTCAGGGCACCTCCTGGAATAGACATGAGAGAGGGGAATATTTGATTCCAGGAACACAACAAAGCAGGTTGAAAGATGCAAGGGAAAGGCAGCCAATCCAGGGGGATTCGATGCAGTGGAGATCCTGGGGTCCCCTTGGACACATGGATGGTTGGGCAGATGGCCCCCCAGCAACTGGGACTCCAAGCCTCATGGCTACTGCCTCACACCCTCTCTGCCCCATTCACTTTATGGCTGAGTGCAGCTGCCTGTGGATTGGGGACCTGGAGGCCCTCTAGTCCTCTGTCAGTGAATGGCTGAGGGTGGCAGCAATCACTCTGCTGCTCTTCCTGGGCCCTGCCTCAGCTTACCCGCCTGCTGAGGGTGGGACCATGAGCACTGAGGCACAACTTATGCTCGCCTGCGAGGAGACAGAGCGGAGCCCAGTGGGCAGAGTCTGTCTGTGCTGTGCTACCATTATGACGTCACATTTCTCTCTCAACATTTCTCCTCTCGCAAGGAAGCCAGGGGGATTTCCATAGTTCTTACACTGTCATCCTCACAACTACCCTGTGAGGTAGCTTAGGCTCAGAGTCCATGACTGGTCCCAAGTCACCCAATGAGTTTCATAGCCAAGGGGAGATTAGAACCCAGATCTCCCAGCTCCTCAGTCCACCTCACCACACTGGCGCTCACATTCCTGCAAGGGAAAGCAGCTCCTGAATGCTTGGCAGGCCATGGCCACCGTTTGGTGCCTGTGCTTCACCACTTTAGGGGAAATACATTGAGGAGGCCTTGTGATGGCACAAGGTCTTTGAAGAGTCCCCATGCCAGAAACCTGGAGAGCTGAGTACAGCCTGGTAAACAGTGCCTGAAAAAAACACACCTCCATTTCTGTGCAGCTCTCAATTTGCAGGTTTTCAAGGTCTTGCTTATTGCCACACCTGCTTCTGAGTAATCGCAGGTGTGGCAGCTCGGCTATTTTAAGAAGCATTCAATCTGTACATATCAGTGAGCTGGCCAAATAATTGCCTGCTTTCCCCAGGGAGCCCGGCAGTCTGTCATGGTTTATCTGGCCACTTGCAAGGAAACAAAAGACAAATCTTGGCAAATTTGAAAAGGAACAAAAATGCCCGGCCACCTGGTGTTCCTACTGCACCCTCTTTTTGGAAAGGGTCCTTCTTCATGCCGGCAGCACCGAGGAATGGTCAAACCTAGAGGGGATTCCCACCAAATGAAGCACTGAATTTGACATATGTTAAAATCCTGTCAAACTCAAAGCTCACTTTTTGAAGTGGGATTTGGAAGGTCTTAGCATTGGGGACAGGGGGGATGTCAGGGTGCAAGTATATAGACTCTATGCAGCAGTGTATGATTCTTCCAAAATAGAACTTGCTAATGGCTCTAGCCTTAAAAGAGCTCTGCATTTAAAAGGTCAGAAGATTGCCTGTTTATTTAAGGAAATGGTTTTGACAAGGGAAAAGCACACCTGTGAATATTCTTCCTGGTCCCATCTTTCATTCCTACTCGCCAGATAATGCTACACTTTTGGGATCCGGCTGCACCATTTACTGCTGCTTTCCCCAGTTGAGATCTGACAGGCTATGGCCCATTATCCCCAGCCAGCATAGGGGAATGCTGATTTAGTCCTTCGTGAGTTAGTGACCATTCTTTACTGCTGATGCTGGAAGCCCTGTAATCTAAACAACCTGGACTCTTCGGCTGGAGTTGGCCACCCCTATTTGGGCCCTTTTCCCTTGGGCCCTTTGCCTCTCGGCGTCGGGCCGCCTTCCCCGCCGCGCCTCCCCGCCGGGCAGCCTCGCGGCAGCCATTCCCGCCCAATCTCCTCCAGCCAATCGGAATCCAGCTCACCTCAGCCAAGCCCCGGTTCCCGCTCAGCCAATCGGAATCCAGCTGAGCTCAGTCGGGCGCACCTGCGCCTCTTTCCAGGCCCTCGGCTCCTTCAGCCAATCCGCATCCAGCGCCCCTCGGCCGAGGCGGGCCGCTGCTTCCGCGCAGCCAATCGGAGTGAAGCGCACCTGGTGGCACCGCCCCTTCCCGGCCCCCGCGAAGCCGCCGCCGCGCCAGCGCTCCGCTCCCGCATTTCCCGGGTTCGCCCGGCTGCGCGCTGAGCTCCCGTCCCGCCGGTTGGGCGAGGGCCCGTGCTTCCCGGCTCCTGCCCTGCCCGGTGCCTTTAGGCTGCACTCCTGCACACTTTACCTCGGAGTAAGTTCCCGTGCGCGCAACAGGACTTACACCCGAGTAGGCATAGCTGGTAATTCCCTGAAAATCTACGAGGAGTCCAAGGAAGCGCTTTCCTTAAACGCCACCGCATCCCAAACGCCATGAATAGGGCTACCCCACCCCCCGCTTCTTTTTAATGTATAGGCTGCCATTCAAGAGGGCTGTTGAAAGAGTAGATCAAGGGCAGTGGGACCAGCGGACGTTGCTGGACTCCAGCTCCCATCGCGCACAGCCGGCAGTGCCGCCCTCCAGGGTGGCAAGTGTCGAAGGGAACAAGCCCCGGGCTGGGGACAAAACGTCCCTCTCCTCCATCTGCATGCCCATGTGGACGATTGCGTGTCTTGCCCCATTATCTCTCTCTCATACACACACACGGTATGCAAAGCTTATGCAAATATGCGTCCTTTATTGCATAAACAAAAAGGTCACTCCGCCTGCGTGCGCGGGAAGACTCTTAGCGAGGGCCGCCTGTCTCTGGAGGCGAGCCCCCGAGGCTTGTGTCTAAGGCCAGCCGCTCCCGCGATGGAGCCCGATGAGGCTCAGCTGCGGCTGGGCAACCGCGCGGCAGTTGGACCGCTGAAGCGCCGTGGTGGGAAGGAGGGATACAACATGGCGGCCTCCGTGCTGGCCGAAAGTGGGGGGATCTTGGCGCACCACACAGGACTTCCGTTAAGGGACGGAAGTCCGTACAGGAGGTGCCACTGATGTTTTCCCAATTGCGCCGTGCGCGCTGAGCGCCCGTGTAGTCGATTGGGTAGGCCGGCCGTCACTCACCCCGACCATTAGAGTTCCGGAAGGCTTAGAGCGCCCGAGGAGTCCGTGCGGCCCACGTGGTGCCTTTCTTCATCCCTAGCGAGCCGCGCGATGCGAAGTGGCGCTGCTGTGCACGCACGGCGCGCCTCAATCGCACCGGATTTATCTTCGCTCGGCTGATTGCATTGTTTCAGTTCTAGTTTCATGGCTCCTGTGCTGCTTCGTTATGGGTCCTCGTGCAAGCCGCCCAGAGAGCCCTCGGGCTATAGAGCGGCTTTTTCCTCCTTTATATGCCGTCCTGCCGCGAAAGCCTCAGGACGGCTTACATAAATGAAATACAATAAAATTAAATGTAACATGAATAAATGTCAGTACAATACACAAACCAGTTTCTGAGATGTGCGTGTTGGGAGAGCACGTGCGAACGCCGAGAGACCTCGAAGGGCAAACGGGGAAAGCGGCTGGGACCAGGGCATGCAAGCGCTGCCTGTCCCCGGGCTGCCCCTGCAGCCGAGCAGTCAACGAACAGGAAAGCCGCGTTCACCTGCGGTTGCTTCCCTTCCCTTCCCTTGGACAGGCAGGCATCCGACAGGCAGCAACCAACAGGTGAAGACTCCCACTGCTCCGGGCAGGCTGCCTGCTCAAACCCCGCCTTGTACAAGTCGCCCTCGTTTTACTTCTCCGTGCTGTTTCACTACATTATTTTTTATCTGATGTTATTTTATTGGTATTTTAGTGTACTGGCCAGCCAGAGCGTGAATGCTAATGGGCGGCTCTTAAATAAATTCAGCCTATGCAGAAGGCACCTTCAAAGCTGCCGCAGTAGCAGACGAGAGGCAATCCGGCAACCTTTATTGCCCTTTCATGACTGGGGAGGAGGGGGCGTCATGGGCAGCTCTTGGGGAGACGAGGAATTGCGGGAAGGGCGCTGGAGGAAGGGCGAGGGAAAGAAGGGCGGCGGCTACTCCCGGGGCCAGATCCTGCTGCCCGTCCCCGTCCACTCAGCGGCGGGGGCAGGGCTGAGCTGCCCCCCCGGCCTTCAGAGCAGCTTCGCGACCCCTTGCCTGCGCCCCACGCCCCCCCCCCCCGCACGTTTCTCGGCACGTCCGCCCGGCGCTGCGCGGGCACGGGCGGCACGCCAGCTCCTGCTCCGGGATGTGGCGTGGCGGCCAGTCGGGGGCGTCGCGCACGAAGTCGCGCAGGTTGGCTGGCTCCCCCTCCCCCGTGCCCCACCTGTTGCTGCTGGCGTCTGCCTGCATCGGGGGCCGCCGGGGGGGCCCCTTCCACTCCATCCTGCACGTGGAGATCAGCCGCGACTGCCAGTTTGCCCCCTGGCAGGGTCTAGCAAGGAAGAGAGACTGAGACACGCGAAGGGCCGGTGCTGGGAAGTCAGCGGGTTGTCCAGAGCATTGCAGCACGCTTGCTTTCTGGGAACGGGCAAAGACGCGCTGTTGATCGGGAAAACGGCATTCTGTACCAGGGCAATGTCTCCTTTGAGGGCTGCTGGATAAACGTCGGACAGTCGTCACGTGCTGCAAAGCAACTTATTCCCGGAACACTGAGACCGCATGACAGGATCCGGGTCTCCCTCATAGTCTCGGGGCCTGAATACCAGCTCCACCCTCCAGTCCATCCCACACACCTTGCTGGCAGACCAGGAGATAGCAAATACCCGAAATAGTGCAATATAATCTCTAAAGCACAGTCTCCTAAATACTGTGTTTTGCTAGAGTATTGTTGGATACAGCTGGTGTTTGGTGTCTGCAGACCTCTGGTTTCCTGTATGTAATTGAGAGAAGTCATCTCTTCTTCTAAACATTTGGAGAAAACATATCATTAAAGACTTCAAAGGATGCAGTACAGCATGTGTCTCCTCTTAACACCGATAAAAGCCCTTGGGCAGAAGCAAAGGTAATTGTTTTGTGGTTTTGAGAGGTAGCTCCAGGAGAAAAGAGGAATTTATGAGTTGCCTTGTCAGTTATGAAGGGCTTCTAATAAAAAGCATGGAAAAATTGAGTCTTGGGAAACTCCTTTTCAGACTGTGGCATTGTCTGTCTGCCCAACTATATCTTCTTGTTCAATGCGAGGAAGAACAAAAGTGGGTCACAGGGAAATGAATGGAGCTGTTCAGATTAGCAAACTGATTCCTTTCATGAATAGCGGGTGCAAAAGACAACACACTTTTTTTACCCTACAGGAAGATCTGTCCCAACATTCAGACTCGCTCATTCTTTCTCTATCCCCAATGCTCTGGGGCATGTTCTCTAAACTGGGACACAGAAATCATGCATTCTAACAGTCTTGGCTCCGATCCATTATCCTTCTGCCCTCCAAATTGCTGTCTGTCTGATTGACTGGGTAGGACGCCGTATGAGGAGCAGTTTGATAAAGGGCTTTTTTTGGCAGGGAGGAGGGTGAACTTTAGCATGACATTTGGAGGAATGCAAGATCAATTTCTAACTCCATTCTGATTTCCATATTGTTTCAGAAGTTTGAAACAGGCAAGTTTATAATAAAACGAGGCCTGACTGGACTTCTTTCCCATCAGTGCTCTTCCCCCCATGTAATTCAGACCAGCAGGTGGGCAGGCAAGACACTGGCCGCATTTTCCTGCACAAGCCTTTTCATCGCTCTGCCAGATCCAGCCTCCCATTAAGGCCGCTCCACTCATGCTTTCCTTCTGGCTGAATGGGTGTCTTTCACAAGTGATTCCGGTTTTCTCAGGGCCATAATTAGGTGCCAAACCAGCAGGCCATTCCCCGGCGGCTGCTTAGGGGCTCAGAGGCACAGTCCGCTTCCAGGGCAGTGACTGTGCCCCCTGGCAGGAGGCAGGATTCTGCCCTGGTTTTGGACTACGGCCATTCCTGCTTGGTGTCCATGTATTCTGTCCTGTGGAGGAGGAACTGTTGGCTCTATACAGGAGCTAGTGGGCCATTGCAGGCAGAATACGATGCTCTCATTTGGGCTCCGGTTCCCCCAGTCACCTCCCCACCCTCCTCGCCCTTCTTTGTTCCAGATCCGGAGACCCCCAAAGGGTGCTGAATCAGGGCTGCTTGATCCGGACAGCAAAGGCACCAAGGCAGAAGCAGGGTCAGGGACTCTTGCCTGAAAGTCTTCTCTGTGCTTCTCTCAAATCAAGCAGCGACTGCTGCTACGGGAGGAAAACTCTGAAGGGCTAAACCCCAAACAGGCCAGACAGCAGAGAAGCGTGGCAGGAGAAAGCATCAGACTCGCTCAGATCTGCCTCCTTCCCACCCCTGCCCTGTGCCGCTTCCCCCCACTGTGCTCATCCCCTGCAGAAAGCCCTGGAAAACACAAACAAGCCTGAAGGGACCACCTCCCCTCCTCCCAGGCTCCAAGCCAGAAAGCATCCTTGGGCCACATCAAAAGGAGCTGAGTCCGTTTGATATTCACTTTCCTCCTTGAATTTGGAGCCCTGTGTAAACAGAAGCCCTGGAAGGGCAGTCATGAGCCACAGGAAGGGGCGACAGAGGAGAGCCTAGGGCCTCCCAGCCGCCCCTGAAGCAGGAGTCCTTCCCAGTGATGACCTCAGGAGATCAAACAGGCAGACACTGCTGTGAGGAAAAGCACTGCAGATAAAACACCAGGACAACTTCCTGGCCTGCTGCAGGGAAGGTGTGTGGGAGTGGGAAGGCGTCGTTTCCGCAAGAAACCTTTCTTGTTATCACTTGACCAAAATTGTTCTGGCCTGATGTAGATTGTAGCTCCAGGGCCAGATTGCAAGCTGTCCGATCGCTTGCAAAGCCAATTCCCCCCTGAACTAAGAAAGACACAAAGAGCATCGTGAGAAAAAACTGACCGAAAGACCAGGTTTCAAAACCAGAATGACGATGCATTCTTATTGGATCGGTGCTACCCGTAATGACTTTTCTATCCTATTAAAACTTCTAAGAGAAGGAAGTGCTGCACATCTTTGGCAAATGGAACTCATGTGACAATTGGAGTGTTGGGGACGGGATGATTGTACTTTCTTTTACTGAGCTCCAAGAACATGTAAACGTTCGGTATTCCCTTCTTGTGAAGCCTTTCCCAGGGGTCTAAAAAGCCCTTTCTAAAAATATCTTGAGTGCGTTGGCATTTGCGCAATTGAAAATGGTCTCTTGACTGACCCACCTCCATTCTTCTCCGTGCTGTAACTGTCCAATGTTCAACTCCTGGAGGTTTGGCATTTTGCCATTGGCTCCCAAGCTAAGCGCTTGCTGTAATTTCCATCCCACCTCATGATGTTTAGCTGAAGCCTGGACCCACGAAGCTTAGAGCAGAACACATTGCGCTGATGGGACTTCTGAAAAGCCGTGTGCCCTCTAAATGCTAGAACTGGCTTGGTTCCTTTTCACGCCTCTTCAAGGTTGTAGATTATACTGAATCTTGCTTTTGCTATGCATCTTATCTTGGCTGCTCTTGCCCTCTGCTGGTGAAGAGATGCAATTACTTTCCAAAGTATTTGCAAAACTTGTGCGTGAACAAGCCAAATCTGGTGCCATTGAACTGTTGACTATAGCCTTTGAATAAATGAAAATAGCTAAGAGTCTTGGGGCAGGGTAAGACTTGTGAGTATGGCTTCCTTATGACACAAGTTTTCATGGACTTCATAGGACGTGCAAGTGTTTTCCTATGTTGGCCGGTTTATATGCATATAATCGGGGCCATTGTTGGGTGGAAGCTGAGGGACCACAGCCCAGTAGGAGCTGCTGGACAACCTCCCCCCCTCCCCGGTTTGCTCCTCCTCTTCATCATTAAAACTAAGACTTTTGCTGATGCCATCATGAATGGCTTCGTCCTTAAAGTGCCACAAGATTTTTTTTCTTCTATTTGTGTTGCAATGACTAAGCAAGCTCTTTTCTCCCTCTGGGAGGGGATATTAATCCAAGTTGCCCCCTAATTTCCATTGCTGGGCTCAGCTGCAGTCTTTGTGGTAGGTTAAAGGATTAGGTTCACTTTAGGGTGGCACTTTAGGATTGCCAAAAAAGAGAGAATGCATAATTTTAAAAAGGACCAAGAAGACCTGGATTCATTTAAAGTGCTTGTACCCACATGCACACACAGCTCCTTGTATGTGTTGGTGCACATTTAGAAATAGCAACTACTTAAAACAAACAAAAACACAATAGACCTCACCAGAATGGAGGAGACATTGACGGGGGACCTGCCTGCCTGGCTCAGGCTGCTATCCAGGTGCTGCTGCTACCTGTGGGTGGGACTCCAAGCTGCCCCAGCCCTGGCCAACCTGCTCTCCCTTCCTGCAGTCCTTAGCGAGCCCCTAGGCTGCCTGCTTGCCAGCTGGACACGCACAGGATCCCGGGAGCCTGGCGCTTTGGGCAGGAGCTGGAGACGAGGGGCGGCCCTCCTCCAGAATGGAGCAGGCCAGCAGATTGTGGAGAAGGGGACTCTGCCCACCGGTCCCAGGCTGGAAGGAGGTTTTACCTCTTGCCTCCTGGGGCCTTTTACAAGGCACAAGCTCCCTCTTGTGCTGGCCCAGGTCAGAGGGGCCGGGCAGTGAGCAGGAGTGCAGTGGCCCTGTCGGCCAACACTCCTGGTTATGCCCCGCATGCCCTGGACAAACCTTCCCACCGAGGATGCCTTCAAATAGAGGACCGACTTAATAGTAAGACACGATTATGTGCCCCCTCCCTCAAGGTTCTGATCTCACACCCATGCATAGGCTGCAGTGAGGGTGAGCAAGAGCCGTTTGTTTGCTTTGCAGGTACACATTGCCTATGCAAAGCACACCCTTCCATTAAAAATAGTATCCTGTAGTTACAGGGTAGGAGCACCATAGAGAAAAGGTGAAAAATAATCGGGTACTTTTTATCAAATATGGTAGACTTGTGATAAGGCAAAAAAATATTGGGCTAAAATACATAAATGACTTGAGGAAATGTTACAAAAATATGTAATATTTAAACCTGAAGTCTTCTTACGAGGCATTGTACCTGATGCTGACAAACAAGCAATGTATTTGATTCTACATGTAATTACTGCGGCAAGGATTGTATTTGCCCAACACTGGAGGACTGAAGCACCACCTACTGATGAACTGATTTTTAAAAAGATCCTGGACTGCGCTGAAATGGACAGGCTGACTTTGCCTCCTAAGGAGAAAGAAGATACATACTTCTATCAAACTTGGAACTCTTTTTATTAATGGCTAGAGAAATGGGACTGTGTGTAGATCTGAATGTGTCTACAGATTGCTATGAAAAAATAAATAAAAAATAGGGGGCTGACCCAGTAGGTATGTCTCTGATGATTGATGTCTTTTAGTCTTTTTTCAGTTTGCAGAAAATAAAACTTACTTAAAAAAAAAAAAAAAGAAACCAAAAAGGTGAAAAACATTCATCCAAGGCCTTTCCAGGAGTCTTCGCTCATCCTGCAGTGGTGCCTCCTTCCTTTATAGAATTGTATTTGCTTTATAAATTCCCACTTTCACATAGCAGAGACGCCTACTAAATATGGTTTCATGGCTAGAACCGTAGCACTGGGGAAAGATGAGATCTGGCCCAGTGCACATGGAGGGACAGCATCCTTCAACTGGCTTCTCTCACTTCCCTTTTCTGTGAATGAAAAACTAACCTCTGCAGTAGAGATAAATTCCATGACAACAAGGGGGAATTTCCAGGGCTGGAGAATGTTTGTTGGTATAGAAACAGACAGTATGGGTAGGGTACATGTGTTTCAGTACAGGAGCACTGAAAATGTGCAGAAATTCTGGACAAAGGATAGTATTGTGCACAGAAAGTATTTTTGCGGGTTTCTAGGCCTGGTTTTGTAGGACATGCTTCCAGAACACTTAAGACTCCTTTGAAGTAATCAAAAGGTAAGAAAGCAAAAAAGTCAAGCCCTTGCGCAAGAAAAATGTTCCGCTGCAGTAATTGACACTTTCTGCAGAACAACAACGGCAGAGATGTTCCTCACAGTTTGTCTGTTTATTTATTTGACACTTTTGTACAACATCTTGTAGTCGCATGGCTCTCTAGACAGTTTACATGATAGAAACCAATAGCATAAAACATCCAAAAACACACACAGTTTAAGCAAATAAAAGCAGAACACCAACAATACACACCATGAAATAGCAGGAAAACCAAATAATAATTTAGCTACAGCCTGGAACTACCTCAAATTAAAAACCTACTTAAAATATAATTAAAATAACAGTCGAATTAAAATAATCAACAATTAAAAGGCTCCACAAATACAAACAACTTAGTCTGGCA
>JAIXND010000674.1:5669869-5794849 GCA_023646645.1 Varanus salvator macromaculatus | reverse complement strand
TCATAGCCATATCAAAGTATCCAATCACCTTCCTGTGTATTGTATTCACCCCCTTTTGTGTATTCCATATAACCCTAAGGAAATTAACATGTGGTGTTCCTGGCTTAGGCACCCATGGATCCATGTATTCACTTGTAAATAAACCTGTTTGCCTTGACAAGAAACTGATTCCGAGCCATTGTTTTGCGGATCGGTGTGACAGATTTCTGGTGGAGAAGGCCGGGAGAAGAGACAAAGTGTCCTCCTTCTGATCCCGGGGTCACAGCCGACAGGACGGAATCGGGGAGACGCTGTGCTTCCACACAAGCGACCCACGGTGAGTATCCTGCCAAGACACCAGCTGTGAAAGGAAGCCTTCAACTCCTGCAAGGCAACGGTTTCTGGTAGGCAATTGCCTAAGGGGAACCCCCGTTGGTTGGTATTACTGGATTCCAGGAATGTAAGTATCTGATCAGGTCTTTTTGGGTACGGGTCTGGCCTGTGTGAGAGTTGTCTGTTGTGCAACACTTATTCATTCCCGGAGGCTCCCAGGGTCCCTCTCAAAAGGTCGAAAGCAAGGGCGTGAGATTGGACTGAGAAACCCAGCCTGGCAGCGACTGTTGTACTGTGTGCATGAAGTGTGACTGGAGGCCAGGGGAGAGAAACCGGTTCTGATTGGTTTTGTAAGGTACCGACCAGTCCTCTGCCACGGCCGAACTGGTTGTGATTTGTTTGGTATTGCCCCATCCAGTACTCAGCCACGAATCGGATGGGTGGCTTAAGCTCTAAGGGGACACTCGTTGCCAAGAGAGAGACTTGAAGCCATTGCAGGGGGTTTTGAAATAGAAGGAAGAGTATTTGTTCAGGAGGAAACACGTGCAAAGGGAATTGCAATTTCATGGTTTAGATTGGGATTTTGTAGGATATGTTGGAAGTGAGCAGATGGATTGTGGCAAGGAAAGAAAAGGGAGACGGAATCCTGCTTATCCTGAGGGGATTCCCAGAGAAAGAATGGGGAAACGAATGAGTGAGAGATTTCTGACCTGGCTCTGCACATTTGAATGGCCTCAATACAGAGTTCAGGGTATCGATCTGTGGCCATATACTGGATCATTTGACTGCATCCTCATCCAAAATTGGCACGCCTGGATGATTGATGTTGGCAAATTTTCTGAGGCAAATTATATGGAGGTGTTTTGCTTTGCCACTTCTGTATATCTGCATTCCATTCTATGCAGACTAAAAGACTGTAACTTTGACAGCAAAGCAGACCAGATCACAGAGCAGGGACGCACTGAAACAGGGTCCCTTTCGCTCTCAGAAGCAGCACTCCCACGAGAGCTTCCCCCATCCTACTCTGCTGGACTTGGCCAAAATAAAGGAAATGTCTGGAAGTTGCTTCAGGCAGCGTCAACAGCCTACTTGAGCTTGCTTTTTCACACTGCTCAAATCTTCATAGGGGGATGTCAAAATTATGGCGGAGATGGTCTTTACAAAAGTAAAATTAAACTCCATTTCAGATAAGGCACAGGGTGAAGTCTTTCTGTCGTATAGGAATGCAAACAATCACATTCCGCCTCAGGTAGAGGGAAAAAGCCTCTGGTTAGAGTCCGGCAAGCTACCCTCCCCTGCCTGACAACCAATGACTCCTGAGTAGAGTTGAAATCTATGGGAAGAGGATAGTTCAAACAAAGCCGAAGGGAACTCCTTGGATGAAAGGAGATTTTTGGATATTCTTGGATATTCTTGTTGGTACAGATAAAGTGAAGTCTGGCCAGGATCCAGACCTGGCTTGGATCTGAGAGAAGCAGATCCCACATAAGTATGTGAGCACCCCCCCCCCCACTCAAGCTCACTCCGATTGCTTCAGCGACCCCATTGCATTCTCTGCCATCTTCTTTTGCTGTCAATTGTTCCCAGCATTAGGCTCTTCTCCAGTGAGTCCTTCCTTCTCATTGGATGGCTAAAGGATTTGAGTGTCATCTTCAGGATCTGCTTTTTAAAGGGCATTCAGGGTTGATCTCCTCTAAGACTGACTGGTTTGATCTCCTTGCAGTCCATGGGACTTGGTCTTGACCTACAGGGAGGAGCTGATAGATGAAGTACAGATTTGGGGAGCTCTGGATGCGAGTGATCACTCCATCTTTTGCTTTGAGATCAGGGGACTGGGGACGTGCAGCAGGGCGAGTACTAGAAGCTGGGACTTCAAGAGGAGCCTCCGTAGGAAATGGGTACTGGGAGAAATAATAATAATAAAAAAAAGGGTAGTAGGAAAAACAATGGAAAGGCTCAAAACAGAGAGGGATCTAGTGGTGCTGGATGGGGAGGGGATGCAGTGGATGTGGTATACCTGGATTTCAGCAAGGCCTTTGACAAAGTGCCCCGTGACACCCTGGTGGAGAAACCGAGGAGTTTCGGGATACACCAAAGCACTGTCCGCTGGATTAGGGCATGGTTGACTGACCGAAAGCAGAAGGTAACCATTAGCGGGGAATCGTCAGGATGGCGTTCAATGTGGCTAAGTGCAAGGTCTTGCACTTGGGGCATAGTAATGGGTGTCATAAGTACAGGTTAGGTGACAAGTGGCTGGAGCAGCACTTGTGAAAGGGACCTCGGGATACTGCTTGACTGCAGGCTAAACATGAGTCAGCAGTGTGATGCGGTGGTCAAGGGGGCGAATGTCGCCCTTGGTTGCATAGCCAGAAGTGTGGCTTCTAAAGAGAGGTATTACTACCACTCTACACGATTCTGGTGTGCCCTCAACTGGAGGATTGTGTTCAGTTTTGGGCCCCTCATTACAGAAAGGATATAGCCAGGTTGGAGTCAGTGCAGCGTAGGGCCACAAGGATGGTGGCTGGTTTGCAGGGGATGCCGTATGAGGCAAGACTGAGGGAACTGGGTCTCTTCAGCTTGGAGAGGAGAAGACTCGGAGGGGACATGTTGGTGACATACAGGTATGTGAGGGGATGTCACATGGAGATGGGGAGAGACTTGTTCTCCCCTGCAGAGGAAGGCAGGACGCGCTCCAATGGAGCAAAGCTCAGGGAGCCCAGGCTCCATTTGGATGCCAGGAAGTGCTTCCTGACAGTCAGGACCTCGAGAGCCTGGAATGGGCTTCCACAAGAGGTCGTTGAGGCCCCATCTGTGAGGGTGTTCAGGCTGGACATGCACATGGTGGGCATGTTGTGAGCGGAGCTGGCTGGCGCTGGAGGTCAGACTAGATGGCCCAGGAGGCCTCTTCCGACTCCTCTGTTTCTGTGTTTCTGTGACTCGCAGGAATCTTCTCTAGCACCATAATTCAAAGGCCTCAATTCTTAGGCGTTTTTCTTATGGTCCAGCTTTCATAGGCACACTTTGCAACTGGAAAAACCATGGCCTTGACTATATGAGCTTTTGTTGGCAGGGTGATTTCTCTGTTTTTTAGTATGTTGTCTACATTTGCTATAGTTTTCCTACCCAGGAAAAAGCATCTTTTACTTTCTTGGTTGAATTCCCGTCTGTAGTGATCTTGCAGCCCAGAAAATTAAAATCTGTCACTGCCTCCATTTCTTCCCCATCTGCTTGCCAGAAATTGATAGGACCAACTGCTATGATCTTAGTTTTCTGGATGTTAAGTTTCGAGCCAACTTTTGGTCTCTCATCTTTCACCTGCATCAAGAGGTTCTTCTTTCATTCCTCTTCACTTTCGGTCATTAGAGTGGTATAATCTGCATGTCTGACGTTGTTGATATTTCTCCGGGCAATCTTAATTCCAACTTGTGATCCATCTAGCCCAGCTTTTCGCATGATGTGCTCTGCATATAAGTTAAACAGGCAGGGGGACAAAATACAGCCTTGCTGTATTCCTTCCCAATTTTGAACCTATCTGTAGTTCTATGTCTAATTCTCACTATTGCTTCTTGACAAGTTTCTCAGGAAACAGATAAGATGGTCTGGTACTCCCATCTCTTTCAGAGTTTATCACAATTTTCTGTGATCAATCAATCAAAGGCTTTAGCATGATCAATGAAGCAGAAGTAGATGCTTTTCTGGGAACTCTCTTGCTTCCTCCATGTATGTTGGTATTTTGATCTCTCGTTCCTCTGCCTCTTTGAAACCCTGTTTGTACTTCTGGTAGTTCTTGGTCCACCTACTGCTAGAGCCTATCTTGTAGGAACAATCTTTGCCATTGCCCCTCTTTGGGCATGCTGAGTGTGGCACTTTAACCGCATCATCTTTTAGGATTTTGAATCCCATCGGGAATACTGTCTCCTTCACTAGTTCAATGGGTCAAGGTAAGTCAAAACAAATGTGCACACCTCTGGATTGTCTTTTGGGAAATGGGAAAAAGTTCAAAAGAGATTCCATCTCAAAGAAAAAGAAACTAAATGTCGACTGTAATTCTATTTGGCCCCAGCATCAATTGGACAGTGGGACAAAGTGGCCACCTGAAGGGTCTATCGATTTTCAAACTCTTTTCAGAACAGTTGCAACTTTACTATCAGCATACCAGTTTGAGCTCCTGCGCAAGCATTTCTTACATTGGCAGTCTGAACTTGCTGGAAGAGTGCAGACTGGTTTCTATTGAGGGAGGACAGAAAAGAGGAGGGAGAGTAGAACTCACTCTCTTCCCTCCAAAAGCCAGCAGTGCAGCGTGAGTATCGGTTTGGCGAGGGGAGAAACTCTGGGGATTCTGTCACTGTGTCTGGGTGCAATAATGGCTTTCATGGCCAGGAGGGCATGAATGGGCAGCTGAATCCTAGCCCAATGGCTACAATTTGGAGTCACCAGCCCTTCAGCCCTTCAAACTGGCTACCTTTAGGACCCAGAGAAGAAAAGAAAGCAGGGGTTTCTTGGGCTAGCAAGTTGCTTCCTCACACTGAGAGAGAGGCACTCAGCTTGCTATGAGAATTCTGTCTGTGCTTTGAGTAGCTACTCTTGAGAAAGCCATAGACCAGCCAGCCTCATTGTTCGAGGTGGTCAAAAGGCTTGGGATTTGGTGTTTAAATTCTCTGTTCGTGATCAGTGCTGCTATCCACTTTCCTCTTCCTCCTTGTGTGTGTGCGCGTGTGTGTCTGTGCTAATGTTCCTCTAAGATCCTTCCATTGTGTTCTTAAGTTTTGTTAAGTTTTGGTACACTAGACATTGGACGCCTGTGCACTAAGCCCTGTGTACAGATCTTTGCGAATGTTGGGAATGAGGTGCAGTTTTTGGAAACAGCTTAGAGGAAAGGCCAGTTGTGTCTAACCGCCCCAACTCAGGGGAGGAGGGGATTCACCCACCCTTCTCTCAAACACTGGCTAGGGACTTGTTTACATGTACCAGAGACTTTAATGCTGTTCTTACTACTGTATACGAACAATCTTTTGATTGCCACTGAAGTCACAGACCAATGTACATTTGCTGGATTTCGTTGGGTCACCGACAGAAAAAGCTGCAAACCTCACAAGGGCAGGTGCAGTATCTGGCTTTCTGACTTTCAAGGAGGGGGGGGATTTCAGCTGCCTCAAGGAAGGAAGAAGGCGGTTCGTCAGACTTCCACTATATATATATAGTGTTATATATGCAGGCTTGGAAAACTGGCAGCCAGCGCTTTCTTGGGAGGCTCATGGCTGCTCCCCAGCACAGGGCAACTACTGACATGGAAGTGCGAAAAAGGAGGGAGGGGGGCTGGAGCTGGTCCTCTCCAGCACCAGACTCGGCAGGCATTTCTTCCCGTCCTACTGCGGCAATGGCTGGCTGGCCGGCATCGCTCCTTCTCCGAGCCCAGAGTGGCCACGCTGGCTGCCTGGCAAGGCCACAGCACGCGTGCCTGATTACCTGGCTGCCTGCAGTGTGAAGCCGTGGCCACTGGCTGGCTGCTGCCTCCGGCTTGCAATGGCACAAGGGAAGGGTGGCTGCTGTCTTATGCCAGCTGACTTGCCTGAGACTGGACCACCTGGAGATCTTTGATGCAGTGGGAGGACCGCGCCCAGATGCTCCTTGCCACACACAGCAGCGAGATCTGAGGAAGTGCCTACATGGGAACGTTACACCAGGCTGAGAAAAGCTCCAAAAAAAAAAAAAAAACCAAACAAAAAACCACAGGGAGACCAGAGGACTGTGGAACTCGTGGAGGAACTGAAGTTTCTGCTCAAACACCAACCCTGCAAGGGAGGACCAGTAGCATAACAGGCCAGGAAGAGAAGAAGCTGACATCAGGGTCAGCCAAGGGCCCACAGCTGGAGGGGGCAAGGGAGAAGAGCCCCGAAGAAAAGCAGCCTATCGGGGACCAGGATTGGGTTCTGGCTTGAAGACTTGGATCAAAGAGACTAGCATTTGCCTAATGCTAAGTAGCCTAGATGATAATGCTGAAGGAAAGAGAGGGAGTTTCTTGAAGTTGCTACTCTGGCTGTCTCTGTGTATTTCTGTTAATGTTGTTACTCCCTTCTATACTATATGCCCTTGTAAGAAGGAAACACTGGATTTCCTAATTTCTCTGTTTTCCATTTTCGAATACTGCCTTGTTGTGTAATAGAATGGTTATGCTTTAATAGCGCTGGTGAAAACCCAGCATGGATTTCTTACACCTGGAACATGTTATATGTCTGGATTCCCGCCAAGGACCGGGTAGAACAGACATGCAAATTGCTGGCACATGCTGTCCCAGATCAGCTAAAGGAGAGTAAAATAAATAAATAAATAAATAAATGAGTGAATGATTTCACAGGTCACTAGGGAAAACAATTTCCATGTGAAGCCACAACAGGTAAGGACCACTGGAAGCACTCTACCACTTGGGTTGATGATGGTGGACTAGCAACATCCTTACAATCAATTGGCACATGCTGGAACAGGCTCCCTGTGTGTGAGAGAGAATTCGGTGCAGTGGCTAGCATGTGGCTTTGTTTTTGCTGAGCTGGAAATGCCCTAGCCTGCAGCTGGATGGGCAACCACATGTGGATGCTGACTGCTATGCAGTGTTCACACAAATGGAGCTGGTAAGTGCAACTTGGTACAGTTTGGAGTACACACTATGGGTACAAGACAACTTGGAGCTGGCCAAAAGATGGAGGTCAGCAAACATGCCCAGCTCAATGGCTCACATTGGCATATGCAAAACTCCACAGGAGAAAACCCTCTACAGGGGATCTCTGGACTCAGTTTCACAACATGGATTTGCCTTCGAACCATGGAAATCACCCATGGGATTTATAGGGTTAGTAGCGAGAAGGCTTTCATGGCTTTCCCTACAGAAGGATAGGGCACTGGATACCTTGTCCCCAATCTCTGAATTATTACAGGACTCCCCAGGGGCACTTGCCCTAACTGCAGAGAAGTAGTTCAAACAGTGATGGAAGACATTGTCAAAAGGGGGGGTAGGGTATTCATTTCTCTGTGCCATTCTTCCACCATTTGGAGTTTTCCCAAATCGCCATGACATAGAGTGCTTGTATCTGCATTCAATGTTTGTAGTGAAACAGCTGGTGCCGTTTCAGACATATAAAGCTCAGCTACAGCAACTTGCCATACAAAGTTGCTAGACACTGCATTGCTGGCAAGCCAGGACAGGGTTTGCAACACTTGTGGAAGACAAAACTGTTTCTTTGGTGCATCACATTTAAAAGCTCAATGCTTGATAAGCTGCTCTACATTTCATTCTGGTCAAAGTGGCTTGGGAGGATTGCTTTCTTGGTTCTCCAACTGAGGCTGTTACTGGCAAAGCTTGTCAACAATTATTCTAGTATTACTCAGACATGCATAAGGTAAGCATGTCATGAACAGAGCTGGCTGGAGCCAGGGTCAGACTGGTTGCCCCAGGGGGTCCCTTCGGAATCGCGCTGCTTTTGTGCTTCTGTGTTTCTCCAAATAGCCCTCACCTGCACAGGCAGTCTGCACCTTCAAGGTGAAGCTGCAGGGGCTTGGCGGCCTGTCTGGTCAGGAGGAATCTGTCTTTTGCTAGAAGCTGTAGCCAATTGTGGCACCCCAAAATACCTCAGGAATGGTTAGCCAGAGGGAGGCCACATGGTAAAAACACCACAGTTAGATACATGCACTGGTGAGATAACGTTTTTGGAAAGGCATGGTGGGAAAAGATGCTGTTTATCATGAGTTGTGTATTAGGAGCTATTCTCATCTTACCCTGTTGCATACCATGCTTTATCAAGCTTATTCAATCAGTTATACAAGGTACTCATATGGTGGCCACCCCGGTGAATGCCTCACCCTAGGAGTCTTCAATGGGCCAAATCATGGCCTTAAAGCCAATTACACAGGATATTTCCCAACTCATAGAAAAGTCAGAGTGTGCTAACTCAGATATGTGCAGAATTATGTTTCACCGAGCAGTTTGGTGGGATAATAAAAAGGGGGTAGAACTGTACCCAGAGGAACAAAATATACAATCCCGCCACACTGCCTCACCATAAAAAGATCACAAAGGGTTCCTCAGTGCCTGGTGGTGAAGACCAAATGACCTCGCTTCATTAGTGGGTAACTGTCAAGTGCTATCTTTGTATTTTATGGGGGTGCCAGAGTGCCTCCCTAACCTTGTAAGTTCACACATGTAACCTCTTTGTTTACTTAACTTGGTCAGCCTGTTCAAGGTAACCTTAGATTAGAAGACCTGTCAAGAGTATCCAATTAGAATGAAATGTAACTTTTCTTTATGGTGTTGTGACGTGTATCCAATCACTTTCATAGCCATATCAAAGTATCCAATCACCTTCCTGTGTATTGTATTCACCCCCTTTTGTGTATTCCATGTAACCCTAAGGAAATTAACATGCGGTGTTCCTGGCTTAGGCACCCATGGATCCATGTACTCACTTGTAAATAAACCTGTTTGCCTTGACAAGAAACTGATTCCGAGCCATTGTTTTGCGGATCGGTGTGACAAGCGAGTTCTTGTTTTAAAACACTCCAGTAGTCGATTCATGTTTTCTTCAAATCGCTATTCTGTCACTGGCTGTAGCTGTGAAAGCGTCGCTTCAAATCTTGATTTTAATGTTGGTCTTGTACATAATTTCACTGCTAATGTGTGCATTCAGGGTGGGAAATGAAACGTGCGATATTTAATGGTAAACTGTTACAAATTAAAAGGCTGAAAAAGATCTGTGGAGGAATTCTGTGTGGTGCAGCAGGACCGTTGCAAAGACTCCCGGGCGCCTTGCTGCCTCCATGGCTTCCCGCCGGCGCCCAGAGGCCGCGGTGCTCCCCCCACAGGCTCCCGCGGGCCTGGTGGCACTTGCGCATGCGCTGGCTGGGAGCCGTGCCGCCCCGGATGCAGCGCCCCCTCCGCCCCGCGCGTCTGTGGCAGGTGCAAGAACGGCCCCGCATCCTCGGAGGGCCCAACCTCTCGCCCACAGAAGAGGCGGCTCCGGAGTTCCCTGTCCAGGAAGACTGGGCTGGCAAGGGGCGCGTGAGGGCGGCAGCCCCTGGGGCGCAATTCTCACAAGGCCCCTGGCCCACCTGCCCAGACCTGGGCGAGGCGGCACCCGGATTCTGAGGACTCCAGCCGGGAAGAAGCCCCCCCCCCGCCGCCCCCACCTGGCCCTTGTTCCAGAGGTGGCGCAGCGCTTGCTCGCTGCCCGTATCCCTTGAACGTTTTTCTGTGCCGTCCCCTTGCTACGCAGCCTCGGGACGGCTCACGGAAAGCAGTCAGTAAAACAATTACAATTAAAACCTGGAAGCACACGGGCTGCACCATTAAAACATATAAATACTAAACATTCTTAAACGAATGTTTGAATGCAAAGCTTTCATCACAGCGTCTTTGAAACCCACAGCCTAAGCCAGCGGACGCCTCAGCGGCGAGCCCGGAGCGCCCTCGTGTGGCCGCCGCCGCGAATGGCGGCCGCTTGCGCCGGGGAGCGTTTGCTATACCGGGTGTCCCCAAAATGTTGATATTATTTGAAATGTGAATATCTGAGTGAGTACATGTCCTAGGCAAACGAAATTAAATAGGCTTCATGTCGAACAATGAAAGATTTATTTATCAAAATTCGAACAGGAGATTCAAAGCGATGTAGATCTTATACCCGATTTCACAAAGCTTCACAAATGTTCAATATGCGCACCGCCTGTGACAAGACACACGTCAGTAGTCCACCTCCTGTCAAGCACGCTGCAGCATGTCTTGCGTAACATTGCATAGCTAACATTAATTTTTACACATTTTGCTAAAATTTGAGATCATTTGAGTGAGAATAGGCTATGCTATTAAAGTACAAAATGATGTCAAGGTTTTGGGGACACCCTGGAGCGCCCTCCTGTGGCCACTGCCGCGAGTGGCGGCCGCTTGCGCCGGGGAGCGCCTCTTATGCATTAGCGGCGAGCCTGGCGCGCCCTCCTGTGGCCAGTGGCGAGAATGGCGGCCTCCCGCGCCCGCGAGACCGGGCAAGCCTCAGCAGCCGCCTCGGCCCGAAACCGGGCTGCCCTCCGGCGTCCAGCATCCTCTCGTGCGGGACCTGATCCCGCCAGCCCAGCTGGAGCCCCGCGCTGGAGCTCCGTGACTGATCTACTGACGCTGCAAGATCGATTTTTTGGTTGGTTTCCAAATGGTGGTGCCCCTCCCATACACAGTGCGTGGCGGAAGGAGAGAGGCAACATGGCGGCCTCCGTGCAGGCTGAAGCATCGAGAGGAGGGGGAACCGTTAGCGCGGCGCACTTCCAGTAAAGGACGGAAATCCGTACAAGAGGTGCCACCGATGTGCGCGCAGAGGAGCGTCACTCCGTAGCTCCTCATCTGTAAGGACAAGGAAAGCCGCCATGTCGGCGGCACCGACTCCTCGGCCGCTCTAGCCTTGGGGACTCTAATGGTCGATGTGATTGACGGCCGGTCAGGCCAATCCACTACACGATCGCTTAGCGTGCACGGCGCCACCTCCTGTACGGACTTCCGCTCCTTCCTGGTGGCCGCCCTAAGAGTTCCCCCATCTTCAGCCTGCACGGAAGCAGCCCCCCTCCCCACTACGGCGGCTCAGTGGTCAGCCCGAGCCTTTTTGCCGCTCTGGCGCTGCTGTCCGAGTGGCCCGTTTCTTTACGCAATAAAGGACACGTGTTTGCATGAGCTTTGTATACTGTCACACCGATCCGCAAAACAATGGCTCGGAATCAGTTTCTTGTCAAGGCAAACAGGTTTATTTACAAGTGAATACATGGATCCATGGGTGCCTAAGCCAGGAACACCGCATGTTAATTTCCTTAGGGTTATATGGAATACACAAAAGGGGAGTGAATACAATACACAGGAAGGTGATTGGATACTTTGATATGGCTATGAAAGTGATTGGATACACGTCACAACACCATAAAGAAAAGTTACATTTCATTCTAATTGGATACTCTTGACAGGCCTTCTAAACTAAAGTTACTTTGAACAGGCTGGCCAAGTCAGTTAATCAGAAAGGCTGCATGTGTGCACTGTAAGGGAGGCACTCTGGCACACCCATGCAATACAAAGATAGCACTTGACAGTTACCCACTAATGAAGCGAGGTCATTTGGTCTTCACCACCAGGCACTGAGGAACCCTTTGTGATCTTTTTATGGTGAGGCAGTGTGGCGGGATTGTATATTTTGTTCCTCTGGGCACACGCTTCATTAAGGCAAAGTCTAATCTGATTTCTACTACTTCTTTACACAACCTTGCTCTTCGACTATCACTGTATCATCAAGCCTAGTATTTGTACTTTTCTTAGAGGACTGAAGATGCTTACAGCTGTCAAGGGCAGTGGATGCACACAAGCGCAGAAAGAATGCTTCGCTCTCCTTGAGGGATCCTTTCCTTCCTCGACCGATAACCCTCATCCCCGTGGAGTCCACAACACACCTTACATCGCCGTGTCAGGCAGGTGTACATCCAACGCCACTCAGAATCGATTCTCACTTGTCCCCTGCCCCGTCCACCAGCACGTGACTCCTTGCAGCTGCCTCCCATGACAGACTTTTGCACTTCAACTCCCACCAGCCCCGGCCATCATGAACAGTGGGCAGGAATGCTGGGGACTGGAGTCCAACCTATTTGGAGGGCACCAGGTGATGGAAGGTCGCTCCGAGGACGTCTCTGTGACACTAGTCAGCATTTGCCTGGGTTTCCACAACACGGAGAATAGAAAATTGGAGCAGAAAGTTAGGCCCCCACTAAGGTGCTGTGCTTGTTATGTTTACAGCATTTTCCCAAATGCCTCCTGGAAAAAAACGGGTTTCCTTCATGGAAGCAATCATTTGCATTGAACTTAACTTACCCATTAAAAGCAAGTCTTCTTTTTTGGAGTGTCGGGGAGTGGATAAAATGATCCAAAAGTCTGCACAGCATCTCTGTGCTGTACCCTCTCCATCCCAGCTGTCACAATTTTTCTGCTGGGAGGAGAATGTCGATGTGTGTTGTGAAAGGAAAGAGGAAAAAGGGCTTTGCTGGTTGGGACATTTTTCTCCCAAGTTTCACGGGCCTTTGGGATTTGGGAGGCCCTGGAGATACTTGGCAGGAGGGCCCACGGCTTTTCTTTTTGTTGCTGTTTTTGGAACCCAGTGGGGAAAGAACGGGGAGAGAGCAGCGAGAGTCCACTTGCCAAGGCCAGGCATGGCTCAGGCTCTCGCTGGGGTGTCTACTGCCAGAGGGTTTGGTTGGCCTGGGATGGCCTCCGAACGTTTGGCTGGATTCCCTGGGTCCCAAGGGCAGTGAGCTGGGAGCAAAGGTGGCACACAAGAATGCTGCATGTTTTGCAACAACCCCAGTGGGACCTATGACCGCTCATAATCGTGGTGTTGGAAAATGGGCTGCACTTTCTGCGGGTTCGGGAAGCGGTAAGGCAGCTTGTGATGTGAAAATAAAAGCTGCAGCGTCACAGAGGGAGTAGGCCCCTCTGTGAGCCCCCAGTTTTGGGTCCTAGTTCTGGTGAGGAAAGGCCCCTGCTGTGATAAAATACCTCAGGGACATCCGTAGGTGTCACTGCAGGCTTGCCAAGTAGGGCAGCTCCGGCTGGGGAGATAAGCTGAGCCCGGCCTGAACGCAAGAGCGCTTTGATGCAGGCGGTCAGGATGGCCAACCAAAAGCAAACCGCCAGTCTCCTGCTGGGCCGGCCCTGACAGCCACGTCCATCCAAGGATGCGGGATGCCATCTCTACCAAAAGCATCTTAGCCGGGTTCTTGGCTGGGTGCTCTGGCTGACTCCTCATGTGAGAGCAAAGGCCAGAATCACGGAGGAGGAGGTCCCACTGCAGCTCTTTCCCACACCAGTATCAAACTGGCTTCCTAAAACTACCCCAGTGATGAAACAAGAACGGACTCACGCGGTTCTCCACTCAGGTGGCATTAAAGCCGAAGCAAACTCGCTCCCAAAATTTATCTTTGTACATTTGGATACTGCACACTTACACGTTATCTGCATGTGTACTGAACATTTGCTCATGTGCTTCAGTAAACCTCTAACTCTATGTCATGTTTGACAGTTGATATTAAGCAGCATTGGATGGATGACATGCAGTGGCCGATAGTATTTGATGGCCTGCAGCTTATGGGACTGCATACACGCCGTGCCAGGTCAGCGAAGAGGTGGCAGCAAGTCTGATGCACGTGAATCCCCAAAGCTGAGGCCACACTTCCGACTCCAAAAGCATGAATCTGAATTTCATATGCAACCCTTTTCCTTTGCACCGGCCTGAGGAAAGTCACCCAATAGCGACTCTGGGGAGAGTTTTCCTGGGATGGGGAAAGGGCTCCCCGAGGGTGCACCAGCCCTGATCCTACTCACCCCCTTCATCCTCCATTTGGATAAACACACACACACAAGCACATGAAAGGCAAGCATGCACTTGACCTTAACATCCTGTTTGGCTCCCAGGAATGCTTCTGCAAAAACCCCAAGTACTAAAAGCGTGGGCTGCTTCAGAAATTAGCGCGGTTTTCTTCTGGAAGAAGGCTTCCCCTTGAGCAGATCTGAATCTCATGCTTCCAAGCATTCTTGCCCCTTCTGCAGCCGCCCTTCCCGCATGGCTGCAGCAGTGTCAGACGGTTCAGCGTTTGTGCAAAAGGCCGCAGCAGAATTCACACTGGTACCCGAGATGAGCTGCAGGGCAAGGGACAGGCCGGCAGGCAAATCGCTGCACCGAGCCAGTCTGCGTTCCACCTCTTTTTCCCGTCAGAATGACGCAGGAGTCCAGCAATTCACGTTTCCCTGTCAGGAGCCATGTATTTTAAGAAGCGATTGTATTTACCTCATGACCTGTCAAAGGTATAAGAAAATTAAAAGGAAGCAAGGGAATACTGCAGCAAAGGGGGAAGAGGGAGGTAAGGAATAAGGCCAGACTACTCTTCTCTGGTGGCAGTACCAATAGATTAGAAACAGGTACATGTGTGTTTCGTGTGCACAGGAGCACCGAAAATGTGCAGAAATTCTGGACAAAGGATAGTATTGTGCACAGAAAGTATTTTTGCGGGTTTCTAGGCCTGGTTTAGTAGGACATGCTTCCAGAAGACTTAAGACTCCTTTGAAGTAATCAAAAGGTATGAAAGCAAAAAAGTCAAGCCCTTGCGCAAGAAAAAAGTTGCGCTGCAGTAATTGACACTTTCTGCAGAACAACAACGGCAGAGATGTTCCTCACAGTTTGTCTGTTTGTTTATTTGACACTTTTGTACAACGTCTTGTAGTCGCATGGCTCTCTAGACAGTTTACATGATAGAAACCAACAGCATAAAACATCCAAAAATACATAGTTTAAGCAAATAAAAGCAGAAAACCAACAATACACAGCATGAAATAGCAGGAAAACCAAATAATAGTTTAGCAACAGATTGGAACTACCTCAAATTAAGTAATTAAAAATTACACTAACATATAATTAGAATTATATTCCAATTAAAATAATCAACAATTAAAATGCTCCTTAAATAAAAACGTCTTAGTCTGGCACCAGAATAGGTATATAGATGGTGCTTGATGAATATCCCAGGGAAATCGATTCCATGGATGGGGCACCACAACTGAGAAGGCCCTGCCCCGGGGAGCCCCCCCCCCCCCCCCCCCCCCCTTTAGATATGGCTCCCAGAGCAGGGCCTCCGATGATGATCTCAGGGTTAGGAAGACAGTTTATGATGGCAGATGGGATCATAACGTACAAAGAAGTCTCCACATATCTGCTTGCAATGTCACGCAGACCACGCTTGTTCTCCGTCTCATGGAGGCTCGGGTCAGTGTACACGCCTGCTCCTCAAGTTCCCAGCCATCTTCTGCACGTCACCCAGATCTGCAGTGCACTCTCTGGAGCTCAGTGGGCCAACCTGTGTAAGGTTGGATTATACGGTATGAATATCCTTTCTTTTGTGCAACAAATGCCAGTAGGCAGATCGGGAATGATTTTTTGCAGAGTGCAGAGTTCCAAACCTGAGTTCATGTCCTGCTTCCCAGGCTTCACAGAAGGAATCAGGAAACAAAAGGACAACCCACGCATGCCAACAGGGGAATCATATGCCTTTTGGCCCTGAGATAAATTAATATTTCCATCGAAGGCTGTATCAGCTGATTAATGCTGCTGTCTCTCATGTAGGAGAACAACGGCTTCCAGGGAAAGTCTGGACAACGTCTGTTCCACCAGTGGCCTGATATAAAAGCATTCTTTGTGTGTGGATGTGCCAACATGTCGAATCTGACAAGTTATGCCTGAGTGAAAAGTAGGCAAACACAACATAAACACCTCTCCGCATAAACACACACCGCCATGCACAGAAGAGCATCACTGTGAATCATTGGCAAAATAACCTCTATCTGTATCCAGCATTCAGAGGAGACAGGAGAATTCGGCGAGAAGGGACCGGGCGAGGGCTTGGGCTCTCGTTCCTTCTTGTGAAAAGCTGCAGGACATGTTTTATGTGACGCTGAGATAGCGGTGCAGGTCGCAACAGAAATGCTTTCGAGAAGAAGGGAAGAAAGAACTCCAGCAAATCAAAACACGCCAGCATGCAGCATGCCGCAGACCAGCGTGGGAACAGCAAGCCGAAGCCACACGCCTGTTCCCGGGGCAGGAAGTGCTGATGCGCGCTCGCCTTTGCTAGTGGGCTGGCGTTGTTTTCTGGGAAGTCGCCTTGCTATTTTGGGACAAGTCTCCCCCGGCCACAAATTCCTTTTTCTGCCTGCCTTGTTTGCTTTTCCCTCGGGCGACTTCCCCAGTAGGCTCACACCAAACGGTGCGGCACGGCAGCATCTTTTACAGAGGCTTTTGTTTCGCATTTTGCTGTCCCTGAAGAAAGGTCCATTTATTTATTATTGTTTAAAGCATTTTTACCCCGTCTTTGTCTCAGGACTATGATACGAGCAGGAGCCCAGGCACCTGAAATCTACTGTACATTCATACGAAAGGGATCTTTGGAGAGTGCCTTCGGGTTATTTAGCATTTGAAATGAATTAACGAATTCACTTAAATGTGCCCGTGTGACTGAAGCCTAAAATAGCACCTTTAGCCATCTGGGTTCGGGGCAGACGTCCCTATCTAAGACTGGGTTTGCCATCCACAGGGTGTGAGTCTAGTCCAGTGGGGAATAAAAGGTCGGCAACAGAGCTCTGTGCACCCGTAGCAGTCCCCTTTAGGGGCTGGAGTACGCCGGTTCCCTCCCTCAGGATGTCATAGGGCTGCCCCATGGCAAGGGGTACCAGAGGGCATGGGCCACCCAGGCAGGGCAAGCAGAAGCAATGCAGCCCTGGCCCCCTGCTGAGTAAATTCCCCTGCAGGGCCTTGCTGCAGTGAATGAGCATCTGCTCTGGCTCATGCAAAGCCAGGTCCATTTGCCAGCACAAAAGGAAGGAGCAAAGGATCTCCCCGTTTAAGAAACCTGGAAGCCACGAGGAGCGCGATGCCCAGCCTGGCTACTTACGTCCAGCCTCACCAGTTGGGGGGCATTGTACTGCTTTTGGTACAGCCTCCAGTCCTGGCTTAAAACAACCAATAACAAAATACAATAATGAGTGGCATTAAGATGTCATGAACATTTTGTGTAACTTAACCGTGGATTAAAGTATAAGATTGGGAAGAGCCAAATCAAATATTATCTTTCATGAAAATGACTGCAGCAGTTCTGGGAGGCACAGAGTAAATATTGTCATCCAAATTAGGCAAGGATGTCAAGCACGGATTTACTAGCAACGGACACGTACCAGGCCCTCTAGGATTTCACACACAGAAATGGGACTTGCAGACTGGCTGATTGCATTTCAAGGTTACCTTAAGGATGGCGCTTTCTCAGAGGGGCAAAGAACAGAGTGCCGAGTCCCATCATCAAAGGTTCCGCTAGGGGGCTGTTACAGCAGCTGTGGTCCAACATAACCGGAAGGCACCAGGGTTGGGAATGGCTACCATAGATGTTCACATCTCTATGGTAACCAGATGCTAAGGCACTTGTGTTGCCAAAGGGTAGATCTGGGCAGAAGAGACCTGCATCTGCTCAAATTCTGGCTTCCAGCCGATGAGTTCCACCTCTCTCTGCATCCGGCTTCCCAGATGCAAAGACTATGTGTGGTTTGGTGTGTGTGTTTTCAAGCATCTGGGCATGAAACAATCGCCCAGCACAGCAGATCTATAAAAGGGGTCACTTATTTTAATGCAGTCATCAACAACATTCCTCATTTGCAAAACTCTGCTGTTGTTATGTGCCTTCAAGTCATCTCTGACTTAAGGAATGAAAGTTTTCCACACTGGCTTGTCGGGACAGCTCTGCTCAGTCCTTGCAAACTCCCAGCTGAGGCTCCCTTTATGGAAACGATCCATTTCATATTTGGCCTTCCCTTCCTTCTTCTGCCTTCAGCTTTTCTCTTTTTGTATTAAGACTGAGAAGTCAGAAGGACCCTCAAAGCCAGGCATCTGGCCCAGATCGCTCCCTGTGGAGCCCTTGTGGGCAGGCTGTGGATCCACCAGCTGGCAGGGGGAATCGGGCATTTTGAGCTGGAGCTCCAAACGCTTCCAACATTTTTGAGAGTATCAAGGGCCCATTCCAAACAGCAGATTTTTGATTTTGCAGGATGGGTATGCTGCATTCCTGTTCGTATGTTTATGCACTCTTAGAGGGGAGCTCCCCAGCTCGGCACCCCGCAGCTGCACTGGACTACCATGCACTTGGGATGGTAGTCCAGCTCATCTCGGCGGCACGAGGCCGTTGAGAGACTGCTTCCCTCCCCGCCTCCACTCGCTGAACTTCCAGCTGGCCTCATTTCACTCCCTTGAAGCGGCAGCCTTCTCCCTTATGCTGAGAGGCATGAGAACAGCCCTGCCGTGGAAACGTTCCTTGCCATTCTCTTCTGCATACAGCATGTACTGGCCAGCTTCCAAAGGACCTGTGAGCTCTTTGGAGGATTTGTATCTTCTCTGGTCAACGAACAGAGGAAACTTTGTACTCCGTTTGTTCAACAGTTCAGACGTTTGCCACGTATTATGATTGAAATGGAAACATAATTGTTCCCATATTTCCCGCTGTCTGTCTGTCTGTCTGTCTGTCTGCTTCATTCTAGCTCCATCTAATTGCTTATTTCTCCCAGTGGTCACACGACTGTTGCCAACTCGCTTGCGTGGGGAGAAGCAGGGCTGCCCTTCGCTGAGAACACGCATTAGTGTCCGTGAGCTCCCAACAGCTTCTGTGCCGCATGAAAGGGATCAATGATTGGTTCCTCCTCTTGGCCCAGGAGAGCCAACCCACGAAAGAATCTGCCTGCTGTAGCGCTGAGTGATTCAGCTCACCAGAGGTACGGCCCATGGGTCTGGCCCAGCGTGTGCTTTTGGGTGCATGCACCATGCTTTGCCTGCGCTCAGGCACCCCACGTTCTCCATACAAGCACCCAACAGTGCATGCTTCCAGGCCCTGCAGAGTCTTAATTGCTCCCGGGAGAAGAACGAGCAAAAACGCTGCGCCCTGGATCGGCAGCGCGACCTATTCCCTCGGCACCCCTCCCCAAAGCGCTGGGCTTGGAGAGCCATGCGTGGGCTTGGAAGCAAGCACTGCCAGGCTCCGTCCGCTCTGCGCACCCCGGTGTTTCCCTTATATGGGCAGCTTGGGGAGAAATGTCTCAGCTTCTGGGGACACACAGGACTGGGTCGCACCACCGTGGCTTGCTTAATCCTGTGTGTATGCGGATTTGCCTCAGTACCCTCTAGAGAATAGCATGCTGCATTGTCTGGACTCCAGGGGCAGGGCCTGTTTCGGAGGGAAAGACAGAGGCTTGCTTCCCCTGCAAGGAGTTCGCTGCCTGAGTTTGGATGGCACTGGCTGTCCCTGTGCGAGTGATTCAACAGCTCATGCCCTGTGTGCACCAACACAAGTCATGGATTAAACAAGCCAAGTGACTCGCTCAGCCATCAGGGACCGTGTGAACTGTGCCACTTTCGGTGTCTCTGGGTCCCTGTGAATCCTGAATCTTCTGGGGTATTCAGATCTGCTTTGGTTCTGCTTTGGAGGACTCGGCTTCCTGATTAAGGTCAGGATTTGGCTAAATCAAAGCACACCCACTGGGAATCGCTTTCTCATGATCCCAGATTGGCCAGAGAATCTGGGAAGATCATGGGAATTTATTCAGTACACAAAACAGAAGTCAGTTGCGGGACACACAGACTTTTTCACGGGGAACTGTGCCTCAATGCCCGAGCCCTAACTCCCCATACAGAAGGTCCCAGCTCAGTGTCCAGCATCTCACGAGGCCTGGGAATGGCATTTGTTGTGGAATTTTAAATCCATACACCAAGTCAGTCTTAGCAAAGATGCTTCCTTCAGCTCCATGGAGATGAATGAGAGCCACAAGGAGCCGCAAGTTTACATAGAGAAATCACTTCTGGATTATGCATTGTAAAGGTTATGGTGTGTTTAAGTCTTCATTGGGATATTTGTTTGTTTGTTTTAAAGGGAAGGGCAGGCTGTGCTTAGCAGGAGTTGATAGAACTGAAGTTTAATTGCTGACGAATCGCAGTGAACTTGGATAAACTTTCAGTTCCATGTAAATTATTAACTCCTCATCCATGCCTCTGCATGAATAACCATTGGGTTTGAATTGCTCTAAGCAATGTTTCCCAATATCCCCAAGCTTCAGTACAAGGGCTTGGAACAGATACAAATTGCATACACTGGGTTCGATTCAGGCTTTGTTCTCTTGCAAGAGGAGTGGCACTACACATGGAAGGTCCCTTTTCCTAACTTGCTGGCAGGCAGAGAGCAGAGAGTCTATGAGCTTCTCTACACGAGAAGTTTAATCCGCTTCTTGCATTTCCATTGTAGGAGTCAAAAATGCATCCGTCCCATGGTTTTTCCCCGCAAGGGTTTGCCTTTCTCTGCCTTTCTAGTAACCAGCCACAAGATGGCGCTGGGGTTCCACGGACCCGCAGAGCATTTGCAGCTTCTGAGCAGTCTTTCGATCCGGTCTGTTGCGCTTTAAGATTTAATACCAGACTTTCCTCGCTCCAAAATAACCCTCTGCAGAGCGTGCACTCAGAGACCTAGCACCAGGTTATCATGGCTGTGGATACTGACTCCTGTGCAGTTGGGATTGCATCCTATTGTATTGTTTTGAATATTTGCACTGGATTTATTTTTATTGTCACTTTTAGGATCAGTCTGGAATGGCCCACTCAGCCAGATGGTATGATCCCATCTGAGGAACTGACACCTCCCTTTTGCAATCAGCTGCCGGCCTCTGCTGAGCCCCATCAGGGGAGGCTGTGGATGTAGCCAGCCCATGCCTGACTGCACGGACTGGTTGAGGGTGAACAAACGGAAGCTCCATCCAGACAAGACCGAGACGCTGCTGGTGGTTGCTTCTTCTGACCAGATGTGTGTGTGTGTGTGTGTGTGGGGGGGGGTGTTCATCCTGTCCTGGGTGGCATTGCACTTCCCTCAAGGAGCAGGCTCAGCTTGGGGGCGCTCCTTGATTCATCTTGGTCCCTTGAGGCTCGGGTGGCAACCGTGGCTTGAAGAGCCTTCAACCAGCTGCAGCTGCTGGCCCAGCTGTACCCCACCTGGGCAGGGACAGCCTGGTGTCTATGCTCTGGCAATCTCTGAAATAGACTACTGTAATGCACTCTACATGGGGCTGCCCTTGGAGACAGTTCGGAAGCTGCAGCTGGTGTTGAATGCGGCAGCTGCATAATACTGACTGGGATCAGAAGGTCTGCACATGGAACACCAAATCTACCCCACTTGCTTTGGCTACCTGTGCACTTCTAAGCACAGCTCAGCCAGCCCCTGCCCCTCAGCCCAACCTACCTCACAGGGCTGTTGTAAGGATAAGATTGAGAGGAGGAGGAGGAGGAGAGCCAGTGTGGTGTAGTGGTTAAGACCGTGGGACTGGGACTCAGACGATCCGGGTTCGAGTCCCCGCTCAGCCATGGAGCCAACTGGGTGACTTTGGGCCAGTCACAGACTCTCAGCCCAACCTACCTCACAGGGTTGTTGTTGTGGGGAGAAGATGGAGGAGGAGAATGGTGTAAGCTGCCTTGAGCCCTTTGTAGGAAACAGGCAGGATATAAATCCAAAAATAAATAAATTAATGAATGAATGATGCAAGCCACACTGAGTTCCTTGAAAGGAAAAAAAGGCACAGTCCTCATCGCAGTTATACATCTGCATTTGCTAATTTATATTTGGAAGTGTAGAAACAATAACTATAATATGAATAGAATTTTAATGCGTTTCACTGTAGTGGGGCAGACTGTGACCAGGAGACTGTGCGTCTGCCAAGTCTGAGGTCCAGCCACTGCTGCCTGTGGATGGCAGCCCCAAATCTCCCCACAGCTGCTTTCCCTTACCCCCCACCCCCTGCCGCCCCCATGTTCAGTCCTGCTTACTCCCAGGAAACGTGTCCCAGCCTGCAGCCTGGATTCTTCCCCAGAGAGACCAGTGTACCCCCAAGTCTCTCGCGCCACACCTTCCCGAAATTCCGAGTCACTGGGCCTGTAGACGTGGCCTCTCCCAGCACGGGCAGCTGCTCCCCTGCATCATGGGGATCACTTTGCTTGTGGGAACGCTCATGCTGGGCATGCCAATGCCATCCCCCCACCCCCCGCATGTTTTTCCAGCAGCGGCGATTCAGAACAAGCGTTTCGCCAGCTCAGGTTGAAGCTCAGTTTATTCTGCACTTGGTCCCTGGTCACAGATGAGCAGGCCTCTCTCCGAGGTCATCAGCCGGAGAGGCTGCGGATGCCACTTCCTGATGCACAGCCTCTTGGGCGGAATGGCTGCTGGTGGCTGCACTCCTTACATCCCACTGCTGACACAGGACTGAGTCCCCGAATAGCTCGCGATGGGCCTATTCTTCACAAGTGCTTCCAGCTGCTCCTTAAATGGACTCACGGACCATTTTGGAAAGCTCGGCTAATGCATCACCGCCTGCGAACAGGCAGGAGCGGGTCAACGGCCCGAAAGAAAGACTTAAACTGGGTCAGACCTGCTGGCCAGTTCTAGCGTGATGCATTATTTGGTTAGGTGCATGTTGCCATAGGAACTAAACAGTTAGAGAATTGTTTCTAGATACACGATCATTTTGGGAATGCTTTGAATGGAAACACCCCCAGAAAGAAAGAAGGGGGGGTGGCTTTCCTTCTCCCAAAAAAGGATGGCATTGAGCAAAGTGGGACTGCAGTTTGGAGACGGAGGTTTATTGCAACTCATTAGGGTCCATGGAAAGCAAATTAGGCACAGCTGACCTGAGCTGCACTTGCACTATGGAGCTGGTACAGGCATCGTGCGGTTTTGCTTCCGAAAAGACCTAGGATGGCCCAAAATCAAAGGCGCTGACCCTCAACACACAGTCACATGTCAGACTCACTGCTGATCTCTAACACATCATGTAGGAGTAGCAGTGCTGACTAGATGGGCCTACTCAGAAGTAAGTCCCCTTGACCTTAATATGACTTGCTCCTGGGTAGCTATGTACAGAATTGTAGCCTTGCTCTCTCATTGGTTTAGCATTTTTCATCACATGATGCTTTGGGTGCATTGACATCTTGTTTGGTTACTAATTCATAAAGTGTGGAATGTGTGGTTTCTTAGCTGGACTTTTGAATGACCCAAGTTTTTTGCTAGATCTCTGAGATTCCAGGCTTTCCGTTTTAACTAAGTCCACAGTAAGTTTGTAATCCTCACGGCCTTCGTGTAAACAGAGCAGTATGTCTGAGAGGTCCAAAATTTTGATGGCAGAGCAAGAAAACTTCACATTGATTATGGCTTTTGTGCTTGTTTTCCTTTGCTAAAGTAATCTGTGGAGCTGGTTTGCATCTTGTTAACATGAGCAGAAGTTATTCTTTTTGGCCCCTTATCCGACTGCAGAAATGACATCCTGAGAACCTTCATCTAATTCTCAGGCAGTGAAAATTAGGAAGGAGTGTGTGACTTCTTCCTTTTTCTCTCACGGGTGTGGGACTCTTTGGTGGTAGCACCAGAAATGGTAGTAACCGCAGAGTTCTTGTGTTGGCTCCATGCACACCAGTTCCGAATCCTCCCTATGAAGAGAAATAGGGCAGAAGATCCCACACATACTGAGTTCTCTTTGGGGTGGCAGTGAAGAGAACATTCTCCAAGCATCATTTTCAGGGAAATTTTGAGTCAGCTCTTCACTTCAAAAGGACCAAGCAGTTCTCCATGACTTGGAACAATATAGTAAGCTGTACATATTTCAAGCATCCGCCATCTTGGAAATTATGCCTATGGTCTCCTTCAGCTAATTCAGGGGTGGGCAGCCTTCTTTCTGCCAGAGGCCTCGCTCTCACAGGCAATCTCTCTAGGGTCCCGGGTTGGCAGTAGGCCGGGATGAAGCCAGCAGCAAATAAACTGGAGCAAGCCCATGTGGCTTGCCCTTTTTCTCGTTCTGTCACCCGCCACCCGCGGTTTCCCATTCCCTGCCTGTCTGACTTCCTTCCCATGAAGCTGGCTAAGGTCAGAGATGTCAGCAGACGGCTTTTAAAATTAGCCACATTTTGCAAAAGCTACCCTGATTTAATGGCTAGTTCACACGACCAGCGACCACCTGGCGGTGGCTACTGGCAGATGGTCCCACAAACATACATTCCATGGACACAGAATGGCCACAATCCAAGACGGAGGCAATGACGGCCTGAGCCCGCCAGCTTCAGTGGGCTCGGGGATGCTCAGCTCTCCGCTGGATTACGACCCTTATAGCCTTGCATGCAATAGAAAGACCTGGTTCATGGTGCGCTTTCAAGTTAGTTCTTGCTGCAGAATGAGTCATTCATTCCAAACGTTAGTGCCGTCCGAGATAAAATTAGAACGACTCACTCAGACATACCAACGCAAGGAAAGCAAGGGGAAGCTTCCGTATTTTTCTGTTTCAAGGCAAGCTCTTCCAAAAGCCAGCTTTTCTGAGCGGTGAAGCTCAAATGGAGAAGAGACACCTGGGAAAGCTCCATCTCAGTCGGAGCCTGTGAAGTCCATCACCCCGCCTCCTGCTTCCAAAGCTGGTTTGCAACCGTGTTTGAAAGTCTCTCCTGATGTTTGTTTTTCTTAGCAAGGCAAAAGACAATTGTAAACATGAATATCGGGTGCCTAAAAATGAGAGGCAGGGGGAATCTAGAAAGCTTGCCTGAAACATGGAGAATAAGGAAGACCGACAGCTGACCCAGAGTTTGATTTGCTGGTAAGGATGTCTGTCTTCATGCTGGTTAGGAAACTGAGCTTGTGCTGTGGATGGACCCTGTCCCCTTTCAAGTTTCTCTTTTTCTCTTCATGTGCCCATCTTCATCCTCGGTGATCTTTTTAAAACCAAAAGGTCCAGGATCCAGAGTTGGTCATGGCCTCCTTTTCAGAATGGGATTCTTTCACCCAAAAAGGCTGCTGGCAAAGGAGGGCCATACCTAGTTATAAATTATACCAATTGTCCGAGTTGTCTTCCCCAGCTCCATCAGAGCATTGTGGCAGCTTTTCCTTTCGAAGACAAGGCTTGCTTGAGCCTCCGTTTCAAATCCTGCATGTTGGGGGATTTGGGCCGGACAAGGTGGAGCCCCCTCCGCTTCTCCCCATTGCAGCCCGCAATCATCCGGCTCATCTCCTGGCACAGCTGCGTGAAGGCCTCGCGGACTCCGTCACAGTTCTCCCGGGCAGACACTTCAGAGTAAGTGCAGCCCAGCTCATTTGCCAGCTGGCAGCCTTCTTTGGTGGACACCTGGCGGGCTCGGAGCAGGTCCCCCTTGTTGGCCATGAGCAGCAGCGGGATGTTGGCATTGGGGTGGATCTTCCGGATGTGCTGGTGCAAGGGCCGGATGACACGGTAGCTCTCGTAGTCTGTGATGGAGTACACGAAGACGAAGCCGTCCGCCCAGTAGATGGAGCGGTTTATCTGCTCCTGGCAGCAGATCACCTCATTCTCGTCCTGCCATCAAAGCCCCAGAGGAAAGAGGATAAGTTTCCAGTTTTAGAAAAGATGGGGGTGTTTCCATCATAAAGCTTGGCCCTAGTACCATATTGTCCTGGCTTTCTCTAGATCAGGGAGGGGAACCTCCAGTCTATGGCCCAGTTCTGAGCTGGGGGGTGGGGAAGGCCGTTTCTCCACTGGCCCCTGTCCAAGACCCCTTCCCCTCTCCCAGGCCACCCCCAATGCTCAGCATGATGGAAAGGCTAATTTCCCTAGCACTGAGAGGGAAAAACCAAGGCTCATCTCTGATCAGGTACGACCGGAGAGAAGAGCAGGCTGCCCTTGTTCAGGTCTAGAGAAAGACAGCTTTTCTCTGGCATTGTGCAGAGAAAGACCATCCTTCCCCCCATGCACAAAGGAGCATGTCTTATCAATTCATGCCTCTGCACATGGCAGAGTTGTTGTGGGAGGCGGGGGTAGGTAGCTGAGGATGCTGTTATTTTTTGGAAGCAGGAAACCACCTCGAATGCAGAGAAGCCTGGCTCTACTGCAGCCTCTCCCAACTTGGTGCCTTCCAGATGTGCTGAACAGCCACCCCCACATCTGGAAGACACGGAATGCTGCTCTAAGAGGAATCCCCTTCCAGAAGAGCACCTAGTTACTCTAGTGACCAGCTCCAACTGCACTTGTGACGCATTTAGAGGTGTTATTGCATGAAGAGGCAGAGCAGTATTCTAAATGATCAAATAAAAAATACCATTGTGCAAAAGACTGGCAGCAAAGCGCAAAAGAATAGCGACAAGTGACAGCAATGACTAGATTGCTGCAGTTGATCTCAGGCAAGAATGGAATGGACTTGAGAGTCAGGAGGGAAAGGCACAGGGGGAAAGCCAAAGCACAAGTGAGGCTGCGCAGAAAGCAAAAACAGGGAGATGCCTTGCTAATCAGTTCATTTTAATCACACACAGAAATGTTACAGACACTGCAGTTCTGGGCAGCAGTCATCAGCTTTCAACCTCCTTATCTCCTTGCTTTTGGCTTTCTCTGTCAAGAATATCATTTTAGGCAACATTCAGCCCCTGAGTGATTCTCTGGAACTTCACACCACAAAAAAAAACACAGCTGTTACCATGGGCATCTCTATCTTTGTCCGTAAAAACTCTACCAGTCTGGAGCCAAACAAAATTGCATATCACTGCTTACTTTGACTGGAAACAGAGAGTTGTATCCAAAATTCTTCCGAATTAAAGCAGACCCACTGAAATGAACAGGCCATCAACTAAATTAACTGGATTCAACTAGGGTCGTGCAAGGAGTCCACTTGTGGGGATTAAAATCTGGTGGATTGACCTGGGCAGAGAAATTTGTACAAAACACTGCTATGATTTGCATGGCTTTCCCCTGCTGTGCCTTCATCAGAACCATTTGCTTCTGAAGCACGAGGTTTTTAGCCCACCACCTTGCTGCGGCTCCTGCTTCCCAATTTGTTGCAGGACTGAGAGTGACTGCTTGACACATGTCTTTTTGCCTCAGGATGTTTTCCTTTTTCTGCCTTTCTGCAAGTTCTGCTACAGGAAAAGGTGGGGCTGGGCTGTAGTGGAATTGTGAGAACATGCGGGTTTTCATTCTGGTTCATTCCGCCACTTTCATATAATCCCAGCCTTTCCCCTTTCCAAAAAGGGGGTGAGGAGGAAGAAAGGATGGAAAGATGAAAGCGAGCAAGCAAGCAGGCAAGCTCACAGAAATGCTTGAAAAGCACCACAACGCTGCGCTCTGTAGCACCCAAAAGCTGCCATGAATGAGGAGTTGCAGATAAATGTCACACCTAAGGAAGGCTTGTGGTTTTCTCCTTTAAAACACGACTGGAGATTATCATTTGCAACAGAACTAAAAATGCAGTGAGGCAAAGATGCTGCCGCCCATACTGAGTCTGCAAAATTCAAGTGCTGAGCCTCAAATCCGCCAGGAAGACGGTTTTCCTAATCCTTGCAGGTGGACTGTGGCCCCACATATTCGTATTCGCAGAAAATGTACTCTGCAGATGGTCAGTGGCATTTCCCCATCAGACAGGCCTGATGCCATCTTCATGGACCAGTAATCCTCCAGCAATGACCTCTGCCTTTAAAAAGTGCCCCCGGAGCCAAGGTGCTCCCGACTGCTCCTTCAGCAAGCACCTCCAGCCCTCATTTCAGGGTGAGGTAAGTTGTCCCGCTGTTGCCTTTGGCCAATTAATTTGGGGTGTGCTGTAAGAATTACAGACGGGACTCATTTGCTCTCAGATACGGGGTGGTTGGGTCTATCTATCCACATGTGGGTTTCTTTTTTGACTGCTGTCCTGTATAAAAGTGAGAAACTACCATCATCCCCAGACCATGCGGCCAACAGAGAGCACCAAAGTGGGGAAGGGTGGTGTCTATCCCACTTGCAAGGAACCCAGGAAAGCTTGTATAGTCCTCCCCCTTGCCATCTGATCCTCACAACAGCCCAGTGAGGTAGGTCAGGCTGAGAGTCTGGCTGGCCCAAAGTTGCCCAGTGCGCTTCATGGCCAGCGGGGGACTAGAACCAGGTCTTTGGCCTCCCAGCCCAGCATTTTCCCCACAACACCACTCTGGCTTTCTGGAAAAACCCGTGTTCAGGAGCACCACGCCACCAAAGCAGCCTTTATACCTCCAGCGAAACGAAGGGCGTGTCCTGCACTTGCAGGGAGATCTGCTCTCCATCGACGGTGAATTTTCTGGAATACAGAGCGCCTGCGGGAGGAAAAAGAGGCAATGAACGCACCGAAGAGCTGCATGCAGCCGATGTGTTTCCCCTCTTCTAACGCTGGGTGGGGCCGCAGGCGCTAGGTCCGCATTGTTATGCCAGAGCAGGTGCGAGCCACGGGGGCAGTGCCCTCCAAGGGACAGGGAGGCAAGGGGCAGCTGCTCGTCTTCTGCCACCTGACGTGGCTGCCTCGCTCTGCCTCACTGTAGGGTTGGCCCTGATAATGCCCCTGGTTCTGGGGGAAGGCCATAGCCATCAGGACTAGGAGCCACTGGCGGACTCCTCCTCCATCCACGTGAATTTCTCCTCCTCCCTCCTACACCCTGTCCGGGTGGTAAGCACGCCTCTGAGCCATTCCTAAAGCTCCCAACTTGGTCTTTATTTTACTCATGCCCTGCTGCCGCCCCACTGACTGCAGCCCGATGGGCAGAAATGGAGGAGCTGGGACCGTGCCCTAGCAATGAGGGAAGTCTCACCTGCTCTGCAGAGATAGCTAAGCACCTGGTAACTCCAGCCATTATAAATCAGAAACGGAGACTGGGAAAGACGTTTTTAGATTCACATCTGCCATGAAGTGGGAGAGGAAGTTTCCGCCCAGTCACATTGGGAATGGGATTCCACTCTGACCCAGTGAACTGCCTCTCGGGACAAGAAGGTCTTTTCATGTCTCCAGCTCATTTGGTCCAAGGTCTTGTTCCTGCTTCTAACTTTCTATCCGGAAGTCGTTTTGTGCTAACCAAAGGAGAAGCCTTGGGAAAGCAAGCGGTGTGGAACAGCCTTCCCAGCTGGGATATTTCAGACCGAGGTCTTTCCCAGCCCCACCTGGAGATGGGGCTGGTTGAACTCGGAAAGTTTCCCATGCAGTGGAGGCGCTGTACCCCTGACATATGGTGCTGCCCAAGCAAGCTGGGGGCGGCGGTGCATGCGGAGCGAAAATACGTGCTTGGCAGAAAGCTCACACCATGTAATGCAACCAGACAGCAAACTGTTTCTCTTCTCTAACACATCAAAAGGAGATTTCCAGGCCTTCCAAAGACTAATCATGTTTGGCCCTGTCCCCCCACGGCCCGAGCAGTGCTTGCCTGTGCAGGCAGCCCCAGATGACCACCTGTTTTCTATCTATAGCATATTTGTCTCTGCCTCCAGGATTTCTGAAGGGTTGGCTGCTTAATGGAAAAAACATGCCGTTCTCTGTGCTCATTCTCTCGCAGCAAATCCCTGGCTCTTTTTTTGTACGATCCACCCCTACACGGAGCCAGCATGCGGAAACAAGTGCCAAGGAGCTGTGCACACGTGCGAAGGAGCCGTCGGTGAAAGATCCAGCCGCTTTGGAGCAAAGGTGGCTACGGAGAAGCCCAGCCATGCCCTTGGATCAGTGGAAGAGACCCTGCGATGCTGTTGCAAGTTTATAATTAATCACAGAAGGAGCAGAGAAGATGGAAGGACTCCTGGCTGGGACTCGTTCTGCTGCAGGTTTTTAAAGTCTACCATCCGATCGCCAGTGCTTTTAATACAGTGGTGGCAACAGGGAGCAAGGCAGGCTGAAGTTCAGGAGGTAAAGCAGTTCCAATCCTGTACCTCCTTGCATGGAGCTTGGCCTAGTGAAAGTCTGCATACTCTCCTGGCAAAAATTCTGTGTATAGGATTGTACAGTAAAATGTAACAAAACCCATCAGCATCAACTGATAAAACAAGGGAGAATGACGACAGAGAGCAGTAAGTTTACAAGACGCAGGAGCAGAAATCAAATCAAAACAGATGATCGAGTGGCCACAGGGCCATTTCTGTGGAGCAAGTGTTTCTTCCAACTGTGCCCCATATTGCATGTTTTCGGGTTTACCACATCATGATGAATTACTGAAAAGGAAGGGACTCCAAGAGAACACGAAGCCTCATCAATGTCCTACCCAGAGGCACATTTTGAAGAAATACGGACTATTCAAAAAGCATAAGGAAAAAGGAAAGCCATCTCATGGTACCTCTCCTGCATTACAAAATGAGAATCTGGCCTTAGGTATTTCTAAAGAATTAGTACTGGACAAAAGAGACCCCTCCAGTCGCCAACAGTTTGAGTGGACTTTGCTCCTGCATCGGAATCAATGGCTTCAGCATGATGATCTATGAATGTCTACAAATTAAACCACTGGAACAAGTTTCATCTGCTGATTTTGGTGTGCCAAGCTATTGGTAGGGAACACTTTGGACTATCTTGCTGCTGGGCAGTTGGCAGCGGGTTTCATTTCAGCTTTTAGCCCCACGAAAAACAACCAAGTCTGTTGCTTGGCCCGATCTTCGTAAGAGGCAGCCCATTTCGTTGGTGGGAATTGGGAGGCTGGAGCGGGGCTCACACCCCTTTGCTCGCTTGCTGCAAGTAAATATTCTTTCACCCTGGTTGCTGTTTTTCGCCCGAGCTGTGTCAGCCACATCATCCCTCCAATCCTTTTTCATCAGAGTGGATTTAATATTGGCTAAAAAACAGGCGGGTGGGAAGGAAGGAAGGAGAGGACGATTGTAAATAACAGGGCTCTGTTTGATTGTGCTTTTTTCATAGCTGGAGGCAATTTGCTGAAAATATGCACCTTTAGATTCTTGACTAGTGTCTCTCTTGCCTGCAATCCACAGCACTGGATGAAAAGAGGACCGGCTTTGCAAATATAGGAAGACGTCCTAGCTGTCTCCGTGTTCTGCCTGCACGTGTTCAAACTGAGAGCACCTCCAAGCCCTCTGACCAAATGACCTTTGTCATAAACCAAGCCACACACCAAACTATTATTTCCAATCTCCTCTTTCCAACTTTCCATAATGGTGCGGTGCGGGGACAAGTCACTCTAATGCCTCCTGACTTATCCTGAATATTGGGCTATCTGCACAAGACCACCCTTCTCTCTTCATTCTAGGTCTTAATCCAGAATAACAAGCACGCCGAACTGAGTGGGAACCAGCCAGGCAGTGTTACCAACTAGACATACCAGTGTTGGCCTCGTAGTCTCCGATAAATCTCTTTGTGAGAAAGCGCACGATTAGGGCTGCAAAAGAGCAACAACAAAAAGGCATTTAATCAGAGTCAGGAGAGGACACTTTCCCCCCGCTTGCCATCGAGGGTGGCATTTAAAGACACCGTTTCCAGTCACGATACTGCAGATGTTTAATCAATGGTAGGAGCTGGTGATAAATTATTCTGCAATGAGGGGCAATTTCTCAGGACAAGTTAGGTAGCCTTTTTCAATCAGGCACCCTCCAGAGGTATTGGACTTCAACTCCCATCATCCCCAGGTTGTGCGGACTGAGCAGGTCATGGGAGTTATGACCCAACTAACAATGCACATGTGGCTGCAATAAGAATCCATGTGATTGTTCTGTGAGCATTGTGCTGATTATGCTGTTATGCTGTCAAATAATTCCTCACCAGGAGGGCTAGAAGGCATTTGACAACAATAGCCAGAATATTCAGGATTTCAATTATCGGTGCAAAAAAATAACTCCCAGGTCTTCAAGTCTAGCCCAACCCAACACAAGACCATGGCATGCCAAGGAAATGGCGAAAGCTTCACAGCATGGCTGGCAAATCTGTAACGAATGGCCACAAGCCCCCCTCGGAGGTTCATGGAGCTCTGCCCTCCTCTGAGGTTTTCTGGGAGTCCATGGGCTGCAAGAAGGACCCACTTCCATGCTTGCTGAGGCAGAGAAATGGCCTGTGACTCTCAGTGCTCCCAGCCAGCGCAGCTGGGAGTCGAAGGCCCCTTTTCTGTCTCCACGGACCTAGGATTGCGCCTAAAGTTGAACCCGGCTCCCCTTGGGGTTTGAAAGTGTGTCTGTGCCTACATTGCCTTCACAAGAAGCATACATGTTGCTTCAGTATGTGGAAGAGATACAGAGGCATTAACCCAGGGGAGGACTCTGCAAATTCAGCTCCCAAGCAACCCTAATCCAAACTGTTTAGATTGAAGGTCAGCACTCTTCCTGCTCCTCTCCCCTCCACATCCGCTCAGAATGAAGTCCTGCTATGCTCCACGGCACTTTCTCCCAGGTGCCTAAGGTCACAGTCAGAGATGCCTTGTCTAAAACTGCTTCCTCATTATAACCGGGTCTGTCGGAAAAGGCTCACATGTCTTCTCCTCCCACTGCTTTTCCCTCCCTTTCTTCCACCAGTCTCTCTCACGTCTTAGGAGGGCTGGGAAAAAGTTATCAGCTGAAAAATGCTCTCTTTCTTCTATGAAATGGAATGTCTTCCCACAGCGCCTTTTCGCCCAGGCGATTGTTTTGAGGAAATGAGCCATGGGATACATGCACTCACTTCATCTTTAAAGTTTACTGCTGGGCGGCAGAAAAGGCCTGCACAGCTACTCTGCTTTCTGGGAAACTTTCCAAGGCAGCCGTCTCAAAGCTCCTGCTTAAGGATGGGGTTCCCCGGCACTGGCTGTGAGCAAGGAAGGGATCGGATAGATCCAAGAAAATCCTCAACCCCTTTGCTTTTCTCTGATTCGTTGCCTCATCCTTTTAGCCAGGATTCTCCGACCACCCCAGCCTGACTCCCAAGACCCCAAGAGGTACATTCTGGCTGGGAAAAACGAGACTCAGGAAGAAGCGGGGGCTGAATCAGACAGTCACAGGTCATGGGAAGTGGGCTGCTTCACACACACTCGTGTTTATGCGACCTGAGCGAGTGTGCATTTGTGTGCGACCTGAGCGAGTGTGCGATTTCACCCTTGGTGGTTCCCTCAGTGGACTTGTGTCACGAGACTGTGAAGGGGGATAGCTGTTCCTCCTGGTGAACCCCGTCTTTATGAGGGTTCCCAGGGAATAGAATTCCTCCCTCCTGGTTTTGTAACAAGCGGACGAACGGAGTAGTGGGAGCAGTCTTGATAAGGCTTGAGAAATTCTCCATGAGGCAAGCTCTGCAAAGTGATGACAGAAAAGGCCTCCTTTGCTTTGTTTTTGGTTTTGTTGTTTCAAATTGGAAGTGCATACATAAACACAGGAAGTGCTTTCTTCTGGTTTGGCTTTTCTGGTGGTTTTTCTCCGGGCTAGGGAACTGCCAAGAGGGCTCTAGAGTGGTCCAACTTGCAGAGTCAGAGGAGAAGCAGAACTCTGCTCAGAAATGCAGCTGTGGGAGCGACGAGGGAAGAGCAACGGAGAGAGAGGCAGGAGGGAAGAAGGAGAGGAAGAGGAAGGATTCTGGAACTGCAAGCCTTACTTGTTACTTCAGATACCCGGCAATTTGGATTCACCAGAAGCAGTGATATCGCAACTTTATTCATTCAAGTACAAGGTCCTGTAGGAACTTTAACCTAAGCAAGGAACAGCACATGAAATGCGTACACTCTCGAATCACGGGTGGATTGGAAGAAGTGTACAACAGTATGGCAGATTCAGGGGATAATTATATTTTTAACATCAGAGCCAGAAGACACTTTTCATGCAATGTTGGCAAACACTGGAACCCCACTTGACAGAGCTGCTGGAAAGAGACTATCAGCTTATAGGGGCGAAAGAATGCATCCCTTCTATTCCGCCTTCCAGAACTTCATGAAGATGCAGCCGAGCAGCCCCACGGAGAGTGTGCGGTCATTAAAGACTGGGCCACTGGGTTGGCGAAAGGCCCCCGCCCTGGCTGCTCCAGCCCTGGCTGGATGTGAGCAGGCCGCTGTCCAAGGTAGCCACGGCTGGGTACCTGCAGATGCCCACCTCCGGCAGGAAGCACTGAGGAGGGCCTCCTGGCCTCGCTCCGCCCCTTCCTCATGGCAATGCAGCTGTCCCCACAAAATGGTGGTGGCGAAGAGGAGGAGGAGGTGGAAAGGAGAGATGCTGCTGCCGTCCCGCCCAGCGGCCTTCTCCCCAGCCAGCAAGCCAAGGGTAGCCATGATGGAAAAGAGGAGCAGCAGCAAGAGTCGCTGGTGGCAGTGGGAGGAAGAAGGGAGACTCCCTGCGGGAGCGGCCCCTGGGGGGGTCTCCTGCCGGGGGCCTCTGAGACTTGGTTCTGGCATCGGAGATGATTGGCTGGCACTTTCCATCTTCTGCTCCCCTCTTGCAGAGCTTGCCTGGCAGAGCAGACGGGGCTCACTCCCCAGGGTCTAAGCCCATGGCTCTCCTGAGGGCGCCTTCCACACTCACCTCTCTCCTGAGGGACAACCCACCCTCCAGAAATGGCATCCGAGGGCCTGGTGCCGCCCAGTCCCTTTCCCAGCAGGGCTCAGCGCCCCTCAGCTGCATGTACGGTGGAGGATCCCAGGGCAATTCCCAGGCCTCATTGGTTGGTTCGCAGGCAGGCCAGCACTGTGGCTTGCAAGGCAGAGAGCTGTTGGTCTTGCTTTGCTGGGCGAGCAGAGCAGGAAGGCAGCATCTTTGTGGAAGGACCAGAGCTCAGGGGGAGAGCACGTGCATGAGCGCAGAAGTGCTCCGAGAAGATTCTTGGCATTTCCAGTTCAAAGAGGCAGGTGATGGGAAAGACGCTTTCCAAAGAGTGTGGAAAGCCAGGGCTAGTTGGACCAGAAAGTGCTGGGTGAGGAGCACAGAATGCGACCCGGAGCTTTGCATGCTGTGCTGTCCTTTGCATATCCAGTCCATGCAGAACAAGGGCATTGCTAGCGCTGGGCCCCAGATCTCTTCCGCAGGGCCCTGAATGTCCATTCATGCCAATTCAAAGTCCGCTCTAAGATGACTTGCCATGCAGAAAGGGGGAATTGCAAGGGTTAACTCTCCCCTCCCTGCTTCCTCTCCCTCCTCCTTTCCCCCTTATGCCCATTAAGCACATGAAGTGGGGATGGTCCTGGCCAGGATGCAAATTAATTGAATCATTCATTTTATTGGAGATTATTTGGATGAGAAATGGATTGGCAAGGCTTGCTCTTCTGAAATGTAAATGAACTGTGGTAATTATTCCTAAATCCACATGCAGAGATACAAATTAGCTGATACAAGGGGATGTCCAGCAGGCTTGCCCCCAACTCTTTAAGTGCCTGGCCACATGCCTGTGGAGCACTGGCCAGGCCAGGTGGTCTTGACCCCCGCGTGACCGGCGAGCAATTCAGAACACATCCAAGCTGCTTCTTCCGCGGCTTCATCCTGCCTGGAGAAATTGGCGCGGGTGGGCCAGCCACAATCTTACAAGGATGCTTGCCTGCTGCTACCGATCTCAGTGATCGGCCCTCAATCAGTTTCCGAGGAGCCCCACCCTGAACCCTAGAACAAACCCCATTATTCCAGGTGGATGCAAGCCCATGCTCCTGCTCACCGTTTCCTGATTCAACTACTAAAGTCCCACCAGACCTTTGATTTCATTCTGGCAATGAAAAAAATCCCGTCAACCTTTGTGTCCTGAAAGATACGCACATTCTTGGATCATGGTTTCTATCAAAGGTTAACCCAAACCCCAGTCTGCTTGCCAGGGAAAGTTTAAAAGAGGGAGAGAGAAGACAAGAACGGATGTTCTGCAGCAACCCCTCAGGACTTACCAGTTTTGCCAACGCCGCTGCCTCCCAGGACGACCAGCTTGATGATTTTGTTGGGTGCACAGTCCAGGACGGGATATTCGGGGATGGGAACCAAGAGGAAATTGGTGGAGCACTGTGACATAGTATTCTGGGCAGCGAAGCACATGCCACTGGGAGAGACCCAGTGCACTCCGCTGCGATGGGCGAGGAAGAAGGTCGTGCACAAAAGGCACTGCCTTGTTTTCCTTCTTACATCTCCATACAATGGAACCTCCTGGCGGTTCATTGAAACTGCATTTTGGAGGAGAAACAAAAACAGAGCCGCCGCCAGCCCCCTTTCCCTACAGATTCTGCACAGACAGGCCGAGGGAAGCTTTCTGATCGGCTCCAGTGAAAACTGACTCCTGCATTCCGCAGCCAATCAGAAGTCAAAACATGACATTCCACGAGTTGGGACATAAAGTCCGGCTCTCCGTAACCGCACTCATGTGCTGCCTTTTCTGCCCCTCTCGCTCGCTCCCTGTTTTACAGGCTGCACCTTGGAAGCAAGCAGAAGATCATATCAAGAACCACGCTCAGGGGAAGGAAGAGGTTGCTTGCTTTGATGTCCGCCGCTCACTTCCAAGGGCCCTTGCTCGCATGCGGCATGCTCCTGCTAAAAATGCGTAACGCACACTTTTAAGTGCAGCGAGAGGCATCTGGAGGGCTGCAAAGAGTTAGTGATTCATCGGGGTAATGAATCATTTCAAGTAGGAATTGGCAGGGAGAGAGCAGGACCGAGCCTTCTCATCGGGTGACCATTCGGAGAGTCAGTTTTGGCTACGGGAACAGTAAATAGTAACTGGCTTGCTTGCTTGAAATGCATGGATAGTTTGGTACATAGCTGCAACAAAGAGGCCTTCCTGGGGGAGGGGGAACCTGACCTATCCCTCTTCCTCCCTCTGTTCGAAGCACACCTGCATTTGCTGATTGAGCCTGCACCCTGATGTTGTTGCATCGCAACCCCTATCAGCCCCAGCTGGCATGGCCAGATGGCAGCGGTGGTGAAAAGGTGTCCACCCGCAACATCTGGAAGGCCTCACCCTTCACCTAAAGCATCCACCCCCAAGTGTTTCTCCCCAAATAATTGCTGGGACCAACATGAAATCATGGCCATGCCCTGGATGCTTGGAATGACACATCTCAATTCGGAAACAAGTGGCCACTTTCCTTTACCTGGTTGTAAGCGTGTGCCTCTCGCGGGCGACAAAAACACGCTTTCATGGCACCTTACAAGCTAACTTTTCGGGTCATGATGATGCCCTTTGTGGAGTGGAATCCTGTCCATCCGAGCACCCCATCAAATGAGCTCTGGCTCACGGAAGCTTTGGCTAGAATAAATTCACTAGCCCTTATGATGCTACATGGCACTTCAAGGGGCTACAAAAGCAGACCGACGCTTTGCTCGGAAGCCAGCGCCAACACACCTTCCATCTGTAGAGCAGTTTAACTTAAGCAATGGGCCACTAAAAGTGGCAAACAACTAGTTTGTCTATTGCGAGACAAGCGGCTGATTTCAGTGGGCTTTGGCTGGCTGTATTTATTCACATGCCACTTGCGGCACAAACCCACATCAACAGAATGATCCTATTATGCCCAGCCAGGGAGCATGTTGTTTTATGCTGCTGCTTTGTTTTCGTTGTCTACGTCTCCATTGTTTGAACTCTCTGAACTTGGGTGGTTACAAGCTTCCAATGCAAGGCAGGAGGATTTGGTTCAAGTATTTTATACCAGCTCATGAGGTGAGCAACTGGAAGCACCACCGGGGTGCCCTGCCACACTCCTCACTTGCCAGAATGCCCCCCATCAGGGACGGCTCTGAAGTTGATCTTCCAATTTGAGAAGTTCAGCTGGCACAAAAAGCCCCGCACCGGCTGCGATGGCGGAAGAAGCACGCTCCAAAGCCTCAGCCCCGGCTCTGACCTCAGAGCATGTCAGGAATGCATCCCCCAATCACCTGGTGTTTTCCTAGGGGCTGTACGGAGAACTGAGCAAAGCTGCAGCTGAGCTGCACCAGCACCTTTCTGTGCATGCTTGGCCTGCAAATCAGCAAAACTTGAGCTCACACAAGTTTTCCAAATTCTAACTCGAAGTTCATTCTCATTCGAGGCAGTATCAGAAGTGTTTCCATGTACAAATCCACACACATTCTGCATGTTTTGCCATATATATGCATCACTTGTGTACATGTTTTGAAATATGTGTGAATTTTGACACGGTCTCATTTTGAAATACACACCTTAAATGTATGCATGTTATTGAATGCATCTTTTTTTCTTTCTTTCTTTTTTGAAGAGGGGCATGTGTGTCCTCACAAATCATTCACATGCTCCAAAATGTACAAACTTGTGTCTGTGCTCAGTCTGGAAGATGCACACTTAGTAAAATCCTGAGTGGAAATAAATGAGCAGAGCAAACCTATGGTTGTTAAACTGTGTCTAATGAGCTGTCGGATTTTTCAGATTCCCAGCTCTGAGGTCAGAAAGCAGCTCTGCCTTTGGATCTGGGCGTCTGTGCTCAAGCGCACGACCTCTTCTGATGCAGAAGAATGGTCTTGCTGAGGTCGTAAGAGCAGCCTGGGGGGGGGGGTGAGGGGGCATTCCAGGGACAGGGAGGGAAGAGACGAGTCCTGCCGGGACACAATGCATCTTGGTGGGTCCTTGCTCTCCTTCCCTCCTGAGCAGCCAGCAGGCCAAAACTGGCTGTCCGGCCGCCTTGCAGAATGGAAGCAGCATGGAAACAGCCTTTGTCCTCCCACTCTGCACAGGATGTCCCCAAACCTCTAAGTTGGGGGGCCATAAGCCCTCCCATTTGGGTATGCCCTGAAATGGAGTCTTCATAGTTCCCTCTTCTCAACTGATATAAAGTAGAACTGCTTTGTGTTTTTACTCCAAAATATACCCTGGAGATGTGTTTGGAAACAGTCCTTTGGATGAGATATAAAAAGCAGGTCGTTACTTATGCAACAGATCTATAAGCCACCTTTTGTGGGGACCTTCCCAAGGTAGAACGAGACAAAACTGCAAACCACACAAGGTCCTAAAGCAGCAGGAAGAGCAGCCAACAAAGCTAGGCTGTGTCAGAACATTAATGGTTAGCCAAAGGAAGCACCAAAGATGCAGTCCCTTAGCACAGTCCCAGCTCAATGATAGGCCAAGAGTTTTAGGGCACTTGAAGGCCTCCAGTGATGGGTTCTGGCGGATGCTGCACCATGCTGCAAGTGAGCACCGTTACTAAGAAAACCCCATGCTTCATGCTCACCGCCCAGCTAAGAGGAGGCGCACCGGAGCTGGCTGCGTGTTCTGCACCCTCCCTCAGTAAGCCTGCCCGCCTGCCACCAGTGGCTCTTGCTTCCCTCCTCTTCCTTGCCATGGCTGCCCCTTGCTTGCTTGTCCTGCCCAGAGCCAGGAGCCAGGAGGCTGGGGCCTGTCCTGCAACTTCTTCTCACCACAACTGTGGCTTGGGCAGGACTGAGGGGCAGGTGGGCAATCCTAGAAGCATAGAGAGTCAGAAGGGGCCTCCCGGGCCATCTAGTCTGCCCCTCGGCTCCACTCATCAAAGAAGTACAACCCTCTCAGAGTGGTGGAGAGGAGCAGCAAGTCCAGGAGGCGCCTGCCAAGCTAGCTGCCCTTGGGAGGGGCTCATCACGGAGTCAGCCACAAGAGGAACGCTTTCTTCCTGGCCTCGCTGTCCCGATTTGCAGAGATCTGCCTGTGCTTCCGTCCGCTAAAGACAGTAGCAGCATTCGGGTGCAATTTTATCGCATGTATTAAACCCACATGGAGACTTTTGAAGCCAGAACATTGTAAAATGTTACTTTTGGAGCTCCTTGGGTGCTTGCAGCTGTCTGAGCGCCAAGCAAACAACCACCAAAAGCACATTTTACAGCCTCCGCCAAAGGCAACATGAGCCGTGATGACGACGAAAGGCTGCTGGGAACCCCAGCGGGGGCCCTCTCCCCTGCCCCACATGCGCGTAGTCAGACAAGGGCTGCACTCCTGTTTGGAAGCCGGGCCATTCAAAGCCAGCAGACCCTCCCCATTATTTGTTCCCCCCGTCACTTTTCAGCAGTAACAAGACTGCTGTAAAAACGGAACACCAGCAGCAAGAAAATAAAACCCAGTTACGATGGAATGACAAGAATGCACGCTCGCACCACAGCCATGGGGAGAGCAATGCCCACGCAGCTCTCCTCCTGCATGCACGCCGGCAGCACCGGGGGCGGGGGGCTGATCACGGCCCCCTCCCTGCCCTGCCTGCCTGCCCTGCCCTGCCCTGCCGCACGAGGGCGGCCGCCCTTGCTCCCCTTGCAGGAGAGGGGTGCAGCAGCGCCCTCCCGGCCCATGTTCCCCAGCACGGGCTGTGCGCAGGCATCGGGGCCGATCCCCACCGGGCTCCTTCGAGGGGCGCCGGGCGCGCGCACGCGCGGGGACGCGCCTCCCCCGCCGCCGCTGCCGCCGCCGCCGGAACGCTCCTTCTGCGGTCGCGAGGGGCGCCGGAGCCGGTTGGTGGCGCGCGCGGCGGCGCCCGGACCGCTTTGGCGGTGGCGCCACCTGCGGCTGCTGCTCCGGCGCCGCTGACAGTTGGGCGGCGGGGACCCAACATGGCGCTGGCGGCGGCGGCGGCGGCGGCGAGGGGCCGCGGGTCGTCGGGCGGATGGAAATACTGATGACGGTCCGGAGACTCGCCTCCATCTGTACCATGGTAGGGGGGCCGGGCGGGGCCGGGGTGGATCGGGGCGCTGGGCGGGCGGCTGCTCCCCTCCCGGGGCCCCCGGAGCGTCTCCATCAGGCCGCCCGCGGCCCCCCGAGCGACGCTCCCGGCCGCTTCGGGGCCCCTCGCTCTCCCGAGGGACATCGGGCCAGGCGGAGACGTCGGCGAGGGGGCGAGGGCGGCCCGCTTTCCACGCCCAGCCTCAGACTCTGGCAGTGTACTTCGGAGCGCCTGCAGAGTGCCTCCCCCCCCCCGTTCCCCCCTTTTCTGGAGTGGAGCAGCTTTTCCTGTAATCACGAAGGCAGAGGATGCCGTTCTTGGCGTGCGTGCAAGGCAACTAGTAATAATAATGTGTTTTTTTCCCTTCAAAGTTATTTAAAGGATTAAAAAATAATTGCAGCAAAGAGGGAGAATGTCAAACAATCCTTGGAGAGAAGAGTACGGGGGGATTGTGCTCATCATTCCTTTTCTGGCTTTACATCATCCTGTTTTGACAGTAGCGAATGATGCAGTTCTGGCCACTGGATATCCCAATAACATGCCTTCCTGATCATGAGGGTCACCCTCTGCCTTGCTGAAAACTGACCCCTCAAAGGTTACTTTCCAAGGGGTTCTCTCTCTTGGCTCTGCTTCTCCCCTACCCATATCTTCCCTTCATCAATATTTCCCATGCAAATATTTGTGTATTGGAACAGTATAAAAAAGTGTGTGTTGTCCAGTGCAATATTTTTTTATTTAGGTTTACAAGCACAGCACAGGTTAGTGGGAAACTTGCACCCCAGTATAACGTCTGTGGATGTGAAGGTTTCATGAAATATACCTGAGTGTGCCAATAATGACCTGCATGCAGCTGTTTAGGCACTTTCCCTTGTGTAATTGCTTCCTGGCTTGGAATTGCATGATATGTGAATCAGGAAGCAGAGAAGTAACACATATGGAAATTCTGAAACGGTGGGGAAAAAATTAAATTTCTTTCTGAGCTGCCTTCTCTTTTGCTCAGAGTTCATGTTGCTCACATCCAGCCTCCTTTGGACTTCCTGCTTTCAATTCAAAGCAAGTACATCTTACCTTGAACTGATGTCACTGCTCATCTTTCCCACCTTCCAAACTGAATGAGGGTGCTTGCTTCAGAAAGCGCTTTGCTACCGCACATGCTCCCTCCTCGGGGCCGCCATGACCCTCTTCCCTCTTGTTCAGGCAGCAGCATGGTTTCTGTTCATTACATTTACATCTCCTTGTTCCATGATCAGGGAACTCAAGACAGTGTACAGATGGCTGAGGGCAGTGTCAGGTTGGATGAACGCAGATAGATTGCAAGGGATAAGTGTTGCAGATGGAGAAATCTGATCTCGATGGAGATCTCCATGTTAGCCTGGATGGGTTTGTGCTCCCCCTGAAGGGGCGGTATGTAGTTTTGGAGTGTTTCTGGACCTGATGCTTATCACAGAAGCACAAGGGGTATCGGTGGCCAGGAATGGTTTCTACTACCCTTGGCTCATTTGACAGTGTCTGTTATCAAAGAAAGGCTGACCTTGCCTCAGTAATGCACACCCTTCTGTGTAGAGCTGGCCTTGAACAAGTGTTCCTTGTTTAGTTTGTTAGTTTATTTTGTATGTTAAAGTAGGTGCTAACTATTTAGAGGGATTTAAAAGTGAGCTAGAAATCTATTTAGGAAGCCATCCTGCAGCCCTGGGACAGCATTCGAGGGGCCAAGGGATGGTTTTGATGCACAGAGCTGAGTCAGCACTCAGAACTTGGAACTGGAACTCCAACCCTCCTCCCCTTCTCAAGTCAGGAATGCCACCTCGGAGAGGAGTAAAGGGGGTGTTCTGGTGGGTGTGGAGGGGAAAAGATTGGAGAGCTACCCTGAAGTCTCTTCATCCTGCTTCTTTCATCTACCACAATGCTCCAATTAGAGAGGCTTTCTTGCCAGCAGAAATGCAGGGTGAGAGGATAGGGAGAGGAAGGTAATCTTTGCTGCTTCTCAGGCTTTATATAGGATGAGCATACACCTTTGTGCTCGGGGCTTACAGACATTGTGGTAGGATTGCACCCTTAATAACCGTCAATAATTTAGCAGGTAGAGACTTGTTTGGCCTCAGTGCAGCTGTTGCATCATGCATCTTCCGTCCGTGCCTTGCAAGCCAGCAGTGTGGAATACGCACAGAGCAAGAGCCAGGCTGAAGTGAAACAGGTCTGCACTCTGACCTCATTCCCATATTTCTTTCTCCCAAGTGAGAATTTCAGTTCTTTTTGAGTATAGTCCTCTGCATGCTAGATGGAAAAAGGCCCTACGACTCCCAGCTGACCTCTTCCAGCCATGATGGCTGGGTTAGACTGGGAATGGTCAGACTTTTTTTGCTATCCGAAATCGCAGAGGACTGTCCTCTTAACCGTCCTCCCCACACCCAATAAATAAATACATAAAATAACCTGGCAAGTAGATAAAAGCTTCCTTAGATTTGTATTGTCTAATTCTGCCTCCTTCTGTCCCGGTATTTTGTCTTCTGTCGAGCTTGGCACCTCACGGCTGTGCAAGCGCTTTCCCCCACGCCCAGTTGCCCCAGCCTTGTGTGCCAAACTGCACATTGCATTTCTGCAGTGTGCAGTGTTCGTCTGACAGCCCATTCTTTACCACAATGCTGTGTGTGTGGTTTTGTGTGTGTGGTGGGGAGGAAGATGCTGTTTCTCAGTGCAGAAGGCCAGGAGGCTTTTCACCCATAGAGGGAGGAGCTGGCCTGGGGACATTTCCGAGGGAAAAGGCTGGCCTGGGAAGTCTGAAGAACCTGCCCATTGCTGTGCGATGCAGGGCCCTCTCTTCCTTTGCAGTGGGCAAGAGGCGGTCTCTCGGGCTGTTGTTATAAACAAGTGCAGTGTAGCATGCAGCTCTGCCTTCATGATCCTTCAGTACTCCTGCCTGCCCTTTGAGCCCATCCTGCAGAAAATTCTCTTCTCGCACTCTCAGCCAAGCTCAACATAGCCTACATTGAGCAACTGGGAAGTAGGGTAAACAAATGTTAGGAAGCACCATATATATCTGGGGATTCAGATAAGTTGCAGCCTATGAGCCCCAAATAATGATAAGTCAGCTGCATCTTTACAAGCAAGAGACATGCCCATAGCAGTAATCTCTGCAGCTCCTGACCACAGGTAAAAGCAAACAGCTGAATTTTAATTGGATTAACTTTTAATCCAAGTTTTAATTGTCATTGTAATTCTATTTGTTTTATTTATCTGTTGTTGTGAGCCGTCCCGAGGCTATGTAGCAATGGGGACGGCATATAAAAACTTTAAATAAATAAATAATAAATAAAAAATTTAGTGAAAAAGGAAAGAACAGCCGTACAGTGTTTCTCAAATGCTTAAGCCCATCACACAGAACAAAGACATGCTGCCATGAAAAATTTGGTTTAAGCTAAACCAGTTATAAGCAGATGCATGCAACACTTTTTCTCTAATTTGAGGAAAGGCAGGTATATTTGCCCTGCTTTGATGCCCTGCTCAAATGTAGAAAACGTATTCAGGCAGCAAAGCACTGCACTGGTTGGCAGCTGTCTTTTCTCAGGACACCTTACACACTCAGCTAATTTCATAAACACATGGGACGCAGCAACAGTAGCAGTATTTACTATCAGCTTCCTTGGGAAAGGTAACATGTAAACGTCAGTAGTAGTGAGAATCATAAATGGCAGCAGAGGAGGGAAAACAGAGAAGGAAGAACCTCAGATCCAGGGACCAGAACCAGCCCTCCTGGGGCTCCCGAAATGGTCGCACTGGAGTGAGAGAGGATTGTGTTAGACTTAAGAACAAAAATTCTTCTCCCCCCCAACAGACAGACAAACAGACACACACACACACAATATTTGTCTTTGTGAAAGATGCAGATAAAGTTTAGTTTGCCAACCGTGCCACACGTGTTCTAATCCCAGAAAGCCCTGCTCTATTTGGAAAAGAATTTGGGGTGAACCTTGTGCGTAGCAAAAGCTTCAGGGCTGGTTATGGGTCACAGTTGGGTTGGTTGCCAAAAGATGCCTCCATCATGCTTAGGTTTTCAGGTTTGGGATATGAAGAGACAAATGTAAATGTTCTGCTCTGTGTGTAATTTTGAGGCAAAAATAGAATAACCGTCACAAATAGGTGCTTTTATTGGAGTGTCTAGCAAGCCATCTGGATGGATCTTGCTAGATATGACTTCCTTACAAATGGTTTCCACATCCCCTTTTTGGTGCTAGATAGATTCTTTCATCTGGAGAGTTTAAATTGTGTTTGCACTGTGAATAGCCATCCCTTGACCTACCATCCCTTTCAGCAATATCAGAACAGCAGGTAACGCCATGGGCAATATGCTTTAAAAATGAAGGGCACTATCGATCTATTTTTTTCTTTTTATTTGCTGTATTTACAGTCATCCTTCAGCCATAACCGCTCCCAACTTAGTTTTAGTATAAAAGCAAACATGCAATAATTTACAGTTCAAACAATTAAAGCCTTCAGAATAAATTTAAAGACTGATAGGTAAAAAGAGAAGCAACAATATTACAAAAACGGTGGCAGAACCATAACAGAACATGAGAAAAAATAATGGAACGAGAGTAACGGTCTTAAGCTAATTTCTGAAGACTCTGCTGAAAAAGTTAATGTTTACTCTCTTCCAAAAGCAAAACAAAACAAAAGAGGAGGCCTGAGCCTGTCAAGCCTCTGGGGGAGGAAATTCCAAACAATGAAGAGGGACATCCCAGTGGGGAAAACGCAGTCTTTTTTGCTACATGGGTCAGGGTTTAATTGACTGGTTTTAGTGCTGGGGGAGAGGGGCAGGGAACGATCCAGTCTGTTTTCTGTACCCAGCAACAGACATGCACAGTTCTTCACATCTGGGTTAGGGGTGGTTCAGTGACAGGGGAATGAAGAGGCAAGACGTGTTCAGGGTGTGGATGCTCACTTTTCTCGTCCACTTCGTGGATAGAAAAGGCGCAGCCCCGAGCAGAAAATGGGCCTGCGTTTGCCAGCACGTCTGAGTCAGCCATGCATCTTTTCTCCCTGAACGCTGTCCATGCAGTGCTGTCAGGAGTACATATTGTACTTCTTCCTGAGGTTCATTTTTGAGGTAGGAGCATCAGTTTTGGAAGAGCTACTTTGAAAACTCTGCAAGTCTGGAATTGAATATAACATCTGTGCTTATAACATTTTAAGACATTGCAGCAGAATCTTAGCTGCTCCCAAATCTTTTAGCAATCAGAATTTTTTTGCACTTTGGTTATATTAGACATTGGATGGGCAAACACAGGTGTCTTTTAAATGGGTCTGAAAATAAAATAGCTATCAAATAGCCATCATATTCAGTATCTGCACTATTGAGCTACTTGGCAATACATATTTTATTTAAGACTTTAGTTCTACCAATTATAGCCTGTATCATTAAATATACTGTACATCAAAACACTAATGCATGATTTTGAAGAGATGGGTGCTTGATAATGCGTCCTCTAGGCCAGCTTCCCCAGTCTCGTGCCTTTCATACGTTACCTGCAATCCCACCGTGCAAAGTTGGGGCGAGATTATGGGAACTGTAGTTCAACACTTCTGGAGAACAGCTGCTTGGGAAAGTCTCCTCTGAGAAAATTCTGTTTAGGAGAGCATTACCTGAGTAAAATCTTCACCTGCTGTCTTTAGGTTCCAGGGAGAACGTTGCATACCTGCCCCTCCGAGAGCAGGGGGAGCAGCTGGACCTCAGAGATCTGACTGGGATCGCAGATGGCTTGCAGGCCCCAAAGGCACTGCTCTGACCTGGGAGCAGACTGCATTTGATGCCCAGCTTAACCTTTTGGGTGCTTTCGGGAACACTTGGCTCACCACGTCCCCTTGTTTCCTTGGGAAGCCATGGCTTTGCCGGTGCAGCTGTTGCCTCTGGGGGCTCTTTGCGTCCTGCTGGGTATTGATCTTGTGGGATGCATTTTAGCCGTCATCTTGAAAAAGCGATGGATGCATTTAAAATTGGAATGGAAAAGGCTGTGCCTGTCACTTGGGGTGAACAATGGACTTCTGTTTTGTTAAATTCTGAAATGGTGGCAGCAGTTTAATGCTGGCAGCTGGAGCAACAGTGGCCTTGTTTAAAAAAAAATTGCAAAGCTGTTTGTGTTTTTTGGATGAAAGCACAACTTTCTGAAAGTAACTCTTTTGTTACATTCACACAATCCAAATTGAAGTCTTTGTAATATTTGAATTGGAGAAGAAATGATTTTTTTTTTAGTTCAACTGGAAGAGATGAGAGCATCCTCCCAGAAAGACACCTGATTTATATGGGAGGGAGCGCTGCATCCTTGCCTTGAAACCAGCCATTGCCAAAGCCACATCGAAACAGCGCTCAGGAAGTTTCAGTTCAGCAGGATTCATCATTGTTGATCAGCCGAGTGAGCTCTGTAAAGCTCTCAGAAAGAGAGGTGCAGCTCTCAGGTTTCAAACGAAGATACTTTTGAGATCTGTAGATTACATTAAAACCTTTATTCGGTGTCTTCTCTTGTGTGCCATGTCTGTTTCCGGAGAAATTCATGTACACATAGTTCATTTTCTGCCAAAAATCCAACTCAAGGTGGCTGGCAATACAATCCAACTAAAAACAGAATCATAATGAAAACATAACCTAAAATCAGAGGGATTAAAAGCATTGCTAAAAATGAAACAGCAAGAGAAGTAAACAGCACCAGCCAACTAAAAACCGCTTCAGTCTTAAAGTAGCCTGAATACCCATGGCTTTCCTGTCTTAGGGTTCGGGTTGGGTTAAGGTTGGAGAAGCGCCCTTAGATTCTTGTAGGAAGAGGGCGGGATATACATTTACGTTAAAATTGGTGCTGTTGAACCATTGCACCAGAGCCTAGATTGCTTTCTTGCGCTGCAGCAGGAGCACCATGTCTGCTGGTTCAGTTTCTGCTATTTCACTTAACTGCAGTTGAACTCGGTCCAAAGGAGATGTCGTAAAGTGCCATAAACTGCCAAAGACAAGCCACACAGTGCTTCTTCTAAGTGAAGATCCTCAATCTTCTGTCTGTGGAATTGTGAAAAAAGAAATACATGTGTGTACTAGTCAGTTTTTGCTCTTATCCGCAGTCTCATGCCTCCATGGTGGGATGGGGGTGTTAAATCAGATAACATTATTTAGAGCATTGGAAAATTTTCCAGTTCTACATTTTCTCGAAAGCTCACATCACTTTGGGGTGGGGGGTGGAATCTGGTAGTGCCTCCCCCTGATTCCAAGAGTTCTGCTGTGGTGCATTGTGTGCACATAACACCAGAACCATGTGACTTTCAGGTGTCTTCTTGTGCAAATGTCATCAGTGGGTTTTTTTACATGTGAATTTTGGTCCATCCTAGAGGCAAATTCCAAAAAAACCCCCTGACTCATCTTGCTTCCAGGTGGTGGATCAGAAGCTGGCAGGAAATTCATCCAGCTCAAGTGAGCTGCATTTTCCTGTTCTGATACATCTCCAGCTCCTCGTTTCCAGTGCAATGCAAACCTCAGCACTCCTGGTTCTTCCAACCGGTAATAGCCGTGACTGCCACTTCTCAGTCATCTCTCAATTGTGGCTAAAACCTCCAAACTATTTTTGTTGCCTACTTGATCTAATTTTTCAGCTTTGCTTCCTTAATATCTTGCTCATGTGGGCTTGGATCCCAAGAAGGGCTTTTGCAGCAACAGCAGCTTCTGCTGAATAGACCATTCGCTATTGAAGAGACAAGAAACCCAACTTTATTTGCCGTCTTTATTTGCTTTTCGGCGCCAGGCGAAGACCTTTTTATTTAAACAATATTTTAAATGTTAATTTATTTATATTGAGATGTTTTTAATTTAGACCTGGAGATGGGCCAGTTTTTAATGTTGTGTTGTTAAGATTGTGTTTTTAGTATTTGGAAATTTTAATGTTTTAGAATTGTTATTGTTATTGTTGTGAGCCGCCCCGAGGCTTGTGGCAAGGGGCGGCCTATAAATTTCCAAATAAATAAATAAATAAACTTGCTTTTTGAAAAAATGCCCCATCCCTTTGGCAGTCCAGGCAGTGGCAAAAGCAGTTTCAGCAGTGAATGAAAGTCCTGTATGCACGCGCATGCCCTGTCTTTGGATCTGGGTCATACAGTTTTCTGTTTTGTTATCTTAACTCATGCATTGTCTGTCACACTGGTGTATACCGCCCCCCCATGCAACAGTTAGATAAGAAGTGAGTGCTCAGAGTTTCATTTTGTTTGTTTTTATCTTTTTTTCAAAAGAGAAGTGCAGTTTTTTGGTGCATCATGTTCTTTAAAAACGTTGTTTGAGCTATAAATGGGGCAGTAATGGAGATTTGAAATGGGATTCTGCAAGCCGGCATTCATGATGCTGGGTTTCACAGCAGTGCCGCTTATACCTTCACAGGTCGCATGCACTGGATAATCTAATTTCTCACTTAGTTTGATTCCACCAGATGATTCACAAAATGCATTTCCTCTTTTGTAGGTGGTGTTGTATATTCTGCCCCAGCAGATGTGTTTTTCTTTACACAGTCATCTTGCCTATACAGTCTCTTGCGTTAGTTTTATTTGGCAGTGTTGATTGCTTCTGAGTCCAGTCTGACTGCTGCTGAACTCATGAGATCCCAGCCAAAGCAGCTGTGTGTACATCAGTGTTCCCCACAGAGAAGTGGGTAACACATGCGCCTGTGCGCACCTTAAATACCCATGTGCATGGTGTCTGGGAAGCCTATCGGGAAGATCAGCAAGTCTTGAAAACATATTTTGTGAAACATCGCTTGACATTTCTTCATAGATGACATTGTTCCTGTCTAAGCAATGGCTTCCAAGTATGTGCAGTTACAGCAAAAGGAATCGTGAGGCCGTCTTTCAGCATGGTGTGGATAGTGCAGAAGCCTTAGACTGGGACAAAGTCTGTGAAGTGAGAGTCACCCGGATTAAATTGTAGCCTGGCATTCATAGTCTAGTGTTACATGAAACCTGTGTAGTGTTTCAGCACCACGTGAGAAAGAGCACCCAGGTGGGTAAGAATTCCTAATGGCAGAGTGATCCCATGGTGGAGGACATGTTGCTTTGGCATCATGGCTTTTGTGACAGAAGGTCTACTTTGGTTGATCTTAAGCTCGTTTTGGAGCAGAGCCGACAGAATGGTCTGGGAGCTGTTGAGGGCATAGCTTTGCCAAACTTAATGAGTGAACCTGATTAGTCCCTTGAATGAGAGATCACAGCACAGCTCCATGTAACAGCAGGATATTGTGTAGTGCGTGTAATGTTTGGGTTAGAGAATGATTCTTCCTTGTGCAGAATTGCAGTGGAGACAAAGCCTTTTTACTCCTCCTCCTTTTCCTTTCCTTTCTGAGCTGTAACTTTGTTTTTCCAGGGCGCCAATGCCTCTGCTTTGGAGAAAGAGATTGGTCCGGAACAGTTCCCTGTGAATGAACATTACTTCGGCTTGGTTAACGTGAGTGGCTTTTCTCTGCTGTTTGTGATTGTGCATTTAATATCGCCTTCCTGCTTGAGTCTTGTAGATTCTTTGCAGGGTTTTTTGTTTGTTTGCTTATTTGCAGGGGGAAGGGTGATGTTCGTTTCAATTATATCACCAAGGATGCCTTGGAGAGGTCACTTCTTCCCTGAAATGAGTCTTGGCTTTGGCTATGTCCGACAGGGCTGGGTGAGGGTTGGCAGGGCAAAGAACACTACAGCTCAGTTGTGCAAACGAACTGTTGTTACAGTCGCACATTGTGAAAATCAAAGAGCCCACATTAATATGAAATGGCTGGAAACCAACCCGCTCAGCTGGTGGGCTCTCATTGGTGATGTCAGGAGGCATCTAATTTCTCAGGGGTTTGGGTGTTGGGCAGCCTGGCATTCGTCTGCTCCAGAGGCTGCCGCATCCCATCCGCCTGCTCCCCTCTTGCTCCGCAACGAGGCAGTTTTCAAATAGGACAGATGGAAAACAGCTGCTTCTGGCTATCTCCGGCAAGTTGCCAGTACGTCCTTGTAAACAGGAAACATGAAAATGATGTCTCACTTGCTCCCAGGAGCATTTTTCTCTGCCGACCATTGGCAACTTGCAATTCTTCCCACCCGCCTCTCCCCGGCCTAGGCTGACCCAGAGGAAGGACCTGACCTGCCTAAGGTTCCTTGCAGCACTGCGTCTCCTTCGTGCTTTCCAAATTCTTGGTGGTGGCATTGCTTTTCCGTCAGCCTGTCACTCACCAGTCTTAACCTGTGGCAAAAACATTGCAGTGGCTTCCCCGGGAATGACATGCAGTAGGACACAGTTCCCTTCCCCCAGTTTATGAACCTGTCGTTGCAACTGAGTGTCTGTCTGCCAAATCGCAAAACAAAGCTAAAAGAAAAATGGGGAAAGGTGGGAGGTAGGAGGCTAAGTTGTCCCCTGCCCAGCCTCTGTCAGCTATTTTGGAATTCCTGCTTACAGAGCTCCTTAATTGTCGATAGCTTCAGCACAAGCAACAACAGCTTTCTTAATAGAACGAGTAGTTTTAAATCATTACAGCAAAGACAAACGTCTTACGTGGTTTCCATGGTGCACACTGTTTTAGTTTGGAGCGTCAGTTCTGCCTCGAGATTGACCAGATAAAGCTGTCACACATGGAACTGGACCGCTGATTCATTTAGCCAACTGTGGTCTATTGAAACAGTGGCTCATCTGGGGTGGAGAATTCTAGCCAGTGCCATGCAATGACTTCGAAAAGCACAGGATTTCTAATTTAGGTCTGAGGCAAAAGTTCTTGGAAGAGGATTCTTGGCTTGACATTTTATAGGGGTGAAAGTTGAAAGGGGATAAACTGCTGCCCAGGATTAGCTCATTCTGTTTTTATTGTTTGCTTTCTTGTTTTATTTGTCTTGCAGCCTTTTTGATGGCTAAGCTAATGTCCTCTCCACACACCCCCACCCCAGCATCTCCGAATGGCAGCAAATCCATCAGTTTCATCATTTTGGGAAGTGGGGAGGGACAGCGGGGGCCACCACCTGCGAGTGAGGTGACCATCTAAACTCGGCATGTATTTCCACACCACCAAATGTCCCACATTCACCCCATCTGAAGTGCCTTCGCGTTTCCCCTCTTCTCCTTGCAGCGAACTCAGTGTTCAGTCACTTGGATTGTTTTTCTTTCTTTGGTTGTAAGTCCGTATCACTGGATAATTTATCTCACTCTGCTGTGCCTTCCTCCTGCTGTCTCTTTAATCAGTTTGGCAATACCTGCTACTGCAACTCGGTTCTTCAGGCGCTTTACTTCTGTCGTCCATTCCGGGAAAAGGTTTTGGCCTACAAGGTGCAGCCCCGCAAAAAAGAAAGTCTCCTGACGTGCCTCTCGGACCTCTTCAGCAGCATTGCCACGCAGAAGAAGAAGGTGGGGGTTATCCCTCCCAAGAAATTTATTTCCCGGCTGAGGAAGGAAAATGGTAACTAATGCTCCTGGCTCTCCCTTGCACGCTTCAGCATTGCAGGCACCCAGGGCTGCTGAAGGCGCGGCTTTTGCCGCTTGCGGGCAGCTGCCTGGTTTGTTTCTTTCCTGCTCCTCTGAAGAGCGGAAGACAGGGCAGCCTCCTGCCATCAGACTGGGAGTCGGTTTAGCTTGGCAGTGCTTATAGCAGCCTTCCCCCACCTGGCGTTCCTCGGATGCATTGGACTGTGGCATCCCCTGGCTTGCCAGCTCGAGGTATGGGGAAGGACGGGCAGCAGCTCTCCCAGGCCCTGGGCATGGGTCATTCTCGGGGATGTCAGGGACTGAGCTTGCGGCCGTCTAGGTGGAAGGGATGTTCTCAGCTCACAGCCCACCCTGTCAGAAGAGCCCTGCTGGTCCTGAGATTGCGCCATGAGTTAATGATTAAAACCACCATGAAAGACAATGTCTTTGATGTTTTACACTTGAATGGTTAAATGAGCTACCAAGACAGACAGACAGAAGGAAATCATGTGGGTATGGACAGGAGTGGGCCTTTCTGAAAGGAGGTGAATTACTTGCATCCAGTGCAGATGCTCCCGCCTTTATTTTTTAAAATTTATATCCCACCTTCTTCTTTTTTAAAGAACTCAAAGCAGCTTACAGCATCTTCCTTCTCCTGCTTTCCATCTTATCCCCACAACAAGAACCCTGCGAGGTGGGTTGGGCTAAGAGTCTGTGACTGGCCCAAAGTCACCCAGTTGGCTCCATGAATGAGTGGGGACCAGAACCCAGGTCTCCTGAGTCCCAGTCTGGCACTCTTAACCGCTGCGCCACACTAATTTCTATACTGCCTAACAGCTGAAGCTATCTGGGTGGTTCGCAACAGCACGTTAAAAATACAATATCAAATGCACCATATTAAAACCTCAAAAAAATTCACAGCACCAAATTCAAAATCAAATTTAAAATAACAGACCAAAAATATAACAACCGGGAAAAACACCTTACGACCCTCTTTAGACCACTTGAGAAATTGCCACAGTTGAGTGTGAGAACAGGATCTGGTCCACGTGATGTGCTTTGCTAGGATGCGCTCCCGCAGGAGCCATCCTCCTCCCTTTTTTCTTTGCTTTTGCAAGCCTTGCCCAGAGAATTCCCCAGCAGTTGCCTGCCATAATTAGCAGAAGGGAGGGTTCCAGGTTGGGTTTTCTTCCTCAGGCGCCTGTGAGGAAACTGGCAGGTTTGGAAAAGGCTCTCCAGCAGTATTTGAACACTATTTATTTATACTGATAATGCTTCTCTTACAAGGGACTCTCAAACACTTCTCTGTGTTCTCTTCCCCCATGCAAAATGACAGTCCCAAAAGCATCACAGATGCTGCAGTGCTAATAGCTCCCCTCTTTGTGTTTGTCTCTTCATTGCCAGAGCTGTTCGACAATTACATGCAGCAGGATGCACATGAGTTCCTCAACTACCTACTGAACACGATTGCCGACTTGCTCCAAGAGGAAAAGAAGCAGGAGAAACAGAACGGCAAGCTCCAGAATGGCAGCATTGAGAGTGATGAAGGGGAGAAGGCCGACCTTACCTGGGTCCACGAAATCTTCCAGGGGACACTAACCAATGAAACCAGATGTCTTAACTGTGAAGCTGTACGTTATTCTGGCTGGTGCTTTCTCCGAATTCCCCTAAACTCTTCTTTTTGCAGTGATCTAATGAGCCTTGATAATTTGTCCTCCTTATTTTGCATATATAAAAATGCAAACTGTTCATAAAGATTAGCTTCAGTTAGGACATGTACACCTGACCAGTAGGCCTACGTTCTGCTAGAATATCTGGGGGCTGCCCCCATTGTCTTGTCCTGGGCCCCTTCCCAGTCTTGTTTTTCAACAATTAACCTAGCCCCTGCACAGCAAATTTGTCATCTCCTGTCTTTGAGAAACTATCTCTTTAGTCCTTCCACTCCTCAGATAGGACCAAAGAGGTATGGTTGCCCTGTTGAGTTGGACCAGTGCTGCATGTAACCCAATATTTTCCCTGACCTGGTGCCCACCAGGTGTGTTGCCAAAAGGCCTAGAGGGCCAGATCAGGTCAGAGAGGAGGATTTAGACCCCTGTGCCCCCTCACCTTTCCTGTGGATGAGATGAAAACTCCCAGCCGTGCCAGTGAAATTGCAGATTGCATGAACGGCGTCATGTTTATTTTACCCCACAACTGTCTTATCCAGGGAGCCATTCTGAGTGGGACCAGCTATTGGGGTGCCCTTGTTTTGAGAAGCGGCAGAGCAGTGATGGCTGAGGACACATACGATTTGTGGCCAGTTTTCCACATTTGCCGGCCTGGAATCCCAACCAGCCGCCTGGATTGTGAAAAAGGGCCGATTGTTTACTATAATTGTTGCTATATAGTTGCTAGGATCATCAACACCAAGTAAGCCAGTGTCTTGCTACACATTCAGACATCCTTCTGAATCCAAGAAATGCCTTACTTACTGAATTGACATTTTGTTCTATTTATTAAGCTGTAAACATTGCTAAACGTGCCTGATTCTTTTTAATGGTGCCTTCCCTGCATCTTCTTATCCTGCTTCTCAAGGTTAGCAGCAAAGATGAGGATTTTCTGGACCTGTCGGTTGACGTGGAACAAAACACATCAATAACGCACTGTTTAAGGTAATCCTTAGTGGCTGTTTAGAACAGGAGTGGCCAAACAGAACCGAATCGTTCAGACAAAAGTTTTGCCCCTGTGACTTGAGCCTGTGTACAAAGTATAAAACGTTTTGTCTCCCCTGGGCAGCTTACAGTCCAGATCTTGAAGGAAGAGCAAGAGAAAGGCTGGAGGACATGGGGCAGTGTCAGATTTCCTGCTGGGGTAGTTCAGCTTTATTTTATGATGTAGGGGGAAAAAGGAAGTGGCAAGAGGCCATGGGAGGGAGGAGGCTGCCAAGGATGCTGGGAGGGTGCAGGGCATCACCGTGCAGGTGCCTGCCGGGTGGACTTGGGAAGCAAGGAAGTGCGCTGGGAGAAGAGCGGCAGCAGCATTTCTGGCCACTCCTGCGCGAGGATTTGGCGGCACCATTCAGCAAGCCAGGAGGACACGGGGCCCCGAGCTTGGGTGACATGAGCCATGATGGTTAAGAGAGCCCTGGAACGAGCCTTGAGTTGTCAGGGTGGCTTGTCTGTAACAACCAGGCTGCCCACTGCTGGATGGAACCACAAGCGCTGGAGCGGCGGGTGTGGTGGATGGTCACGTCACGTGGACCAGCTCATTGCCCCAGGGGCTGTAGGACACAGCTCATCCCCACCCCAGGCAGACCTGCAGCCACGTGGGATGGAGAGCCCTTCTCGGATTCTCCAGACGCCTCCACAGAGCGCCTCATGGGCTTGCCCGTCTTCCTGAATAGGAAAGTCTTCCTGAATATGACCACAAGCGATGGCATCTTTATAGTGAATTGGGAATATTATAGTGAAGGAATGGCCAGTAGAAACAGGATCTCGCTTTATTGGCATTTGGGGGGCCATTTAAGCCAAATGTTCACCTGGCTGGGACTTTGGTCTATCACCAAGAAAGGTCAGAATGGGGCCTTGAGGACATGAAGTCCTTAAGAGGTGACGTCCTCTCACAAAGCAAACCTTAGTGTCTAGCTTGATGAGGCCTGTGCAACCTCCTTCCAGCCTTCCCCTTTCGGGTGTACCCGAGATGCATCAGGTGGCGCCTGGTCGGGACATGGGAAGTTGAGCCTGCCATAGCATGGCCCAAGCAGCATGCGAGCAGGCGGCGGAGATCTCGCTCAGTGGCAGAAAGCCTGAAGACGCTAACTCCTCTTCCATTCCCAATCTTTGCAGGGGGTTCAGCAATACTGAGACTCTGTGCAGCGAGTATAAGTACTACTGTGAGCAGTGCCGCAGTAAACAAGAAGCACAAAAGAGGTGAGGCCAGGGCTGGTCCTGTCTCCGGCTTTTACTGCACCTTCCTTCCAGGGACTGCAAGCGGGTAGACCTGGCTCTGTCTTAGCTGTGTAGCCAAGCAGGAGTGTGTGCCTTGGGCAGTATTGTGAGGGGCGCATGCTGCGTGCGCAAGTCTAGAGCTTCCCCACCCCTCTCTGGCTCGAGGAGCAAGGACTCCCCGTGCTCGCGCTTTTCCTGGAACGCACACGCCAGGTGTCGCCACACGCACGCACATTAATGCAGCAGGGCTGGACGGTGGCAAAGAGTGATCTCTTTCTCCCCACACGGCACGAAAACACAGCAGGTGCCTGGAGAAGGAGCAGAGGAGTCTCTTTCTACACCAGCAGGTCGCTTGACTTCTGTGCTGGGCTGGGAGACAGAGAAAGCGCTTCCTCGCCCAGCAGAGGAGCCAAGCAGCCAAGGGATGCATGACAACTGAGTCTCCTGGGCACTGGCAGGTGAGGTAAAGGGGATGGGGCCAGTCGGGAGGGACCAACCTGCAGCTTGATGGCTCCCAGTTCCTGCTGTAGCCATCCCCCCCGCCCCCCAGCCACACACACAGTTCTTACGAAAATGTTTTGTGCTGGTTAAGTACTGCTGATTGTGGCAATATTGGATGCTGCTTTGAGAGTCTCTGGCTCAAAGGCAGGGTTGAAATAGCTCTGATACATCATAAGCATATTATATTTAGAGTTGGGTTTCTGCAGCAATTCCAGAGTTCAGAAGACGTGCAGGACATATGAAAACTTTGCTGTCGATCTTGCACCCAAGTTTCCAGGCTTTGCAGTTGCCAAGATGGGTTTGACCGTCTGAGCAAGCCTGTTGAAATGTTTCATGCTAAAAGAGCGGCTAAATGAAGCTTGCTCTGGATTTGGGGGCAGAACACAACCATGTAGCAAATCACATACTTATCTGTAATATATATGTTGCAGAATTTAGTTTTTCCTGGCACTGAAACCGAATTTTCTTGAAGCAGAATATTTGGTTTGGAAGATGGGTAGGGTTGCTTGGGTGCCATGCCCCTGCTGACCTTAGTCTGTAAAAGGGAAAAGGACAGTTGTCCAGTTTTGGTATAGATTGGGAGCTCCCTTTGTGTTTGAAGCAGAACCAATCACATTTGTCTTCAGCTCAGTTTCTTCTCCTTTTGGAGATACTGACTGGTAGCAAATCTTTTTTCTCCTTTTCTTTTGTGGGCAAATTGAAGCTCTCTGACTTGGATGGTGAGAGAAGGTATCTTGCCCCCTTTATCTCCTTCCCTTTCTCCCATGGATGCAAGAGAAAAGTAGTTTTTCTCATTTTTTTAGTTAATCACAGGAAGGGCAATAGGGCAGAGTTCATTTTCTGTTCCTTTTTGTGACAAAAGATGGATGGTTTTGGACCAAACAACTAGCAATTTTGTACTCAGTGTCCCTTAACGTGCTAAGTCTTCCTATTTTATATTGCCATAGTTCTGAGTAATATTTCAGCTGCATTCACATTGAAAATTATTTATCTGCCAGAACTTCCCGAATGTTGTCTTCTCCACTGTTTTTAAAAAGTGCTCTCAGCATTCAGAAGTTTTCTAAAGTAGATCTGGTGTTCTCTCTCTCTCTCGCTCTCTCTCTTCTCTCTGATTTTGGGTGCCCAGGATGCGAGTGAAAAAATTGCCCATGATTCTTGCTCTGCACTTGAAAAGGTTCAAATACATGGACCAGCTGCACCGGTATACCAAACTCTCCTACCGTGTCGTCTTTCCTTTGGAGCTTCGGCTCTTCAACACTTCAGGGGATGCCACCAATCCAGACCGAATGTATGATCTTGTGGCAGTCGTTGTGCATTGTGGCAGGTGAGCTCTGAGCCGGCGCATAGGAAGAAAGCGGCCCTGTCACAGAATGGCTGATTGTAACATTGAAGCCTTGAACTCATCTTCCCTGACTTGGCACTCTGCCAGATGTGTTGTATTGTGCTGGACAGGCACATGGTAGGCATGTCATGAACCGAACCAGTTGGAGCCAGGGGTCAGACTTGATGGCCTGGGAGATCCGTCCTGACTGGCTCTGTTTCTCGGATTGCACTTCCCTTAGCAACCAGCCATCACCCAGTGAGCACCCAGTCAGGGAAGTCTGCCTTAAATGGACTGGGACCACCTTTACCCATATCAACTTGGCTGCCCTTTAAGAACAACAGGCATTTTCCTGGCGTGTCCTCTGCGTGAGGCTCGGTGGGCAAGAACACGAGGGAGGGCATCTTTAGCAGGGCTCCCATATCCCTTCTTAGTCAATGTGGCCAGTGCTTGCGCAAAGAACTGCATCCCTCGGGATAATTTAAGCAGGGAAAGAATGTTTTGGGACTGGAGCAGAGGCCGAATGCCCTGCACCTGTTTTAAGTTACTGCAGCGGAATGTTTCGCCCTATCTCAGTTGTACAATAAACGAATTTGTTTTAAAACACACGCTCCCTTTGGCTAGATCTTTCTTTCTTCGTGCTCCAAGCACATCCATTCATTTAGCCGTTCTCTTCATGTGTGCACGTAGGTTATACATGAATGTGTTACACTGCTTGTTGAAAATGTGGGGTTATTTGTAGGAGCCAGATGCAGGCCGCCTCACCTTCTAGGAAACAAAATGGAAGTAAATGCTATTTTGGGAACAATGAAGTTATTTAAAGTCTTCCAGCTTGATCACAGTTTTTATACAGCCAGCGCCACCAGGTGGTTCAACAGAGTATTGTCAAGAATACTCAACTGCTTCCATTAAATTCTGTTTTATTGGTGTTGGATTACAAGGCTGGACAATTAAAAATAGCATAAGGGAGCCGGTTTTGTGGAATGGAAAGACATTTACAGGATGCCGAAAAATGGTTGCTCAGATACCAGCTGCTGGAAGACATGTCCCTTGTCATCTTCCTGAAGCCATCCAGTTGGCCTGTATGGAGGTAGAGGCTGGATTAGGTGGCTCTTTGGACTGATCCACCGGAGGTCTTTGATGCTCCCAAGGGCTGTTTTATTCTGGCATTCTTACAGGCCCTTTGTTTTGTATGCCACATTTAATTCTGGAGGGTGGGTGTTGTTTTGACTGCTCTAGTCTTAACTGTCCTCAGTGTGTGTGTGTGTGTGTGTGTTTGTTTTGTTTAATTATGATGTTTCAAGAAGCGGTGGAGGCCACCTTGGAGAACACTTGTCTGAAAAGCAAAGGGGAAGAATCATTATCATAATATTGCAGATAGGGTGAAGTTCTTGAGGGTGAAATTTCAATATCTGTCATTAATGTAAGATCTTTCCTTTGTCACAGTGGGCCAAACCGAGGACATTATATCACCATTGTGAAAAGCCATGGGTTTTGGTTGCTATTTGATGATGACATTGTAGAGGTAGGTCTATATCTTACGCCAAGCTTGCAGGCTCTTGTAAAACCTCTTCCTTGCTGCCTTGGGCCAAAGCTGCTTTCATGTCGCATGATTATTTCCTTACATCACCAATCCTTTCCTGATTACGCTAGTTTGGAGGTTGTAATTAAATTATTTCAATAAAACTTTTTCCCTGCATTTCCCGGCACAAATGCTCCTGAGGGCCAGGTACCTAGTTGCATGGAGTGAGCTGTGGCACAGAGAGAAAGATGGAGAAGGAAGAGATTGTAGGAAAGACGTTGGAGGCGTTCTTTGTAAGTGGAACACATGATGCCTCTGCCTGATTCCTGTGATTTCCCCGTTCCTGCCTGCCTTCTCCCTGCTGTCTTGGTTCACTCACTGGGATCTCCCAACTCTTCAGGGAGCATTTTCAGGGGACTTTGGGGACTGTTGGGGGATGGAGAGGGGAAGTGAGCCGGCTTCCATATGTGGATATCAGGGTCTAACCCAAACCATTACAGAACAGCATTTGAATATTTAATAGGCCACGTTTGCACAAAACCTGTATTTTATTGTTAAACCTTACATTCATGAAGAATTAGAAGAGAGACTTGAATCAAGATACATCTTGAACCTGGACAGTATCAGTGATAATTAATACCGACTCAGTTGTATTTTTCACACAGTCTTTTGTTGGCACTGCAGTTTGGTTCGTGCAGATATCCTTCCTATTTTCTTTATTTTTCCCATTTCCAAGGAACTGAAATGATTGCCGTTTTTGCGTATTTATTACATACCACCCCATAGCTGAAGCTGTTACTTGCCATTCAAAAGCAGTTTTATTCTGTTACTTTGAGGGTCTTGTCAATGAAAGTATTTTGGAATTGGTGGCCAAACTGCGTATAGAAGAGAATTGAGGGCGGGGGGATCTGTAGCTCTGTCAATTTCCAACTGCTGTCCTAAGATCTGGATTTCAGTGATGCTTCGCCAAGTGTCATTCCATAGGATTAGCAACCAATTAGTGACCACTGAATTTTGCAGTGCAGTTTTCTGTATTTCTGTTCTTGAAATAGAAATGCAGCTCTATTGTGTTTGGGACAGCTTATTCCTAGGTAAACTGAATATAGGATCACAGCTTTAATAGAATAACCTCTGTTAGATCAACCCCTGTTAAGTCCTCATCTGTTAGACTAGGTGGGGTAGTGAAGGACTGATGATCCCATTTGGTTGACTTACCCCGTAGATTATCCAAAGGTTTTAATGTGGATTAATTCTGATGTTGTTTTCCATGCTCACCCTCCCTAGGAAAAAAAAACCTATGTATGATAAGGGAGCATCGGAAAACTAGATGGTAGGAAATAGGCAGTATTGCTAAAACTATATATCCTAATATTGCAGAAAATTGATGCTCAAGCTATTGAAGAATTCTATGGGTTAACATCGGACATTTCAAAAAATTCAGAATCTGGATATATCCTCTTCTACCAATCAAGGGACTAAGACAATGCATTTTAAAGCATCTTCCAGGTGTGCAAAAGAAGGGATCAAGGCTGTGTCCAGACAAGACATTGCGGTGATAGTAAGATCCATTCCTTGTCATTGCCATAAGACCACCGGAGAGTAACTGGATCATTTCCGCAAGGAAGACGACTGTCCTCAGCAAGGATACATTTTGCTCTGGTTTTCTTTCCGGACTATTTTATATGTGCTAATTTCCAAAATCGATGTTACCTCTACTTGAAACCTGGCTGCTTAATTGTTCAAGAACCAAGGAAGGTGTCCTTAAAGTAGCACTGTAGAATTCGTTCACTGTTCGGTCATGGCCGGAGAGTAACTTGGTTTCCATTGTTGTCATTTTTCTGTATTCTAGCAGAATGACTTAAATCTTCAGCATTGGCTCCAAACTGGTTTTAAGGTATGAGCAGGAGGAAGTTGCTAACAAGTCTTGGTGGCTCAGGACATCAGGGTTGCCGCCAGGTTAAGTCGTTTTCAAAGTATCACACTTTTAACATTATGAATGGGAAAAGGACAGAAAGTTGATGCTTCCACAGCATTATGAATTTCCTCAATGGTGTCTTGATTTCAGATAGCACTATTTATTCTTATGTGTTTTTCCACTTTTGTCTGTCTCCTGAAATCTCCTGGAGAAGTAATTTTTATATGCTTTATAATCTATTATACATTTGTTTCTGTTAGAGGTTTTGACTCAGAGCCCCAATATGGCAGAATCCAGTGGAGCAAAGAGTTAGAAGCAAGTCTTTGGGGTCCTGTCAATGCATAAAAGCTGAAGTTACTGTATTTCATTGAGCTGTCATATAAGCCAAAAGTGCCCTCTGCTGACACAGGATCTGTTGCGTGTTTGCTTCACTGTATAATCAGTTCTGCACAGAATTCTGCCCACAGAAGCAACTTTAGAAATAGGTCTCTGTGCCATCAACACACATGAAGCAACATTAATTGTGAGGGTTAACTGATGCAAACCTATTTCGTCTTAGAAACAACGGTGGTTTGAAAAAGACGCCATTCAGGTTAACATGCACTAATGCCTTGGGAAACCTCCCTTTGAATCAGTTGACCGTTTGCCTCTGAGTAGCTTGACAGTTCCTATTGTGCTGCCGCATCAACAGTAAAAGACAACGCAATCTTAGGAAGACTGCTTTAGGCAATATAGGCTGAACAACGTTATATATTGTAACTGTAATGATTATTCGAAAGAATATGTGCAATGGAGAAGACTCTGCAAGCATTATTCAACTGCATTTGAAAACTGTTCATAGCTGCATCCCCACCTACCTCCACTTGCTTAAAAGATCACATTGAAATAGTGGCCTGTTAGGGGTGTGGGAACTTTGGACGTGCCTGCACAGCAGCCTTACCCGAAAAGTGTCCCCACTTATTTAAATGAAGAGAGACATTTCGTGCAGGTCACTTTTTGGATGGGGAATTGCACCCCAAAATAAGGCAAGCTGCCCTGCTACGGGGAATCAGAAGCTGGCACACGGCACTCTAGAAGTGGAGAATAGTGTTTCCATTTTGTTCCAGCACTAAAGCTGGATCTGCGTGTCCCAGGGCAGCCTTCCATACTAGGTCACTGGCAAGAAAGAGTCTTACTTGATGCAAATACACAACTTGTGCTTTGTTTTTACCAAAAAGCTGAGCTTGCTTAAACAGCACGTTGTATACTTGTCGTCGTCTTCCTGTGGCTGTCCTTGACATCTTGCTGTCTTCTTCGTGTGCCCAATGGCACTCCGTAAGGTGCACACTCTTCTATACAAACAAAAAAACATGTTCAGAACTGGTTTCAAGTTCCAGTATTTACACCCTCAAACAACTTCAGAATGAAAGTCCACGCAGTTGATTTATACTGTCTAATATGCAAATTAACTCTTTTCTTCAGAGGTTGTCATCCCTAATAAAATAACTTGACAACTGGTCGATGATGCTGTAGTACATGTGAATTTTCACTTTGCTAGATGTCCCCTCAAAAAGAAAGCCCCCAACTGGCCTCAGTAACCAGTCGGTCATCTTGTAGGCCTTGGCCTGGGGGCGAGAAGGTCCCATTAAGCAGACACTAAACAGCAAATATGGCAAAGTAACAGAAGAGAACACTAAACTTGTATTTTGTATATTTGGTGATAATGTTTTTACAAATAAGATTCCTGACTTGAGAGACTGAGAGAGAATATTGAAAGATATATACTATAGATTAAAAGTGCAATTTTGCTACAGATTTATAGGGGATCAAATTGGAAGAGAGCAGTGTGAAGTTACTTCTGTAAAATAAATGACCCCCCAAATGACTCCAATAAAGGTCAAGTATGAGAAATGCCTCCATTGTCTGTGTTTTCTGAACTGAACATGAGTGTCAGTTGTGCAGATGTGTTGGGTCATCTTTATGGTACCTCCTCTTCCAGCTCCTGAAGAGGATGCAGTTTCCCATCCCTCCCACTTTGACCCTGTCCTCCACCTTCTCCCACCCCCCGTAGAAGAAACTGTCCCAAAGCAATGGGTGGTCTTGCGGGGGGACCAAAAGAGGTATTTGCATGGGTGGCATGGAAGAGGCATTTCCACCCTCCCTGCTGGCAACAGGATACTCGGGAGCCTCTGGAGTTGCAGCTTTGATCTAGGAACTTAGTATGACCGGGGCAGAAACTGACCCTTTTTGTTGCTGGTATAAATCGCCAATTTAAATTGCCCTGATTTAACACATGCACCAGTTACTATCTAAATGTGCACATCTCCAGTTAGATAGGTCCCCTTGGAGGTCTTTGCTGTCCCTTTTTGTTGGCACCATCCTAAATAATTTCCTCTTATCAGTAAATGGGGCCATTGCCCACTCCAACTCCATATTGATTAGGAAGAAATTAAAAAGCACTGGTCCCAGCACAGATTCTTGGAGAGCAGCTCTGTTTATTCTCTCTATCACTCTAGTCTACTTGTGTGTGAATAACTTCATTACCATATTCTGCTTTGATCAAGAGAACAAAGACTGTGCTTGGTGCCAGAGGAATCCTCTGTGCTTGGGGGGGGCAACAGGCGATCCACCAGGTGTCTTGGCCTGCAACTCCCTAGCCGATATAGCCAATGGGGAGGGATCATGGAAGTTGCAAACCCAAACATCTGGAGTGCCACAAATGGCTCATTTCTCATCCAAGCCATGGGCCAAAGGTGGCAAGCGTAAGTTGTGGCCATGGATCCCAGTGAGGTTCTGTCAAAGTAGGATTACGAAACGTGCTTCTCAAATGGAATGCATTGCTCAGGGTTTCTTCTCTCGGCCTTTCTCCTCCTCCTATAGAACAAAAAGAAAACCCACCACCATCCATCACCCAGTGAACTTTTGAGTCAGTCATAAAAATAGGAAAAATAGAACAACTGGGAGCATCAGTCACTGGAAGCGCTGTTACTAATTATACTGCAGCAGTGAGAGAAAATAACCTGAAGGGCTCGAGAAGTTTTCTGGAAGGGTGCCCAGCTCTTCTCCTCTTCAAGCATCTGTCTTTTAAGCACCAGGATTTCTGGCACTGTGAAATGACTGCAGGATCTTCCACAGCAGCAAGTGGGAAACGTGTGATGATCATTCAGTCGCTCACGGTGGGGCTTCTTCTGTTTACTGAGTAGTCCCCTGTTTCCGTCTCCTCTCCGAAACCCTGGAGAGCCGCTGCTGCCAACCAGTGTCCATCGGCTCTCTCCAAGCTGAGGTTTTCAGTGGGTTGCACCTCCCACCTTCCCAGCCAGCCCAGGAGGCAGCAGGTGGGGGGAGTCAGAGTTAGTCTGACATTCCAGTGGACAAACAAGTTGAAAGAATGTCATGCACCAACGTGTTAATAATACAAAGGCATGAATGTATAAATGCAGAATAACCAGCAGATAGTAACTGAAGAAATATAACGTAGAAGCTGTAATGGATGGAAGTGATAAACCTCACAGGCATTGAAAGGAAGCCCTACAAGAATAGTCCTTGATCTGGAGCCCTCCAGAAGTCTTACCCTACAGCTAAAACTGGCCATTGGTCATGCTGGGTGGACCTGAGAGGACTTGAAGACCCACACTTCTGGAGGCCATCTGGTTGGGGATGGCTGTCCTAGAATTATAGGGCTTTGGTAGATAGCCAACTGCTCTTCCCATTTTGCAAGATCTTCCTGAAGAGTCAGTATAGCTACAAACTGACAGCCATCCGTAGATAAGGCAACTGAAAAGCCAAATCCTCACAGCACAGAAGTGTCTTTAAGAAAATGACCCCCAAGCCCTCAAGGCTTTTGGAGAATTCCAAATCCCCGAAACTGATACAGTTGACTCTGAAAAAACTGGGGGTGATAGCGAACATCTCCAAGCCCGCTTCCACAGAAAGGCACATGTTTTCAAGTCCATAAATTTGCCCCCTGCTTAGATTCAAATACAAGCTGCAGAACCACCTCTGGTTTCCCTCCTGGTGCCTGTCAGTCTTTCCCAGGAGGCAGGTCAGGAGCAGCAGCAGTGAACTGAGGGCACAAGGAAGACGTCTTTTCCTGCCTTCCTGCTCTGCTTGGCTTCCGTGCCATAAAGCCTCGCAGAAAGTGCATTGCCTTTCCCAGAGCCTCCTGCAGGACACCATCTCCCATAACCCCATGTCCTTGCACACCACAGCGATGGAGACCAAGAGCTGGAGAAGGCGGGAAGAGACTCCCCTCTCCTCTTGCCATGTACCACTTCACTCAGTCCTCCGGAGCTTTGCATGCTGGCACCGTGTCGAAGCCCCGCATAGCATTCATTCATTCATTCATTCATTCATTCATTCATTCATTCATTCTCTGCACTTGTGCGCATGCCTGCTTTTCCATGGCTCAGGCTCCAAATGCAGCAGCCCCCCAACATGTTGCCATCCTTGCTGTTCTCTCCTTTTAATGTTCCCCTTTCTGACAGCTCGCTGTGAATTGCAGTGATTCTGAACAAAAGCCTGCATGTTTGTCTGCATCAGAAGCAAACAAGGAAGATACTCAACAGCACGTTTGGAAGTGTGTAGACTCTGTGGGGTATTTTTCTTTTTTCTCCCATCCTAAAACCATGACGGCAGTAAACCCATGATGGCAGCATGTTTTACTGTCTGGAAAATTGGTCTGCACAGCTCCTGATATTCAGAACCAGCCATGACCTGAAGAGCCAGCTCTACTTCGGCCGCCCTTTCCTGCTTTCTCTCCCTGCTTTCTCCCTCAGTGAATTCTTGTCTCCTAAAAGATAAGGTGAACCACCTGGAGGATGCGGTGACTGCAACAGGCTGCACAAATCCGGCAGATGACATTTGTGATGCAGTCAGGGTACTCTCACTGCCATCGCTGCTACGGCTGCTCTTACCATCCCTGCTTGCTCGTTTCTTTCTTATAGCCAAGGATCTCTGTTCATAATGGATGCAATCAAATACCTGAAAAGGTTCCAAACTGCAAAAATGTAAAGATGATTGAAAACAACTAAAGCAGCATATGATGGAGAGCAGCGCTGTGAACCAACAGGGGTGGGCACTCCCCTCATGCCCTTGAATGTCCTTGCACGTCTTCATCGCCCTTAAGTGGCTGTAACATCTTCCAAGTCCTGTTTCGACACTTCAGCCACTGCCTCACTGGCTTTCAGTTGTAGCCTCTATTGGATCATCCGCAAAGCCCTTGAATAAAAAAGGCACAGGATTAAAGCACAGGATTTTTAAACAAATTCCGGGGGAAGCTAGTGCTGCATTAAGGTGCGGGATTAACATCTGTATGCAACCCCCACGGGAGTCGGAGTCGAGTCCGTCTCTTTAGGACCTCTCTGTTGTTTTACTAGTATCAGTGCAACAGCATTCAGCCTTGCCCAGCTCCCAGAGTGCCTGGCTATGTGCCTGTATTAGTAGAGATATATTGCCATGAAAATAAAAATAAAACAAGTGATCACCCCACTGAAAAAGGGTATTTCTGAAGGGACCAAATGGATTGCTCAAAATTCCTCAAAAGGCATCTCTCAGGGATCAGTGTGCACTTGAATTTGCCAATGTTTGTGTCCATTGTTCTCCAGTGGCTACCTTCTCACCCTTGAGGAAGAGCTAGCGTGTGGCAGAGTTCCCTCAGCACTGCAGGGCACCCATCAGATTCAAATCCTGCGTTGGACCGGTGCTAGGAGCTGCAGCAGACGCACTGCCAATGGCCAGCCACGCCATCTTGTGTTTTCCGCTCACACTTGCTGCTGCAAGCCAATTCCAGCCCAAAGCAACTGCGAAGGAGGTCACGAGACGGATGTGCTAAGCATTACCTAAGTTGGCTGGCCTTTTGGTTATTTCTCCCAACCAAACTGGGCAGGAAATATTAAGAGGTGGAGGCATCGTTATTTCTTGTACAATAGACCAATGGATGTAGGTGTGTGTACTTTACCACATAATCCTACGCAGATCTGTTCAGAAATCAATCCTATTGAGCTCAATGCATTTTACTGCCAGGTAAGCAGGGGTATTTCTACAGCCTTATTGTCGTGATCAGTCCTTCCCTGCCAGATATGTTTAGGCATCAATGCATTTTTTTTTAGCTTCAATGCAGCTCTCGCTCTCACCCACTTGCCAAAAGTGCGGAGAAGCTCTGAAGTCTCCATGGCTAGCTCAAAGGGCTGGCATCGGGTTCTTCTCTGAGCCAAGAAGGAAAGGAGTCGGGCCTTCCCACACCTTGTGGGCCAAGTCAGAGAGCAGCTGGGGGCCGGCTCCTCGGTCAACACAACACGCCAGAGTCACTCCCAGTATCTCCATGTCATCGGGTTTGATGCGTCACTTGCTGCACAAAGGGAGAATGCTTGTTGCCATAGTGACCATTCATTGCGATCTCCTTGGAAATAGAGAGGGAAAAATATTTCACTGCAACACGTATGGCGGCTCATGATAAGGGATAAACATAAGCCAGGAGGGTAAGCGTGACTCAGGGCTAAGCAGACACACTTTCCACGCGCGATCGTGCTGCGGGGTCTTTTGCTGCAGTGCAAGCCCAGTTCTCGGGCAGATGCATGAGCTCGGCGACAGAAAGACCAGCGGACAGACTCTGCAGGATCAGCCAAAAGACACTGAGGAGGAGCCAAGTGTGGACCATTCCCAGCGCCCGGGCCAGGCATGGTGTGTTGCTGCAGGTACTTGTTTGTGTCAACTGCTGCTGTGAGAAGCCTGGAAGAGCTCAGTGCAGGGCTTCTGTCAGCAGCTGCCGGGCACTGCAAATTCCTCTCATCCTAGAGATGGGATGCGTGCGCAACTTGAAGAGCAGCCCCTTCTCCCACCTCCCTTCTTTCATCTCCCACGGGGTCCAGGTGTGTCCATGGCAGCCTCAACCTGCAGGGAGAGCACGTGCTTAAAACCCGTGGTGGCTCCAGGTGGCTCCTTGCTTTCCACCGGGATCCAGGGCATGCAATGACAGCAAGTAAGGAAAGCCAAGAGGAATGCTGGCACACCAGAAGGCCCTGTGAGGAAAGGGGTGCCTGCGAGCTTTTCTTCTGCTCTTTCTTGGTCATCGGAGAACCGGTGTGGTGTACTGGTTAGACGGTTAGATTCAGGAATCTGGGTTCAAGTCCCCGCTTGGCCAGGAAACCTGCTGGATGGCTCTGGGCTCTCACCTACCTGGGCCTCACCTACCTGGGCAGGGAAGATCACCTCCACCAACACAGCTCACCCTACTTAGCAGGGCCCCCCAACTCTGTGTTGCATTTTTAGGGAGCTGGAGGGGCTGCCCTGGGAGGAAGGGGTGAGGACTGAGCTCTGCAGGCACAACTAAACTCTGGATCCAAGCTGGGATCTTCTCTGTGGTGACGCCACAGTTCCTGAATTCCGACACACTCCCTTTCTCGTCTGATGGGGTTGGGCTCTCCTTCACGAGACATATTGAAGCACAGGTGTGGTGGCCATTTAGCAGAGATGCTGTAGCTGCACCTTAGGCTGCTGAGCCCATATGGAGCAGGGGTCGGACTCCACGATCTCCACCATGCCTTCCCACACTTCTAGGAATTTTATTAAGGGAATGAGAAGGAAAGAACTGATGGAAAATATTTCCTGCACATTCACCTGGGGGCATGTTCCAGGGAACCCACTCCTGGGACTTTCGAGCAAAGCTGCATAAGACAGGGCTGCTCCAAGAGGCAATCAGCTCTGTTTGGAGAAAATGGACAATCCTGACCTGGCCCTTTGCCAATTCTGTGGGTATTTGGGAAGGAGCCCAATGAGTCAAAGAGAAAGCTGGATGCTTGTGCCTTTCCTTTCCTAGCTGTGCTCCAAAAAACAGCCAGGCCTTCATCGCCACCATCTCATCAAGCTATTCATTCGAAGGTGGCCAATTCAAGTGTCCTCTGCCCAGGGAAAGGGAGGATTAGGCAAGCTTGTCAGGGGAGTTTGACAGACTCGTGAGGAGAGAAAGAAACGGTTGACTTGATGTTTCATTGCTGCTTTAGACAGGCAAAAGAGGGGGAGGCAGTGAAGTGCCAGCCTGATGTTTTCCCTGCTCCGTGCACTTTGGAGGTAGATAAAAACTCCGAAATCAGATTAGAGGCCCCCCCGACTGGTGCAAGCTTCCCACTCCATTTCAGTGCCATGTTTTGAAAGAGTCTCTTTTTTCCCTGCATGACTTTCAGCATCCTCTGGGAGACTGACATCACCACCACTGCCCAGACAAGCCCACTGCAGTGAAAGCCAGGAGAACTTGGCCAACGTGGGAAGGAGCAACTGTGCAGAGGGGAGGGGGAAAACGAGAGCACATGGGAGGGAAGACTTTGAAGAGGTCCGTACGCACAGAGAGCCTTGGCCTTATGTCATACCTTCTGCTAGCAGAGACCGTGATGTGGGAATCAATTGAACGTCCAGCGATTCTTTTGCAGCTGACGGGAGTGAAAGGGCTCCATTGCTATCCGAGTCAAGCACACTGGAAGCACTTGGATGGATCAGGCCAAAGTGCTGTCTAGACCACCTTTGTGTCTGAACAATGGCCAACAAGAGCCCTCTGGGAAGAAACCCTCAAGTAAGACGTGAGGCCGGTAGCCCTGGAAACAGGAGAGAATTTTGTTTCAGTTCATTTTGGAAAAGAATATACTAAAATTCACCCTTTTCTCCAGATTCAAAACTGGAATTTTAAAGAAATGAAATGTGGGGGAAACCATATGGAGAGAAGGGTCCTTCCAGACGGCTTTGCTCTTAAAAGCCTGGGTCTTTGCTCCAGTGCTTTCAGTCCCGTTACTGCTGAATTTGGGTTGCAGTACCTCCTTTCTTCCAACGGGCGCCTCATCCAGGAACTCCACTCAGACCCACCCACTGTGGCCCTCTCCGTGCAGAGCAGCTGCACCTCTTACATTCGACCAGCGCTACTGGTTTCCCCTTGGGGTTCTATGCTGTCCTCTCTGATTTTGTTATAATCGCTGATAACATGAATACTATTACAAATTGCATAAATAAATGTCAGCACTGTAAGAGCAGCAGCGGTGATTGCTGGGCTGCTCATGCCTGGCTCCCTCTCCTTTCCACTTCCAGCTACACAAACAAGGATCAGGGTATGATGGAAGACGGATCAGTGAATGCAGAACGTGGGCAGGTAGTTGCAGCTCGGCCTTGGACAGTGCACACCGCCCCATCCATTTTGTGCAGGCTGCTTTCGGGGTGGGGAATTGCACCCCAAAATAAGATAAGCTGCCCCTGTTGCGGTGAATCGGAAGCCGGCACACGAGTGCTTTGTAGGCACCAGTGCATATCTGATGCTCTGTGTTAGGACAGATGAAGATGACCAGAAGTGGAGAATAGTGTTTCCATTTTGTTCCAGCTGGATGTGCTTGTTCCAGGGCAGCCTCCCACATAAGGCCAGTGGTTGTGATGCAAATACACAACTTGTGCTTTGTTTTTACTGATAAGCTTGGTGTCATGGATCGTTAATTGCGCCCCGTTGATATAGAATAGCGGCGGAAGGCCACTGGGTGGATTCTTCTGTCCAGCTTCTGCTCCGGGCTGCTGGCCCCACCGCTCTGTTCTCCGTCCGTTGCAGATTTGCCCCTGCATCTGTAGCTCCTCCAAGCAGAATTGGCTAACCGCCTCTAATTGCATCTCATTATTCAAATTGGCTTTCCTGCTGCAACTGTAAACATCAGCACCAGCTTCTGGAGGCATTTTGCTCCAGCTCTCACGACATGAAGAGCACAGCTGTGTGGTTGAGCATCGACTGACATTGCTTTGGCGTCTCTCTTAAATGCCAGGAACCGAGAATGGCAAGGGAGGCAGGGGGAGGGAAGGATAAAAATGAAAAGCCCACACGCTTCTCAGAGGCAGTAGGATGCTTCTATAATTGGCAGAGCAGCGCATTATGAAAGCCAAATCCCCGGTGAAGCCACAGGAAGGCTGGGCGGCCTCTTGTTGTCAGTTTGTGTTAGCTCTCCCTGGCAAACCAGTTCCGCCATCAGCTTTCCCCTGTCAAGACCTGCTTCAGTCTTCACCGTCTCTGCTTGAATGCTCCCCGCACCCAATCCAGGGGCAGCATCTGGGCCTGGCTTTTCCTTTGGCACCCCCTTCTCTTCATTTAATATGCCTGAAAGCGTGGGCTGGATGTTTGCCTGTGGGTCCCCTTGGAGCAGGTGAACTCAGGTCTTTTAGGGTCTTCAAATTATTCTGCTGCTCCCTGATTGGTCACTCTTGGAGCGACTGGAACAATTCTTTGGGCATGGAGTGTGCACTCCTTAGCCACAGCCCATGTGCAGGAGGGAGGGAGCGGCCCCTGGACTGGCCAGAATTGCCCCCAACTGTGGCTCACACCAGGTGTTATCTGACTGCAATATTGGCTCTGCTGGCTGGGCATGATAGGAGTCGTAGTCCAACAACATCTGGGTCAGGAAAGGCTGGCCCATGTCAGCTGGTGGTGCTTCTCCAACTCTCGGGGAAGGAAGTATTTGCACCACGCACACCCCCATGCACACCCACGCTCGCACCCTTCGTGTATTAGGTTTATGACCAGAGAAAGGTAAGGAAAATGTTCACTTGGCTGCATCCTGCTAGCGCACAGCCCAGAAGCATCTGAATTGTGGCCATCACTTGATGAAAGCACGTCAACGTAAATTAACGGCATGTTTTAGGCCATGAACTGAATGTCCTACAATGCAATCCTATCCGAAAGTGAGCTTCATTTAGTTCAATGGAGCTTACTGCCGGGTACACTTCCGCAGGATTGCAGCTATAGTGAATTCACACTCCAGAGAATTGGAAGAGCCAGGTGGGTACCTCTGAGGCCTTCAGAACCTATGTAGGAGAAAATTGGTAAAGAACGTGTCCACACGGAGCCATGGATGAAAAGAGGGCAAGTTCTAAGCAGGCTCAGCCTGGACAAAGTGAGGTGAATTTGAAACGGGAATGTCCGATCTGGGCAAGACCCAGTGGCTCATGTTTTAAGACGCTGCCTTCTACCGCATCTCGCCTGCTGGGGGAATGTCACACTACTTGGCCAAACTGAATTAACTGTTGGTGCTCTGTGCCAGTCCAGTCAGTCGATTCACCTGGAGGAGAGTTTTAGTCATAAGGGGTATTGGAGAAACCCTAATATTTTATTTGAAATGTCGTTAAGAAGTTGATCACTAAAATGCATGCCCTTATTTTCAATTGCATTATTGAGATGGTATACAATAAAATAAAAGATATACGATAAACTAACACTCACCAAAGAAGCAACAAGCAGCATAAACAGGCAAACTGGGTTCATTTAATCCACTCAGGATTAGAAGCCTGAGGAAATACAATGTGGTGGCATGAAAGCAGAGCAGGTTCCAGGCAACATTTTCAGAGGGGATTCTCCGGAGTTGGGGTGCTACCACGGAAAAGGCTCTGCACCAGCTCCAGCCCTTCCCTGGAGGTGGACATGACATGTGTATATGTCCCGGTTCAAGGGCCCTCTGGATGAGCAGCCTTTTTGTCCACACCTCCTGCTGCCCCACCGTGAACCTTTTCTGCCCGAGTTATTTCTGAAACTATACTCCCCCCTCTCCTGTCCACTCAACTGTTTTTGCAAATAGGAACATCCTTGGGAGACAGGAACTTTAAAGACACGAACACTCTGAGAGAGAGCGAGAGTACCTACATGAGCATATGCCTATATGTGCATTTTACATTTTTTCTTTATTTTTGTCCTATGTGCCTGAGCACCACTGCTGCTCCCCTGTATTGCTTGAAAGGGTGCAAAGGAGTAAACTGACATAAATTGTGGTAAAGTCCCAAAGCTGATGCGGGGGATAAGAGTGCGATATCACTCTTAGCGGCACAGACTGGCAATCTGGGCTTCTCTTGGCAAAAGCCGCCAGCTCTGTGCCAGATTGCGATGCCAGAATGTGTCAGGGCGAGGACAATGTGAGAAATCCTCTCCGAAGACAGAAGATTTAAGTGACATATTCCTGCTCAATGGGAGCCTGTCCTTCCTAGTTCTGCAGATCTCTCTTCATGAAATCTGGCCCAGAAACTGCATGTTACCACCCAGGAAACAGCCTCTTTAGCAACTAATGCGCTTGGATTTCCACATTTAAAAACATTTGGTACATAGACCTGGTTATTATGCACCCCAGGATATCAAAAGAAAAAATGGAACTCAAGAAGACAGCTCAAATATTTATTTTTACTTATATGAGCCACCCTGAGGCTTTGTTGCAATGGGGGCGGCATACAAATGTTTTAAATAAATAAATAAATAAATAAAATATTTAAATGTTTCTATAAAATTTAATATCATGAAATCTTTAATATTTTAATTCATTAATCTCCATACTGTGCAGTAGCCAAAACTCTGAGTGGTGAACTGCGGTAGTAAACACAATAACATGCAATATGGAATAGAACAACAATAAAAGCTCATAATTGCATTAACATTTACAACCGTGTTTTTACAACTAAGCCGCTAAACCTGCTAAAAAGGAAGCACCTCTCTCAAAACGTCCACCCTCACACACTAATTTGAGTTGGTAAATGCATCAACAGAGAGGGCAGTCTCAGTCCGGTGCAGAAAAAATACTAAATTTGGCCCAGGGGTGCCTCAATGGAGAACTTATTCTATACCTTGGGGCCACAATAGAGAAGGCCCTGCTCCTTGTTCCTGGGTGGGGGTGGCGGCTTTCTCTTGAATGGGCAACCCAGGCCCATTAACTTTACCCATGAGCTGCGTCCGGTGGAGATGGAACGTTCTGGAGCTGCTTTGTTGGTGGAGTCCACCCTGCAGTCTAGGCAATCCCTGGGGGATGAGGAAGAGGCCGAGAGGACTGTCTGCTCAGCAAGAACTGCCCACCACCCCCCAGGCTGGATCTGCTCCCTTGTTTCTGCTCTACTCTACCCGGCGCTTTCACGTCCTCGCCTGAAACCAGCCGCCTGGCGGAACCTCGACCGATTCATTCCTAAACTGGGTGGCCAGCTCAGAGCGAGCGCCTTTGAGGCGCCCTTTTCGCCCGCAGCGCCGGTCCCAGGGCACGGCCGGCTTGGGGGGCCTCCTCCTTGTCGCGGGTCTCGGGCAGACCCGCGGAGCTCCGCGCTCTCCCGCAAGGCAAGGCAAGGCAAGGCAAGGCAAGGCAAGGCAAGGCAAGGCAAGGCAGGGCGGCCGACCTTGGCTTGGCGGGAGGAGGCGGCTCCGGCAGCCTTATGAATGAAATCCCAGGCGCGCGCGCCTGCGCGTTTGTTTACCTCCCGGCCTGGGAGTGTGGATCTGCGCGGGGAGGGGGCCGCGCGCGCCTCCTTGTTGTTCTGATTCACAGACTTGGAGCTGCTCGGGAATAAAACCGAGGGCTCTTGACGTCAGAGGGGAGCTATCAGCAGACTCGGAGCAGCCAAGAATACTAAGAGAAACTCGCCCGCTCGCCACCGACCTGCCAGCGTTATCAGCCATGCGAGCCAGAGGCTGCAAGGGCTGAAGGAGGGCTCGCAAAGAGGAGGGGAAAACCGACCGGGGCATTGCCAAAGGTAACCCTCCTCCGCCCACAAGTCCCGCATCCCCCCGCGCGCCCGCTGCCCAGGAACCCGCGGGGCCCCGAGCCAGAACCGCCGGCCACGCGGCGCGCTGTGCCGGATTTGGTGGGACAGCCGTCCAGCCCGCCCCGCGGCGAGGGAGCTGGGAGAGGACGGGATGGCGGGGGGCGGCCGTGGCGATCGAGCCCTCGCCCGGCGGGGCTCTTGCGGGGGTCGTGGGCCCGGCGACGGCCCGCCCTCGCCGTGGGTGCGCCGGTGCGCGAGGGGCAGCGCGGTCGTGACGGCGGCGGCGGCTTCGCCCACCTCGCCGCCCCCGGATCGCCCTTCTCCGGATGGAGCAACCGACGACCTTTGGGCGACCCTCCGATTGTTCGCCCCCCCCCCATGCGCTGCTAGCGTGACGCGGGCACAGGGCTGCGCGGCGGGGGGCGGGAGCGCGTCGCGTTCACACGGGCTGGGGCCCCCGCGTTTGCGGGCTTCGCAGGCAGCCGCGGCGGAGCTCCTGCGCGGGCGGGTACAAAAGGGAGCGGGCCGACGAGAGCCCCTTCCGAAAGGAACCCCCCCGCCCCCGCCCAGAGGGGGAACCGGAGCGCTGGCCGTGAGATTCGGGGGCGCCGGGGACGAATACGGAAACTGGGGAGGTCTGCGCAAGATCTCGGCTCTCCGAATTTGCACACGTGGACGAGATAAACAACCCCGCCAATTAGAAGAACCCTCCCCTGCCCGGGGCTGAGCAGAACCCGGGGAACGGCCCTCGACTGGGGAGGGAGGGGCCCTTCAGCCTTCCTACCTGGCTCTTCCACGTGCTAGAACTCTCCACGCCGTGCTGCCCGGGGATGATGGGCCTTTAGTCCACGACGGCGTGGGGGAGGTGTCCCGCGAGGGTCCCATGGCCGTAAGGTGTCCGGGCAGTGCGAGGGGAGCGACGACCCCGACGGGGCTGCGTTGCGCGAGGGTCACTCAGGGATGGGGGCAGGTGCTGGCGAGCTCGCTTCACGCCCTCCTCCATCCTCGGGACAACGAGGCCGGCCGGCTGCCCGCGGTCCCGCGAAGGCCCCCGGCTCTGGCCCCCGGCGGCCGCTCACCGAGCAGGGGGTGGGCCAGCTGACGCCGAGCCCGATTGATCCCTGCCGGGCTCTGAATGGCGCGAGGGGAAAGTGCGGGGAGGCAAAGCAGCCGCGAGAGGGTTGCCGAGGCCGCTGCACGGCGCGAATGGAACTGGCCGTGGAGGGAGAGCAGAGACCTGCCGGCCCTTCGCCTTGCTACCCGAGCCACGCAGGTGGCGGTCTGCACCCCCACGCGCCCACGGGCCCAGATCTGGCTGCCCCGCGGGCAGGTAGATTCGCAGGTGCAGGAGCCAGGGCCGCAGGTGGGGTGGCGGTTTTGGTGGCAGAAGCCACGCTGCCCGCCCGCCGGAGGAGTCGAGGGTCGGCGGAGCCCCCCCCCCCCGCCCCATGGCGTCAACCGCGGGGATGTGTGCAGACATGTCGGGGGCTTCCCACCCCCTTTCCAGGTCTAGGAGCACGGGCTTGCCCCCCCCCCCCGAGCAAGCCCCCCTGCCCTCCCGGCCGGGCCGCCCGTTCTGCGCCGCTCCCCGCTGCCTCTCTCCTGACGGGTGCTTCTTCCTCCCTGCAGCCCACGCTCCGCAGTCCCGCAGCCGCTGCGGCGCCATGGAAGAGCATCTGCGGCAGCAGCAACAGCGGCTCCTGGGGCTCCTACAGGCCTCCTCGCGGCCCCTCGCCAGCCTCTGGCCGCCGTCGGACGCGTCGGCCGCCGCGGGAGGGCCCCCGCCCCTGTCCCCGGCTGCGGACGCCGCCGCAGACGCCGCCGCGGGAAGGGACGCGGGCGGCGGCGGCGCGGCGGCGGCGCTGAGCCCGTGGGACGTCGCTCTGTGCGCCACCGGCACGGCGATGGCGTGCGAGAACGCACTGGTGCTGGCCGCGCTGGCCTACGCGCCGGGCCCGCGCGCGCCCGCCTTCCTGCTGGTGGGCAGCCTGGCGCTGGCCGACCTGCTGGCCGGGCTGGGGCTGGTGACCAACTTCGGCGTGCAGCACCTGCTGCAGGCGCCCAGCGCCACGGCCACGCTGGGCGCGGCCGGGCTGCTGCTGGCCGCCTTCTCGGCCTCGGCCGGCAGCCTGCTGGCCATCACGGTGGACCGCTACCTGTCGCTGTGCCACGCGCTCACCTACCGCCCCGAGCGCGCCCTGCCCGGCGCGGCCGCCGCGCTGCTGCTGCTCTGGCTGCTGAGCGCGGCCGCGGGGCTGCTGCCGCTGCTGGGCTGGAACTGCCTGCGCGCGCCGGGCGCCTGCAGCGTGCTGCGCCCCGTCACCAAGGACCACGCGGCCGCGCTGGCCGTGGCCTTCCTGCTGCTCTTCGCCCTCATGCTGCAGCTGTACGCGCAGATCTGCAGGATCGCCGCCCGCCACGCGCAGCAGATCGCCGTGCAGCAGCAGCAGCTGGCCGCCGCGCAGGCCGCCTCCACGCGCAAGGGCCTCTCCACGCTCTCGCTCGTCCTGGGCACCTTCGCGCTCTGCTGGATGCCCTTCGCCGTCTACGCGCTGGTGGCCGACGCCAGCTACCCCGCCGTGTACACCTACGCGCTGGCGCTGCCGGCCGCCTGCAACTCGCTCTTCAACCCGCTCATCTACGCCTTCCGGAACCCGGACATCCAGAAGTCGCTCTGGCTGGCCTGCTGCGGGTGCGTCCCGGCGAGGCGCTCGGCCAGGCCCAGGACCTCCAGCGACGTGTGAGGCGGGAGGCGCGCGGACTTGGGGGCGGGCCCCGGCCGCGCCCCCGCCCCGCCCCGCCCCGCCCCGCCCGTCCTCCTCCTCCTCCTCCTCCTCGTTTGGCGCCCCGCGCAGGGGGAAGGGAACGGCGCCCCAGCGAAAAGCGAAGCGACGCCTCCTGCGGAGAACCAGAAGGGTGGCGACTGACTGCCTCATCAGATGGTTGTTTTCTTACACGTGATCTCGGTTTGATAGGATGCGTCCGATCTGCTCAGCAGCCCCTCCCCCCTCGGACTGAGTGGGCTTTTTTAAAGGGGGGGTGGGAAGGTCGGAGGACTGGCACGTCGCGCACACCTGCCGCCCCAGCGGTTTTCGAGGCTGACCGGTGTGCTGAAGAACACAGTCGTTGCCCTGGTTTTTTCACCGATGCCTCCTTCCCTTCCGAGGCTCCTGCCTGTCTGGCAGAAAGCAAAGGAGCGGCGAGTGCTCTTGCAGATCGGGTGTGTGGGGTGCGTGTGCCGAAAAGGGTCTTGCGCATTCAGCCTTGGTTTTTTCTCCGGTCTTCAAAATTGCTCTCTCTCGGAAGAGGAGAGCTGGGCAAACCTCCAAGGACGCCGCATTGCTCCTCTTTAAGCCAAGCACCGTTTTCTTTACGGAGGCAAAGGTGGCTTTTTATTTCTTCAATGTGTCATGTATACCTTGGGGGGCCCTTTTGGAGAGCCAAGACACGGCTCTCGAAGCGGAGTGCCTTTCATTGTCAAGGCCTCGAAGGAAGACCCAAATAGCTGCACGTTCGCTTCTCCTTGGTTTGATCTTGAATGTAAGTGTTTTAAAAAAAAAACAACCACAAAAAACGCCACCAAAATACGTTAAGTTGACAGTTTGCACGGGATCTCCGCTGAGCACAAGCGCGGCTTGCTCAGTTCGGACCTTCCTTTCCACTCGAGCCCAGTTTTGTTCTGCTATGCAATAACAACGCGCGTGGAGAGCCGGACCCTTCCGGCGCGCCGCCTTGTCTCCTCCCCGCAGGGGCGCTTCAGCACCCAGGGGCTGGACAGCGCCACGGACCTGGCGCGCCGCTCAGCCCTTCCCCGTGGAGATGCTGAAGGAGGACGGACATGTATTTGGGAAAGATGTCGCGTGTGAATAGCCTTAGCTCGCGAAAGGGTGTGTGTGTGTGTGTGTGTGTGTGTGTGTGTGTGTGGTCTGAGCCGGGTATACACCTCTGCCCTTCCTCCATGTGGCCAACCCTCGCAACCCTTGCCGAAAGTTGCATTGTCTGGGACTCTGCCGAGGAGGCGGAAGGGAGGGAGTCTACAGGACTGAATGCACTTTAAATCCATGGATCACTGTGTGAGATCGTGGCGGATCCTTTGATCTCCTGCAAATGCACTTGAAGTGATTCCCCCCCATCCTCAGGCACAAAGGTTGTTGGGGTAACCTAGAAATGAATGCAAGCACAAAGCAGTGGGGGATGTGGAAAGCGCTGTGTGGTTGGTATGATTAGACTGATTATGATTATTTAAAAAAAAAAAAAAAGCAAGTGAGGAGTGTCACTTTTCAAAACTGTAAACTCTGTTTAAGAGGAGCAAAGGATTCAAGAGATTATTACTGTTAGCTTGGCCTTATGCTTGGCATACTTGAAATTATTGGAGTACCATGTTTGAATGGGCACCGTTTGTTAAATGCACTTTGCTCTTTGCCTGTTCTATGTGATTTGGAATGAGCAGGGGGAATTGTCTCTCCTTTACCATGTGTGCTTTATTTGGGCAAGAAAGGGGATGTGGTGGCTTCATTTAGTAAACAGAAATCAAAATTTTTTAGTGAATGTTACTGGGGAGATCATGCCAAAGAGGGAACATGGTTGCTGAGGGAGACCTCATATCCAACCAATTTCTCCAGTGACTTGCTTGAACTTGTTCCTGAAGGCTGCAGTCTGCTGTGATTGAAATGATTGGGAACTTTGTCAGTGACCTCCAAAGGAGCCGGGTTTCTCCCATGTGTCTCATGCTCCGTGGGGATAGAATTTGTAGGTCAACAAATGTTTTATCAAGTATTCAGGTCAGCAAGATGAGCTGCAGTTTACTAGAAGAGAAAAAGAGCAGGATGTGAAGGACAGAATGTTCTTCCTTCCATATGGTATCTAGTTATGTCATCAGTTCCTATGTGCACACAGGTGCAAGAATGTGTTAGGCACAGATTTGTACCATTCCATTTGGCTAATTACCTTTGTGACTCTCAGAAGCAAATTCCCCAGCAATGTCTGTGGCAAGTGCTTTCTCCATGTACAGCCCATGTTTGATCTGAAAATAGGTATATTTGATATTCTTAAATCCCTTGAACATTTTTCCAGTTTCAGATTCTATGTATTTTTCCAGTATTACATGCTCGCAGTATTTTCCTAGATTAGATGTCTATATTCTCAACCCCACTCCCAATGCCATCATGTTCCCAGCTTACTGAATCAAAAAGACACGCACGACCTAGAGAGTTTTTGATTACCATGCATTGCCATGTTTATTAGCTTTCTCCCCCCATAAAACAAATGATCTCTGTGAAATCTACTCCAGCATTTATTTGGTGCAAATTTAGAGATTGATGAGATTATTACAGTACATGGCAGTGCAAGTCCAACTCTACTGCAGCTCTGGTGTCTCCTTTCCACTTCCATGCCCATAAGAAAAGTTGATGCTGACTGTATGTAGCTCATGCAATTTTGTTCTACAGACATCTGTCTGTGGGAGTGTGAATAGCTGCGAAAACTGCAGCATGCACAATATTTCAAGCTGATTTTTGAAAACAATATTCTCTGTCCCACCTTGATCAATTCTGGTTTGATCACCAGTTCCGAATGATAAAGGCACAATGCAGAAGTCTTCTTCTGCTCCACCCTACAATGCTCCCTCCCCTCCCCGTGCCTTTCGTAGCACAACTTAAGATCCTAAATCAAATGCAACAGTGCTGTGTGCAGACTTTGCTTTTGGCAACATGGAATCTCCACATTTTCCTGGACTTCCATTGCATCCCTTCATATGCAGCTTGCCAGTGCCTGTCCGAGAGGGACTTCACTAATTCCGTGTCCAGTGAAACTTGCCTCCATCCAGGAGCATCTTCCACAGCTGAAAAGAATACAGATACACTTCTGTATAAGGACCCTTGCTCGCTCACAATGGAAATGAATTGTCAATTTCTTTTGCAGGTTACTCATGAGGATACTCATGCCACTTGTTGCTTGGTGCTGCCAGACCTAGAGTGGGGCCACCAGTTGCTCTTTTTAATGTCACACTGTCTCTAATCGTTCTCTTATACCCCCTGGTTGTTATGGGCCTTGCACAGGAAGTCTTCCTGTCCCAGCTTGTACTGCAGTCGTTGTCAAAACAAGTACATGCTAAACCCATGGGAAAGACTTGCCACCTCTGATCAGGCACATGCAGGGGATAGAACCCTCTCCACCATTTGGGGGGATGGTCTATGTTGTTGTCACCTCTTAGGTATGCCATATTTGAGAGTGTATTTCGTCAGCATTCCCCACAGCTTTCACCATAACTTCAATCTGTTTTAATCAAGACCAAATCTGTTACTGCTCTTTCAAAAATAACTTTTGAGGAGTGTTTCCATAGCAAAAGGTTCTGCTGGAATTATTCAGAAGTCTAGGAGCCCATGAGAAGTGTGCTTTTTGTTCCCTAGCGGAATTGCACTGCTAGGGACTTGACTTTGCTCGTCAGTGGAACATGTGCTCCCTGCTGCACCTTAATGCCCTGCAAAAATGGTGTACATGGTGTGACTTCAGCAGGGGGACACGGCAGGGGACACAAAAACAGCTGAGGGAGCTGCCCACTCTGCCCCTCAGTAGGAAATCCTGTGGTACTTCAAAGCTAGGCTTTAAAAAGGGCACAATAAAGAAAAGCAACAAGAGTTGGTTTGGCATCAGTGCGAAACCGAAATTTGATAGTGTGTTGAAGAAGTGTTCCTGTGGGGGGGGGGGTGTGAGCAACATGCAGTGCAATGGTCAGGTGCATGTCCTATTTTCAGGTGGGTTTCTCAAGCAGTTCGAACCCTAGCCAGCTCCAATTTCCCTTTCTTTATCTTTTCCCCCCCTGTGCCCCCACTTCCCACCTTCTCACAATTCCTGGCATGAGAGGGCCCAGAATCTCACCCGATGGGAGACAGAATCCCAGCTGGGCCCATCTGCACTAAGAAGAATCCATATCACCTGCATATTGCCTCACTTTGGGGGGGGGGGAATCGACCTGAAGGCCTTAGCGAAGGATCGCTTTTTGATGTGCGAGTCTCGTGCGGAATAGCTCGGTTGTGGAGCCGCACTGGAAATGGGTGGTGGTGAACACAGACGGCAGCTTTCCCCCAACGGGTGCTCTCCAGATGAGCTGGCTACAACTGCCATCATCACCGGCAGCTGCATGCTGGTTGCGGACCACCAGTGTTGTCACCCTGAAACTCTGGAGAGCACCAAGGTCAGGAAGGCTGGTTTATGGCCTCAGCGATACCACTGAAAGGACAACATAGTCCGGCAAAGCAATGGCTTGGCCGGTAAGATGTCCCTTATTCAGTGGGAATGGTTGCCTCCACCCACCAAAGGGACACGGAGGGCCCTCGTTCCACTTCGATGCCACCAACCCCTGCAATGCACTTTATGGACAAGTGGGAGAAGCAAGGCATCAATGCCGTTTTTGCACTGCATCTCTATGGTGTGCAATATTATGCATTCATCTGTTAAGAGTAATTTATTTTTCTTACTGTACATAAAATGTTTGTGAGTTGTCAAATGATATTTAAAATTATTTTAAAAAATTAAAGGAGATGTCAAGTGCTGGGCATAGTCCCAGGCCGTGTGCCAAATGGGTTGCTACTTCTTTACTGGGTAAGACTCTTGATTGTCAACACAACATGAGCTTAATGTTGCTGCCCATATTTTCAGCATAGATCGCCAGATCCAGGGCAGCCCATCAGCCAGGCATGGTTGGCTGCATGCACCCTGCCCTATTTGCACAGTTCTGGGGTGGGGAGGGGCAGGAAGTTTGGTCGGCCCCTGCAGAGCCATATGTGGTGAGAATGAACAGAAGGGTGCACATTTTCTGTTTCCCTGGATGGAGGGATTCATCTCAGCGGGTATCTTTTCTGTTTAGGTTCAGCCCAGACTTTTACACAGTTCAGCCAATTGGGTTGGGTACAGAATGTCATGGAGACCAGTGACCCACCTCTATGAGTTAAAAGCACCCCAACAGCCACCTACAAATAGTCCTTGCCCTGTGCACCATTTTTCAGCCAGGCAGGAGCATGGAGCAGCAAGTCAGAACCCAAGAACTGAGACACTCTGGTCTTTCACACCAACAGATGCAATGGAATGGAAGTTCCCACTGGTCTCCACCTGGATCCTCCAGATCAAATGCAGTTGATTTTGGGGATTAGATTAGATTAGATATTAGATTATTCCTCCTGAGAGTGGCTCATGCAGAAACACCAGACTGTGTGAACAGCTCCCTGGCTGCTCAGTTGTCCTTACGCGAACCTGTTTTAAAAGTAGAAGAATGTAGTGTCCTTTTGAAAGATGGGTACAAGAACAAAGTGTGCTGATTTTAAGTCAGAAATCCTGCCCCAGGGCCTTTTGCCCAACCTGAAACTTTCCAGATGCGTAACCTCAACTCCCATCACCTCATCCTCAGCCAGCACGTCCCGCGGCCATGCTGGGAGTCATATTCCCACACATCTAGACAGCACCAGCTTGGGAAGGTTGCCTTAGATTGCGCTGCATTTGCAGGCCAAGGTGACTTTTTGCAGATTGGCCCAAATCTGCGAGCTGATGGGTGTTAGGCATGAACTGAGCCAGCCGGCCAGGGCTGAAAATTGGTAACCGCTTTAATGGGGACACGAAAACACATGCCTTTCACTCCAGTCAGTGGAATTGAATAAAAGTGCTTAACCTGGATGCTGTCACTGATCCTCAGAGCTGCTTTGCATCCCTCTGCTTCCCTTCGCTGTTCTGACTTCAGTGGGATGCTGAGATTCCTCTGGACACAGTAGGTGCGTCAGATTATTACGAAAGGAAAGCAGCATGAGCTGGTGGGGGATTATTTTCCTCAGAGCTGCAGCTGAAAGAATCAAATTCCCTCTCTGATCCTGTTAATTATTAGCATTCTTCTCCCTCCTCCCACACACTGGCGCACGGAAACAGCTCGTGCAATTCCCATGTTTAAAAAACAAACAAGCATACACACAAAACCAGCACTCAGATGCAATCAGCCGAGTCTGGTTTGGAAAGACAGAAAGAAGACCAAAAGCCACAAAAGCAGAAATCCTCTTAAAATCTTTATTTTCTGTATTATTATTATCATTATTACTATTATCAACATGCATAAAGTGTCAACAGCTTGGGTTTATGTTGTACAACATGTCTTGAAAAAAAAATAAAAGAACCATAATTTATTACTAGCATTTTTTTTCCAGATCTCATATAGGTTTTCGTCTACAGGCAGGAAAAAAAGAAAAATCCATTTGCAACCATACAGTTTGGTCCTGTTTTGTCAGCATTGGGACAAGCAGAACCCACGATATCGGGAATACTTGTTTTACAAACAGCAAACTCTGCACAGTAGATAAGATACAAGTAGCAAACATTTACTGATCTACTGACTAAATGCACGTGGTTAGAAGAACACCTCATTAAAACAGTGAACAACTTCTTGTATGGTTGCTGTTTCAGCAGTTCTATTAAGAATGTGAATCAATTAAATCAATACTTTGAAGCATGTGCAAAACCCCATATACTGGCTAGACCCCTTGTTTCTCCGGTTAGTTGCCCCTTTTGAGCAGAAATAAAACATTAAAAAATTCTTATCTCAAAAAGAAACCTAAGCTGTGATATCAGCAGAAGATGTATCAACATATTTCGAAGGATCGCTGGCTTTGCTTGGTGTATGTGGTGCTTCCATAAGTCAAATGGAGGATAGGTCTTGACGGCTGAGCCCCGTGAAAGCTCCATAGATCCTCCATGTTCAGGAGCAGTGTGCCCCTCTGAACAACAGATGTTCGGAACATGCAACAGGAGAGGCTTTTACCTGGCTGCTCTGCATGCGAGCTTCTCCAGAGGAGTATAAGTGAGACGTCGGGGAACGCGTGGCCCTCAAAATGTTCCTGGACCACAACTCCAGTCAGGCCTAGTCAGAACAAGGATGATGGAAATGATGGCCCAACAACATCCAAAGAGCCACAGGTTCCCCCAGCACTGGGTTAGAAGGTCTGAACCAGAAGAGTTCTGCATTTGCTTCTGCAGAGCATGGGAAGAGAAATGCCCTGGTGAAGCTACGAGGGGCTGCTTTCCTCAGCAGTGCTGTGGGCGCACCACTCATCCTGGCCCTGCCGCACCGTGAGATGTAGCACCACGAGCTGAGCGGATCAGAGCGGGGAGATGGGCACGTGCACCACAGCAATGCCACTGCACCCCACTGCACGAACGGCCGTTCCTGCAGCAAAGTTGTTCCCAGCCAGACCTCTTCAGCCCTGCGCATCTGAATGCAAGAAAACCCCTACACACAGAGGCTGGCGGGCCAGAGGAGAAGGCTAGGCTGAAACAAGATTGGGCATTTCCAGGGCTGCCTGGCAGGCCTGGTTCATGTGGGGGACCCGGCTGCCTCCAACCTTCTTCACGGCAGCTTCAAACTGTGCAATTGTACTGGCTCAAGAAAGCCAGTGCCTTTGCGACTTCAACCAGAAATGGGGCACACTAATGCTCTCCGCCAGGAACCCACGGCCTGGAACTGGAGAGGCTGAACACGCACCTCTGAAGAGAGAGTACATTCCTGGGGGCAGAGGGGTTGGGTAGGCAGGCCAGGAACACGCCCAGCCATAAGGGCCGAGGGGGAAGCAAGCCCCACACACTGGGGGCATGTTGCTGAGTCTGGAACTGCCCCAGGGGACCCTGGGGGACCCCAGGCTGCAGCACCAGGATTCTGGAGTGACTTGCCATCCCCTTTCTTCTGCAGCCCATTGTCCCGGGGCTTGGGGAACGCAAGCTTTACCACCGGTCCCCCAGCCCTCCTCACTTCTGCTCTGGCTTCTGTCCAGAATCGGTCGCCACTTTCACTGCAGTGACACGAAAACAATGGATGTGGATGGGGTGCAGGGACACAGGATGGAGACGGAGAACTGGGTCTTCTAAAGTGCAGTGCAGGTTCTGTGATCTTTACTTTGAACTGCAAGATTCCAAGGGAAGAGTCTTTATTGCCCTTGGGGAAGGAATTCACATGATCAGGTCAAGCAGGAATAAGAGGGCAGTGTGTGTTCATTACAGCCCAGGGACAAAGTTGGATCTGTAATGGCTGTTAAGCAGTCACTGCAAACACTCAACATTTGGCGGTGCCAAGTATTCTCTCATTTCAGAGTTTTCCTCAAAATAACAGATAAGAGGCACGCGAAGCAAATGAACGTATCGGCTGAACATTCTAATTATTTCAATTCTATTCAGCCCTCATTTGCTATCCTGGTGCTGCCCTGCTGCTTCCTGGAACCAAAGAAAAAAAAGAAAATATTTGAACAAAGTGATAGCCATTTCCCACTATTTTGGTCTTCAAGGCAGTTTATGAAGATATTTAAGTAACTTTGCTCTTGATCTCAGCAGGCGCTGATCTTCTGCCCACCAGCCCACTCTTCACTGGGCAAACCCACCTAGTTGGAAACATTTGTGCTCTTCCGCAGAGCTCAGGAGACACAGTTTTAGCAACTGCAGGAAGCTCTGTCAAATCTGCCACAGCAAACTTGACGCTTGAACCGCTTTCTTCTCGTCCTACGGCTGCTACCATTGTGGATCTGGCAAATACCTTCCAGCCCTGCCAAGTCATGGCTGCAGTTACTTTGGCTATTGAGCCTGAACAGGGGGCCAACTTCCACCTACAAGAAATTTCCATTTAAAGATTGAAATGCAGCCAGCGGACCAGCTTGATTTATGAAAAGCAAATCTAAATGCAGCCTCTCCCATGTATCAATTTAATCACGCTTGCAAACGAGCAGCATCACTACACGGACAGCATGTGAGGCATGGGCCAAGGGCTCGTCTTCCCCATGCAATGAGAGGAGGGGAACTTTGTGATGCTGACGGGGGGCAAGACGGTGGGGCAAGTGGCCAGGAAACGGGACGTCTTGCAAGGGACCCTCTGTTCAAGAGGGGAGAGCAGAAGGGGAGTTGTGGATTTGCCAACGGATGTGCGTGTCCACTAGACCATCCTGGCTCCCAAACAGGGTGTGGGGAACTTAACCTGCTGTCCATGAAGAGGGTGGTAGGTCTCTCTCAGCCTGGGATCACGGGCCTGGAACGAACAGCCCCACCATCTCCAATGGAAAAAGTCAGTGCATCCACATGTCCCAGGAAAAATTCCCCCAACCCTCAACACCAGTTGTGGATCTGGATGGGCTGTGGGGTGCAGCTGAGCAGAGAAGGGGCAGGCAGCGCAACCCGGTCCTGCCTGCAGAAGTCAAGTGGGGCACTTCTCCGACAAGAGCATCCGTGCTTGATTTCTTGCACATGCCAACGATCTCCGCCCATAAATGAACGGCCTGAAGGTGGCGTGGCATCTGGCTTCCTTCGGTGCAGTAAAGGATGGGAATTGAGGGAATCTGGGGGAAGCGGAGGGCTGGGAGCTGAAGAGCTGGCAAGCAAGCCAGTCCTCTTTGTTAAGTCCTTGTTGAGGCACAGTTGCGGCATACTAGCAAAAATGCAAGGCTTTGCTTAACGGTTGCAGTGGGCTTCAACTGGGACAAGTCAAGAACAGCCGTGATGCATCCCAGCCTGGGGCGAGTTACCAGGTGCAATGCCAGTATATTCGTTTTTGCTCAAGTTTTCCTAAAGTGGAGGGAGGGAGGGAGGGAGGGAGGCAACTTGATGCGAAGTAGGACAAAATTGTATTCCCTTTAATCATGGTATAGAAAGGGGAATATCAGCTCCCTTATGTAATCCCTCCAAATGCTCCTTTTAATGCAATCAGTGCCCAACCACCAGAGTGAAAGGAGGCACTAGATGGACACTGATCCGGGCTGGGTTCCATGCTGCAACCTGGGATCCCTCCTTCCGAGGAGCACTGACTCCGCTGCAGTGGTGCAGCCCAGCCAGTGTTTGAAGGGCTTTGACAAAAAGGAAGGTTTTATCAGCTGTGCCCAGAACTGGACTGTTAATAGCATTCAAGTGAGACAGAATATTTAAATATTCACTTTTTCATGATCTGTGTCATCCCCTTTGAGGATTTGGCTATTAAAGGTTGCATAATGCTGCTTGCTCATATTTAGCAGGGAATGTAAGGAAGCAGGCATGTGTATATTAATGAGTGTGAAGTCTCTACTGTCCAGCTGCAACTGTGCAATTAAATTTAGCAGTGTCCCTCCTGATACGCTTTATTATATCATGTTGTCATTCTGCGAATCTGATGTTTTACAAAAGCCTTCCCCAAACTGGGTGCTCCCCTGATGTCTTGGACTACCGCTCCCACAATTCTGAGCCAGTAAAGCCATGGGTCACTGTGGGAATTCTAATTCAACAAATCTGGAGAACATCCAGTTGGGAATACTATGCTGGGAAAGTATGATATGGGAGAAAACTACGGAAATCAGAGAAAGTATGGGTTCTCTGATCTAGACAAATGTTTCACCATGAAGATGTGATTCTGGGGGAAAGGGATACTGTTCCAAAGCTCAGCAAGCAAAGGAGTCCTTGCTTCCAATCTGATGGAGCTGGAAAGAGAGGTCAGGCTGCAAAGACTCTTTTGTCTGCCTAGGTTTGGGGTTCCAAATGAGAAAACATAAAGGTATCTTAGAGCAATAGCTGGAAAATTAATCAGCCAGAAGAAATATGGTGCCCTATGGGAATAAGAAGGCAGACCACAGTGGTGGTGGAACTCATCACTCTCTGTGTCTCTTGCTCCCCCCCTCCCCCGCCCGGAAAAGCAGTTTGCTTTATCTGTCAGTGCCCTAATCCTGCAGAATTCAGCTAACAGGGCATTCAAAGAATATCCTGTAGAGGTGAGATGAGTGGAGTCCCTCTCCATGGACTATCCTGGAGATCAGCCACAGCAACCTTGTCCCGCAAAGCCTTTCAGAGGTTAGGAAGGGCTGGCACCCATTCGATCCCATTTCTACCTGGGCTAATAGCTCTCTGCCATTATCCTTGAATGCCAAGTCCTCCCCTATATGAAATTTGCTCCCTTTCTGGCATCCCACCTCTGCTACTCGGCCAGTTCTAGGTCCAGAGAGAAGGTGTGTGCCCTGACATATGGCTGTGGGCCATCCAGAGACAAAAGTGATTGGACAGGCTAGAAATATCCTGAATAAATAAAATGATAAATAAAAATGAAATATCAGGACCACTGAAACGCACACCTTGAACTGGAAACGGATCTTCCCTGGGCTTCTCAGCCCATGTGAACTAATTGCAGCTTGTCTGGCTACCTGCCTTGAGCACAACACCTTTGGGCTTTGCCCACTGTCCTGATGCCTCGGCTGCCATCAGAGGCAGCAAGTCCTTTAAGCCCTGCTAGTTATGGTGAGGACTGACAGGTTAAGGGTTCCAAGGGAAATTTGATTCAGACCAAACTTCGCCTTTGGAGACTGTGGCAAAGCATTGCCAGCTCGCTGAATCTTCAACTCTTGCCTCTGGACAAGGCAAAAGACTTGCTTAGGAAAAGGGGAAGAAATACGCCAGGAAGCTTGTGGTTCATACTTCCAAGTCCCACACTTGTGAGGTTGTGACAGCTTCCACACAAGTATGAGGTGCAGCTTTCGCTCTAATGCGAGAACTGGGAGGCTGCCCATTGAGGAGAATCTGCCCCACGGCTGCTTCCATGCCAGCCGGTGCGGATGGACAATTGCAACGTATGGAGACACCCAGGTGAGGACACTCGTGTGCAAGGCTCCTTGCAGCAGACAGGGACACCCCGTGTTCACAACCGTCCCGCGCAGAGCACACGTGTCCTGGGCCAAACCCATCTGCCACTGGGAGGAAGGGCAGGTCTGCATGGAGAAGGAGGTGCCCTTGTCTCCGGAGGGGCTGCTAGTGCAGCCCATCATAAAACTGGGATGCACCCATCGCTCCATCTGAAGCGGCTCTCCTCTTCTGGGCCAAAGCAGCTGTGGCCAGACCAGGCGAGCAAAGTGTGGAAGCCTTGAAGAGGACCTGCTCCTCCAGGGGTACAATGCAGGCTCTCTTTTCATCTCGGGGAGATAAGGCACGAAAGGACCACCCTCCAAGCCTGTGCACCAGGTCTGGCTACTAGCAGGGGTGATGCCCTTCTCTTTTTGCTGCATTCCCAAGCAGAGCAGGAGGCGCCCACGGTTCCCTCACTGGGACCTTAACCCATGACCCAGAACCCAGATAAGTCTTATGCCTGACCCTGAGATGCAGGGCTTTTGCCTAAATCTGCAGTGCTTACATAGCAACCTGGAGGTCTTTGAGCAGCAAAAACCGCTCCATTTCTCTTACTGATTGGCGGAGAAATGGAAAGCAGACCATTCGTACCTTACCGAAACTCTTTGACCCTTAAATAACACTGCCTCCATCTGACTAAAGTTAGTCCTGATATGTTCTGTAGTTCTATGCAGGTTGCTTCCAGAGGAATCAGTATAATCAGTATGGCTTACTCTTAGGGTGGTATATATGGGACTGCAGCCCAGATCCCACTGGAATAAAAGGAACAAGCTTGTCACAAATAATTTTGGTCTGATTCAGCATCATGTTCTCCTGGGAAGTCCTCTTAAGAGTGACGTGGTATATGGCACCGAACAGTCACTTGGACTGCTTTTCCATGCAAATGCATGATTCTCTTCAAAAGAGCAAGTTTATAATCTGCTGCACACTTAACTGGGAGCAAGCCCAATGGAACTTGGATTACTTCCAAAGAAACATGGAACTGGATACTGGGTGCGAATATGAGGGTGTTGGCTTGCTTTTCTTTTGTTCTTTTCAGATAACTAGCTTGTAAAAATGTGAGTCCTTAATGATTGGTTAATGCAGGCCTGAAAAACATTCTTTACAATGAAGCTTACACATTTAGTATGGTTCTGAGAAAGGGAAGAACTTTGCTAAATTGACTGGGTAATGTTAGCAATTTATTGTAAATTTGAGCTGGTCAAGTCAGAATTTTCCTATTATAATCTTCTAGTTTTGATAGATCTGACTTAATCTTGTTGAATTTAATGTATAGTTGTGTGTGTGTGTGTGAATTTTTTCATTGCACTGTCTGAAAAACTACATGTGACAATCGAAAATCAACCAGATTGCAAAGATGAATTGGATCCTACGAAGTTTGAGACATTTGTCATGATATTTGCAGTTGTGGGCCAGAATCCACCTGTCACATACACAAACGGCCACCTAAGTGGGATAGATATCTGTGCACCCCTGAGTACAGAAACTGGTTTTTGGTTTGTTTGTCTGTTTCAAAGTGCAGTCAAAGGGGTCTGATTTCCCCTGGAGGCTTGCAATTTGGAATTCCCATTTAAAGTCAATTGATCTCATATTCACTGGACTGGATCTGCATTTTGTGTCAGTTTCCTACAACAGCAGCTGCCCCTTGCTTTGCTTGACCTCCCTTGGTGAACTGCCTCAGCATGGCTTTGACTCGGTTTCCCCTCTGTACTCAGGGTCTCTACCACCTTAGGTGACCACACACATGATGACTGGGGGCACACGAAAGCTTTGCCCATCCCTGTGCTCGTCTTTAAGGTGACGCAGGACTCATTTTTTCTAGAACTAATCAAATGTCTGGCCAGCCTTCTCTAGCCATGTGTTGGCCACACTGAGTGGGGCTGATGTGAATTGTAGTCCAACACATCTGGAGGATACCAGGTTGAATCCCAGGAGCAGGTGCAGTAAGCAACAGAGAAAGCTTAAAATCAAGGGAACTGCATTCTTCTAACCCGCAAAACCGCAGTGCGGTATTTTACACAAGAAGGAAGGCTTTTCCCCACCCACCCCAAGATCATTTAGGTCTAGAAAGTGCATCTGCTTGAAACATCAACATTGTCTTTGCTATTATTTAATCGCACCCTACGTCTGCTTGTTGCTATGGCTGTGACCGCTACCGTAAGCCATAAAAACCCACAACTGGATACTCTTGCGGCTTTTGTTTCTTTTCTCCAGCACATTCAGAGGCTCGACTGCCATTTTCACACCTGGGGAGGGGGCAACAGGTGAGCCATTGGTCTCCCACCACAGACGCTTTTCAAAAGATAAGAGTCACTAATGCACGCTTGCCCACCAAGAGGCCAAGTTAAAAAAAGGTTCAAGAACGCAACATGGCACAAAAGCAAAGCTCCTGAACATGAGCTGCTGGAAACCACGACAATTTACCTGCAGGGACACCCAGTCACACACACCTGGCTGTGGAACGGTGGCCAGAACTTGGGAGACCCCCTCCACCCTGGCGCAGTGCTCTGCCCTGTGATCAATCCGACCACTCGTTCTCGTCCAATTCGGAGTCGTCGTCCGATTCGCTGTACTCAACCGCGATCCTGCGGGAGAGGATGGTAGCCACGTCATTGCCCACGGGCTCTTTCTTCGCCTCCTGCTCCCACTGCTCCTGGACCTTCCGGAGCTGGATGCCTGGACGGGCAGAAGGAGAATATCTCAGGGTCAGACTGTGTAAACGTCTCAGGAGAGCCCTGACGGAGCCCTGAGAAGTCCTGCCTGGTGCTGGAAGCTCGCTTTTTGGAACCGGGCTTCGACCTTCTTCCCTCAGGCCTTTGGTGGCATCTGAGGTGGCTTTGAATCAGGCCTTGATTTCTTTTCCTGTCGAATCCTGGGTCCAGGCAAAGCCAATCGCAAGGGGTTGTGAGAGCGCCAGCCACAGTTCATGCTCTTTGTTGAGAGGGGGTCCATCTCTCATGCACTGCAGGTGTGAGGGATGCAGAGGGCTGCCCAATGGGAGCTGTGATCAGGTTCTGGCCCTGAGGAAGAGTCCCTGAAGCTCCTCCACCTGTGCCCAGTGAAGTTCTTGGGCGAGTGTGAGACTCAGCCTGCTTTGGAAGGGGAGGAAGGGTCTTCAGGAAGGGAGGGGACACCTGTGCGAGACCCGGTCCTTGACCTGGTGGGAGAAGGGAGCTGCTCATGGGCGGCGTTCGCTGTCCTCACAGCAAGGGCCACCCTGAGGGTGGGGAGAGGGGGGGGGGCTTTCCAGATTGGACTCAGCACTTCATGGGAGCAGAGGCTCGTGTTTCAGCCTTGGCCGAAGGCTGTTCCAGTCTCGAACTGCTCCGTGATCTCTGGAATCTCCACAAAAGAGCAGCCTTTCAAGGGATCGGTTGATACTTTGGACTCGAAGGGAAGGAGGGCGGACCAACTCAGGGCATTCTGCACCACATCCCCGTTTCAGAAACAGAAGCAAGGCTAGAAAGTTCGGATGCACAAGTAAACCAGCAAGCGGCAACCGCGACGCCCGACACTCACCCCGGCGAATGGCAGCCAGCAGGTCGCTCCGGGCATCGCTGATGGGCATCAGGGAGACCTGTGGCTTCCGCGGCTCGGCCGTGATGGCAGGGGGGGACGCGGAGTGGGCTGGTGAGGCAGTGCCTGTGGGGGGGCCGGGGGGAGGAGGGGGTGGTGCAACGGGAGGCCCCACGGGGCCCGTCTGGGGGGGAGAAGCGGAGTAGGGGCAGGGTGGTGCGGGAGGGGGAGAGGGAGCGTAGGCATGCGTCCCCACAGCAGCTGCGCTGGGCGCCATGGCAGGGGGGGCCGAGATGGGGCTGTCGAAGGCCGTTTGAGCAGAGGGGATGACTGGGGGAGGGGGTGGGGGGGGCGGGGGGCACGAAGTACTCCATCATCGGCACCTGTTGGGGGCTGGAGAGAGAAAGGAAGGAGCCTTCCTGAAACAGCGACTGATCCAAACAAACCGGTCAAATATTTAAAAAGTTCCTTCAAGTCACACAACCCAGTGACGGAGTTGCTTTTCACCTTCTGGCATGATGCGATTCCTTTCTGGTTGGGGGTCAAGGCCAGAGAGAGGCCTGCAAAACTGAGATCGAGTTCAGTGTGGCCAGTTTGCTCCTTTGCTGGGCAACCTCACCTCTGTGGAGACACAACTGCCCCAGGAGGTCTCTCTCCTTTTTCTTTTGCAGCAAACGTGTGTCTCTTGGGATCGAAAGAACTCTCTTGCATTTCAACTCAGACTGCCATAAGGAGAACCTTTCCTACTGCCACCAATTCTCTTTCCTGGAATTTCCCTGTTACTCCGATATGCTGGGCACAGAGACCAAACTCAACACCCAGACCATCTGCCAGGTAACTCCTGGGCTGGGGTGGAGAAGCTCAGCCCCAAGAGCTTCCCAGATGGACCCAGCCCGGCCCTGGCTCAACCCCTTTCCCCAGCAACCGGCGCTTTGGTAGATTTCCAGCACCTGTGTAGTCTCCCCCGCACCCCACCAAAGTGCCACTCCTAGTGCTCCATTTTTGGCAGCAAGCACTTTAAACTAACGAATAGGGACCCAGTGAATAAGGATTTGATTTGATTTGTTTAAATTTAATTGAAACATTTATATGCCATTGTTTGCAGCAGCCTCAAGGATGTTCATCTTTGTCACCTGTCCTTACAGACCGAAAACCTGCCCCACTTCTGTCACCCCACAAGGCAGGCATGAGTTGTCCCCCAACCAAGGCAGAGTGACAGGGATATTTATCTATCCCGTGTGTTTCCCAGGATCGGCAGGACTCTGTTCAGGCGACCTCTGGGTGGCATTTCCCATGGGGAAACCAAAGCCAAGGCGCTTCCTCTGCATCACATTGGGCATCCTGCGAGCTGGCCAAACCCCTGGCCGCCGGCCTCACTTGCCTTGCCCACTGCGCCTTCCCTGGGCTAATACCGGAGGCAGAGCCGACAGCCTTTCAGCAACCAGCCACCTGGAAGCTTTGGAAAAGGCCGTGCTCTCTGCTGAGGGGCAGTTTCAGACCTGGCAGAGGAAGGAGAGCAGAAGGAATCCATACCCATAATCCTTGACTATCTGAGGTCGCGGTCCATTTAGCATAGTCTCTGACGGCTGTGGCACGTGGGGCTGCTGGACCCGGTTGAGACTGTTCTGCCGACTCCCTGCAGCCGGGGGCCTGAAGACGTGCTCCTGGGCCTGGCTAGCCAGCAGGATGACCTCCTTGTTGTCCGAGGACTGGTGGGAGGCGGGGACTGCAATCGGCTGGGCGGGGTGGTTGGGACTGGCCGGGTACGAGTGATCGGCTGCATCGGACGCGTAAGATCTGCCACACACAAAAACACCCGAAGGTTGTACACCTGGACGCCAGGGTTGGGTGGGAGGAAGCAGATGGACGGGAAGGATGCAGGGCACCTATCAGCTGCTGAGGCCAAGGTCTCGCTGTGCAACGACACAAGGTGCAGGCGCCGGAGGGAGGGAGGGAGGGAGGGAGGGAGGGGACTGCACTGCACTGCCAGAGATTAGCCTTTGGCATGCTTGCGGTTCCCCAAGCTCGGGACCCCAGGGACACCCTCAGCACTGCAGGAATGCCGCAAAGCACACGCAGCATGTCCGGAGCACCTGAGCAGTGCGCTGGGAGAGTTTGCGCGTGGTTTTGACCTCCCTGAACCTGCCTCTAGCCGGAAGAGAGCCCTTGCTATTGTGAGCGAGAAAAAGCATCCCGAACAAAAGAAGCGGGAGTGAAGCCAAAGGCCCCACAGAAAACAGCAACAGAAAAGGCAACGATCCAGCGAAGCGTGTAACACACAAGACCTGCCTATTGCCCGGGGACAGTGATCCTTCCGATGAGGCCATGTGATATGGGGATGGTGAGAACCTGCTATCGGGCCGGAATTCTTTATCATACGCCATCATGTTCCACTCCAGGCGCCGGTTGCGAGCCTTCCTCACTTTCTTCACTTCCCGGGTGGAGTCCTCTACCAGCCTCTGCTCCTGGGAGAGCGTGGAGAGAGAGAAGCACCGGCCATGTCAAACGGCTCCGCGCTATAGCATGCTCTTGTCATGTTCGGCTGGTCCACACATATGGACAAATGAGGAGGCAGGATCCTGCATTCTGCTCTGTAATTTACACATAACTGGTCCTACGCATTAACCCTTCCAGGATTTCGTCACAATATGCCTAGTCTGAAACATCCCCAAATTTCGGCCCCCAACCTTTTACAGCCGCCCCCCTCCATAAACCAACCATAACCACGGCACAAAAGTACCCCAGAATCTCCATAGGAATAGTTGTATGGGTACTTTTATACCCCACCCCACAATAGGTCCCAGACAAAAACACAAAAGGAGGTTCAGTATGGATCATCTTGGTAAGTTTTTAAAACTAAGCTTCCTAGCTAACATCCCCAGCAAACAAAATTAAAATCCACTGAGGGAACATGTTGCTGTGATATTTAACAGTGAGTAGGCTAACCTATGGCTACAGGGAGAAAAGGTCCATGGGCCAAGCAAAGTTGTGCAGATTTCCTCATTTTTCTTTGCCTGAGAAAGGACTAAATCTTAAATTACTTGTACTTGCCAAGAACAGAAAGCATTTTTATGTTGACTGAAACCTCCTGGGAGAAACTTTACAGAGAAGACAGGTTTTTCATTTGCAACATTTTCCTTGCCTGGAGTACCTCTTTCTGGGATCAGAAATGACCCCAAATGTGAGTAATGCTAGTTTTTGGTTAATGCAAGGCTGCTTTTTGAAAACTCCAGGGCTGAAAAGTCAATGTACTGGGACACTAAGAAACACAGGAAGCAAGCAAAGTCCTTCTGGAGATCTCCTAAGCCTCTTCAGGGTGACTGCTTGTTTTACCACCAGCTGGGAACTGAACTCTCAATATCTGTTTCCAGGAACTGCATAGATAAGAACATAGCAGGCCCTGCGCAAAAGAACGAAGCCCATCAGAATGTGCTGTCTCAGTACACATCCTTTTGTAATGGACGTCTGGCAATGCTCAGAACTGTTTCCCATTTCTACATTTTAATAGTGTGATATTTACTAGAGAGCTGAGCTTCCAAGTGTTTGGCAAAAGCATCCTACCTAAGCTGTTTGAATTAACTAGCTTATTTTAGCACCCCATTAAATATTGGGTGGGGAGGGTGAATTTTCTCCTCTTTTGACCAGCTCTGCTTGTGCAGCTTCCACAGACACTTCCAGAATTCCATGTACTGATCATTTCCTTGTACCCACTTTTACCTTCTGCCTGCGTTTTTCTTTCCTCTTATCCTCTGTTGCCTGCAACATCTTCTCTTTCCACAAGTTGAAGAAATATGAAGGGTCAGTGTAGAATTTTAAGCCATCTTTCTTGTCATCTCTGCAAATGAGAAAAGAAGTGGGGGAGAGAAAGATTCTGTTATCTGTAATTGCCTAGAATTTTCTCAGAATCAAAAGCACTGAGAGTCTGTGTGCTGCAGCTGTTAGAGACACAATAGCCGGATGGGATGAACCAGAACTTCAGAACCAGAACTTGGGACCACGCTATACCCAAGAGCCGGGTTTAGAGCTGTAAAGCTTTATGTAGCTCAGAACTGCATTGAATTGCTGCTGCGGTGGAATCCCTTAGGCCGAGTTTTGTACCTGTAAGGCGTGAGGATGTTCAGCGGTGGAGGTTTATCGCAACGCTGGTACATCTCCATCACAGGGTTTGGGATAGAGTTGCGAGACACAACCTGCTGGTTCTGAATCGTGGAGCTCTTGAACGCTTTCCGCATGTTGATATCCTGCAACGAGACTGGAAAAACGCAAGGCAGACGCGAGTCAGGGATGCACCCAGCTCCGAAGCCCCTGTGATTCCCATGCACAACACAGACCTGGCTTCCGACAAGGTGGATAGTGATCTGAATTACTTCCATAATCTCACCCAGAAGCAGTTGGCAGCTGGCTCAGTGCTGTGGCCACAACATTACAGAAGATTAAGCAACTGATTTCTCTGCACATTTTACCACTTCAGACCATTCTTTTATCAGTTCTTATGATCTCCCATTTTCAGGCAGGGAAAAAAGAGACTGATTTCTCCTCGCTTTCCTTTCGCTGGTTTCCTCACATTTGCGCAGTTCCTCAGCACCGCTGAGCCTGAGGCAGTGGCCATAAGGTTCCCGCAGACAACAAGATGGACAAAGAAAAGCCATTTTAAATTTTGTACTGTTTTGTATACTTTTTAATTATGTTGTAAGCCGTCCCGAGGCTTTGTTGCGATGGGGTGGCCTATAAAATTTTAAAAAATAAATAAATAAATAAATTTCCAGAATACTTCGCGATGGATTACCTTCCTCCACTGTGGAGTCCAGCTGAGTCACCTTGACCACCAGAAGATCCACTCGCTCCTGCAACGAATTCATCCGCATGTAGAAACTATTGGCTTCATTGAAGAGTTCTCCAAAAATATCTTCAGCATGTCTGCCTACAAATTACAATTATAACCATAAGCCACCTGGCGAAGACGGTGAGAGAAAAACATATTTCAAATGCAGCACACAAAACGGACCAATTCTCTGGTCCCAAGGTTCATAGGAGATAGTGGGCCCCCTTTCCTGGGTCCACAGGCATTCTTCTGACCCTGGGAGGGTTGTCCCCACTGCCCCACTGAGGAGGAGAAGAGCAGTTGCTCTTCGTTTGAGGCTTGGAAGAGGATTCCGGCAACCTCAGAGAGGACAAGAAGGAGCTCCTTCCACTTCCAGAGAGCCATCAGGGCAGAAGAAAGACTTGCATTAGCATCCTTGCAGCCTCTCCACGTGTCGTTGTCCACGGCCACTAAGTGTGCTGGGTGGGCTGAAGGGGTCTATCTAGCTGAATCTTTTCTGAGGAGAGATTCATGGAATCATAGAATAGTAGAGTTGGAAGGGGCCAAGAAGGCCATCAGGTCCAACCGCCAGCTATTGCAGGACTCCAAGTCACACCATCCTATTTGGACCACCAACCAGTTTCTTCTTGGGATGCCTCTAGTGTGGGAGAGCCCCCACCTCTCTAAGCAACTGCTCCCAAATGTCGTATTGCTCTGACAGTGAGGAAACTTTTCCTGATATCTAGTTTGAATTTCAGTTGTCACAACATGAGTTGATTATTCTGTGCCCTAAACTCTGGTATCGGCAAGAAGAGATCTTGATCTTCCTCTTTGTGACAGCCTTTGAGGTGCTTATAGAGGGATCTCATGTCCCCGCTCAGCCTTCTCTTCTCAAGGCTGAACATGCCCAGTTCTCTCAGTCCCTCCTCACAGGGCAGCATTTCCAACCCTGGATCATTTTTGCTGCCCTCCTGTGGACCCTTCCTAATTCAAAGCATCTCTGTGCCTCCTCCCACCCTGCCTGACTATAGGACAGATGGAGGGCATAGAATAGGTGGAGAAATCAATCCTGGAGCCCCCGGTCAAGTGCTGCATGTGCTCCCGGCCATGCTGGCTCCCCCACACCACCTCCAGCACCCCAAGACACACTTGGAGGACACACAGCTGCTGCCCACTTACTGAGGCTTCCCAGCTGTTTGATGATGGCTGCTAAGGTGCTGTTGGTCACGCATTCCAGCTCGCTGGTCACCCCATCGGGAAGGGCTCCTCGGCAGAGGTGGCGAGGCTCGATGTTCCTCTTCACCAAGGGCATCCTGGCAAGGGATCAGAGCCTCTTCACCTAGGAAGAGAGGAGCAGAGATCCGCTCATTCCTTTTTGACATGCTGCTTCCCCGAGAAGGTAGGTCAGGCTGAGACGCAGGAACTCAGCTCAGCTCGCCATCAGTCAAGCATCATGGCCAAAGAGGAGTTGAACCCAGTTCTTCCCAGTCTAAGCACATGTCCGTACCTTGGTTTGCATGTCATTGGTTTGCTGTCCAGAGAGTTTTGTTCATCATGCTGGAACTTTTGCAAAGGTAAAGGTTTCCCTGTGACATGAAGTCCAGTCATGCCTGACTTTAGGGGGTGGTGCTCATTCCCGTTTCCTGGCCGAGGGAGCCAGCGTTTGTCCGCAGACAATCTCTGTGGTCATGTGGCCGTCATGACTAAACACCAAAGTGCATGGAACGCTGTTACCTGCCCACCAAAGTGGCACCTTTTCATCTACTTGCATTTGCATGCTTTCGAACTGCAAGGCTGGCAGGAACTGGGATGGAGCAACGGGAACTCACCCCGTTGTGCAGATTCGAACCGGTGACCTTTCGATCAACCAGCTCAGCAGCACAGCAGTTGAAACCACTGCGCCACCTGCAGTCCTGACTTTTGTAAAGGATGGGATAAAAATGCTAATGCTAATGCTGCTGCTGCTGCTACTAATTTCACAGAGCTCCCAGAACCAGAACATGGGCATGCATGGACATCCAGGGGAGCAGTTTTTCTCACAGGTGGCCTTTTAACTTGCCAAGGTGTTCATCCCAAAACAGCTCTGGTCTGACTGTTCTGGCAGTGCAGCATCTCTGCCCAAAATACATATTCTGCTCAGAAGGCACAAGGCAAGTTTCTCCCATACACATTTCTGCCAAAGTGCCTCAGCTCCAAGGAAACCCTCTCCAAAGAAAGCAGCTGCCGTGAATTACCCAGCCCCCTGCAGAGGACACTAAGGAGGAGAGCAATTAGTAGCCACAGGTGACGGCGGGATTTCTCATATAGGCGCCAGGAGATGAGCAGCACATTGCAAATGTGTTCTTCTGACTCAAGCAAAGGTTCGACAGGCGATGATGAAAGAGTCCAAGTGCCGCAGCATCACTTTATCCCACGCCTGCACAACACCGGCGTCTATCCGAGAATTCAGAGACCAACACCTAAGGCAGGCTGGGCACCTGCCGAGGGTCAAGCGCCCAGCTGAGGCCCACTGGCCAGAACCCCGTGGCCTTCCACTTCCTCTTCACCTGCAACCTGCTTGTTTATCCATCATTCCTCCTCCCTGCATTTCATCCTCACAACAGCCCTGTGAGGCAGACCAGCCTGAGAAATGGCGATTGGACACCGGCCAGCCAGTGGGTTTGCCACTTAGCTGGCACTCCCTGGCTCCATGCTAAATTCGAACTGCTACACAACCCTACCTCTGTTTAGATGATTTAGATTGCAGGACTTAAACAAGCTTAAATAAATTTCATAAACAAGCCACTGTTGGGCCAGGGGAGTGGGTGTCCCTGTCCACCTATGGTGCTTACAGCTCGTTCTGTCTGCCTCAGGGTGCGCACCTTGACAACGCAGTGGAATATTTGCAGGACTGCTTTCCTGTGCAGAATCGCCCCACAATGTGCTGAGCATGTCAAGATCCTTCTGAAAGCATACAAGCGAGGGCTGCAGTGCGCCAGGAAGTCAAGCTCTGTGTGTGTCTGTGTGTGTCTGTGTGTGTGTGTGTGTGTGTGTGTGTGTGAACACAATTTCCAGTGTGGTGGAGGACTCCTTCACTGTGCATGACCCCTCCTCCTCTCAGCAAGAAGCAAAGCCAGGATAAAGGATGCAAAGAAGGAATAGCTGCAACATTAATTACGCCAAGGAATGCAGTGAGGTTTCTGTAATGTCCTCAGGTCAAAGAATCCTGCCTTTCTTGCTTAAGAATTTAGACGCAGCATTTTCTTTTTAGCACAATCCACCAATCGCCTGCATGGCTCTATGTTGAGCTTCCATGTCAGATCACCTTTGCTAAGCTGGAGAGATGGGGGCCTGCAGCTGGATGGGGGCCCTCATGTGGAAGTGGAGCAGGGGTTGGGCTTGATGGCCTTATAGGCCCCTTCCAACTCTACTTCGGTTCTGTTCTATTCAGCAGGATAAGAAACGGGGAAATCACCCTGCTTCTGCTTTGCTCCCATTTGAATAACAGCAGCTCTGTTAAGTACGGTTTTATCTGATATTCCCTGGCTGGTTTTCCCATCAAGAGAGTCTGTGCACAGTTCTCCTTTGCCACTCATAACAAATCATGAGCTGGAGCATTTGGGGGCAAATTGGTGTGCATTCCTTCAAATGATCCCCAATGCGTGATGAATCCTAAAGGCTTTCCCTCTTTTTGCTCATTCTGAACGTAGGTTATTGTTTGCCACTGGGAAGGTGCCACTGCCGGGACGCATGGATCGTGCTCATGCGGTGTCTCAATACTACAGTGGCCAGTGGCAATCCGCACACCCAATTAGTCGCTACCGTCATTACGGACTGGCAAGGAAACAGAGGGACTGCTGGAGACTCAAGCAGCACTTCATTTCCTGATGGACTCAATAAGACACTGGGGACCCTTGTGCTGAACTGGCCTTAATGAACTCATTTCCCAAGCCTCCCTCCCTCATCTCAGAATGGGCAAATCTTTCCATTCTAGCACAGTCACTTTTCCATCTTTGCCAAAAATCCACCCTTTATTTCATACTGTTCCGTTCCAGCATTATTGGATTTTTTAAAAAAATCAGAACATATTTAAAGATGCAATTTCTCACCAGAAATTCATGCATTGCCGCACTTCATGAAAATGCCTTTACACAAGTGCTTGGATAATTTAGATTGCCAAAGCTATGTTGCAATGCCTAAAAGACAGGAACAAAGGGGGGGGGGATTTTATGTGGTGGTGGCCCCCACCTCTGGAATGCTCTCATGAGGGCACCCACCTTGCAACCCTTTCCAAACCTGTCCAAGCATCTTCTGACCGCTGGCTATGCTGGGTGGGGATGATGGAAGTTGTAGTCCAATCCATCTGGAGGGTTACAGCTTGGGGAAGGCCTGGATGAAGCCACCATATTTACAGAAAAGTATCCTTTCCAACTCTGTTTTGAAATTTTGGGGAGGTTTGTGTGTGTGTGTCTGTGGGACAATGGTGACGGCAGGATTGAGCTGAAAAAGAAGTTCCACACACACACGCATAAGAAGCTTTGTGGAACTTTTAACCAAGAGCTCTCTATAAAAGGCCAGCCCAATCCTGTCTTAGTTGAAGAAAAACAGTTCTGTTTTCTGGGAAACGAGCTGCTTGACAACTCTTATCAGGGCTGTTCCCATGCCTGAGCCAATCTTGCAGCCCCTAATTTTGCAATTCGGGCATGCGGACAAGGAGGGTGAAAGAGGAAAAGCATTTACTGAGCAACTTGAAAGCAGGACACGATTGAAAAAGCCCAAATAATAAGGGCCCAGATTCCTTCTGCCAATTAAGGGGCAAAGAGATGGCCAGCAGCTCCTGCTCCTGCCCTCATGGAACACATTTGCAAACACCCATCGAAAAGGGAAAGAGAAGAATTGGACTGAGCTGAAGAATGGGCTGGATAAAAAGCAGTGCTGGGTTCCATCCAGGACTCGCTGGATTCTGCAGAAGGCGGACAAGAGCCTTGGGACCAGGCCAGGCACAATCAGCCGCCCTTCGCCCATTAAGCATTGGCAAAGCAGCTAGTCCTGTGTGAGCATCACAGCAGAATGCAGAATTAGCCAGGTGACTCTCAGCCTATTTGGAGCAAGGCACCTTCCAGCACTGGATTCTGAAGAGGCATGGACTGTAGAAAGGGCTGGGATCAGCTTAATGAAGCTATGAGGGGAACTAAGATGCAGTCGATCTCGTAATCAACTAGTCAACGACTAAAAAACCCAGCAGCCAACTGCATTTAGCTTTCATCCACTGGTTATGCCTCCAAAATTCCCAGGCTGAAGAGCTCAATTATGGGTGGTGGGAGGGAAACCCAAGCTCCAGAAGGAAACTTTCAGACACTCGGTGCCTACTGGAATGTACAGCTGCAGCACGGTACAAGCCAAAATAATGTTACAGAGACTACACAGCTAGTCCACCTGCTGCCTGCATCGTGTCACTGAGGCAGCAAGAGCAATCAAGCATCTCCAGAAATGATCCAGTAATTAAGTCCCACAGCGAATGAAATAATGAATGCACATTATGGACTTAGCTATCGCGCAAGGCATGGAAGAGGCGGTACTGCAGAATGGCTCTGGTGGGAGAGCTGAAGATTATTTCTAGCCTGCCCAGTTGAAACGCTGCGCATTTGAGACTGTTTTCCGTTCTGATGCTGCTTTCGGCTCCTGCCGCCCCCTCAGCCCAGGGGTCCATCACGGGTTCCACAGGTGATTGTGCCAGGAGCCTTGCAAAGATTCCTGCATATCCTCCAGCAACACTTTGTGGATGCGAGTATTAACCCTGCAGTGGCTTTGGCAGAGGAATAGCTCTCTGTTCTCCTGAGGGTTCCCGCTTGAAGCTCAGCACAGAGGAACAGGAACGTCAGTCAGTCAGTCGTTCCCTAATGAGGCTGAAGCCGATCCGTGTTGAAGCTGTGCGGGGCAGGCAGGGCTGCAGCCACTGCGCTTTGCAAATAGCAGGGATGGGATGCCGATTTCCTCTGCCCCCCCCCCCCTTAGAATCCCCTCTCTCCTTTGCTGCAGCTGCAGTCTTCACAGAGGGTGGAAGAAAAATGAATTCCTCCACAGCGATATATTCTTCCCCATCGTGATGCAAATAATTTTAGGGTAGCTTGCTCTTGAATGGGCAATTAAGACCGATTTACTTTACAAAAGATCTGCTCAGGGAAACTGTCAGAACTGGTTTGTTGATACAGATCAATGCAGCTGCCGACATTTTTCCATTCTCACTGGGACCCGTTGCAAGGAGCACATGCGCATTTACTCTTCCATCAGTGTGAGCAATAGGGCTGCAGGCCCAATTTTTAGGCCAAAGGATTCACTCCCAAGGGGCATGCAGACCACCCAGGCCTCATCAGAAGGGCAGGAAGGCATGTATGCCTCTGGGGCCTCTTCCACACTGATGCCTTGGGCTGCTCCCCGGATACAGCAGGAGGCGGCCTCACGGTTTAAGCCCCGCTGCCCTGAGGAGATGCCTGGCAAATTCTTGAGTCTCCATGCAGGCCAAGGCTAAAAATGTGTGGCCCTCCAGACGTTGCTGGCCTGCCAATCCCATCATCCCCCGCCAACATCGGGAGCAATGAATGGAGATGGAAGCTGCAATTGAGCATCATCTGGAGCATGGCATGGTTGGGGGATGCTGAGAGTTGTGGTGCTTTTTTATGCATCATCATCATCATCATCCATTGCGTTTGCACCTTGCCTAGAACAGGCATACAGGGCACTTAGTCAGATCAGACCAAGGTGCAAACTGATATACCTGGATTAAGTAAAACTGAATGAAAACCGTGGGATTTACTTCAGCGCATGGAAGCCTGCACCAAAGCCTCCCTTTGGCTGAGTTCTGTGCATCTTTTTACTTGGAAAAGAAAACCTGGAGGTGGAAGGGTATAATTATTCACAAAATGCCCCCCTCCACACACACACACTTCCAATCAACACTACCAAGGCATGGCTCATTTTGTAGCAAATTAAGCCTGGAGACTGCGGGGGAAAACATGCCTGAGCTGGGTCTCTTGGGGCTCCATTGACAGGACCCCCAGACGCCCCCTCATGTCCTTTGATTTGCACTGGAAAACACAACACACCGAGGACCCCCGTCAAACAGAGGCCTGCCCTCTGCAAAGCAGGCCACCAGGCCCCGCTGGCTATCCCTCCAAAGTCCATGTCGCTGGACACAGGCTCTGTTCTCGCAGGGCTTCCTCCCAGGTGGATTTTCCTGCCCTGTGGGAAACCTCACACCCAGAGGCCAGACGGGAAGGGAAGCCCCGTTCACACCATGCTTGCCTTGAGCATCTCATTAGCAAGCGTCTAGGGGAATGGCATATTATGGACCAGCTGATTAATCAACAGCACCGAAGCTGCTAAGGAGGTGCAGACACTGTGAGGGGGCTGCAGAGGCCTGCTAGAAGCTTGTGTGTGTGAGAGAGAAATGAGAATGCGAGACAGCTCCAGCCCTGACCAAGGAAAGCTTTCCATTGTAACAGGGGGTGCCTTATAGGCGAAGGCTTTGGCTCAGGGGCCGAGCGCAGGCTTTGAACCACCAGGCCCAGTTCAATGGCTCTCAGGAAGCAAGGCTGGAAGACAAGCTCTCTTTGCCTAAGACGCATGGTGAGGGGGAAGAATCGAGGGTCCACAGAGCCCTGCTCTCCCCATACACACAGGCACGTACTGACCCTACGGCACAGGGCAATTTGGAGAAGTCACAGCTGGAGGGAGAAGGGTTAACCCCAACACACACACACACACACTCTTAAGTTCTTGCTGAAACATTAGCCAGTCAAAACGGAAACAGACAGTGCTAGGTCAGATTTCCCGTTGGACCATCGCAACATAACATCATACTGGCCACTCCTTTGGGCACCAATTCAAGCACGGAGGGACACTTTGTTTTTAGATTGATAAGGAAGGCAATGCCAGCTTAAGGCCAGCTTACAAGCATTCAGAATAATTAAGAATAATGAAAACCCATAACATCAGTATAAATGAACACACTGAACCAGCAACCAGAGAAGAAGAGATTCAGCCAAGCAAGCAGATCAACAAACCTTTCCACAAGGCGGCCTGTCTTCAAAGCTTGCTTGGTGAGGGGCAGCAAGGGGACAGAGGCACCTCCATACTGCCATGTAGTCGTTGCAAAGGGAAGGGCTTTCTCTCCTCCCCACACATTGAATTTCTGTTACAGGGACGGATAATAAGAAGGGGTCCCAGACGCTCGGCAGCGTTCTTGAGCAAGCGATTCCGAAGCGTACCTGTCCTCCGAGCATTTAACTTTGAAGTTAAACCAGCAGCTTAAGTGGCATGTGGAAACGAGCTGCCATAACAGGGTACATCCAACTCCTGCTACAAACTGGGTAGCGGCATTTGGGGTCCGTGACCTGTTTGCACTGCTTCAAGGGCAGCCCCGTGACGACAGCAAAATGGGAGAATGGAGGGCAGGGACAGGCCAATGTCTCCAGAAACTTGTGCAGCTTGGCAGCCACCTGCACCAACTCATCCCAAAGCGACTTCCTGGGCCTCTCGGGTCCAGTCCTGGCCTCTCCATCCAAGGCTCTGAAGCCACAGGATGGAGCGGCAACCTTTGTCTAAGGTGCAGGAGCCCAACCTTGGACTAGATGAGCTAAAGTCTGACTTGGTGCAAGGTCCTTTCGTGTACATATGCCACACTCTGCCGTCCTTCCCTAAAGGCAGAGCCAGGCGTCTGTTCCCAAGAGGCATATGGCCATTTCTTCTCATGGCCATTTCCAGCCTTGCAAGCATCTCTGGCTTCTCCGCTCGGCCAGCCGCACTGCTCTTCCTGTGCTGTTTCTGCTCCAGGAGATGCGTCTTTGCACAGTCCAGCTCAGTGCACTTCCTAAGCCTAGCAGGATCGGGGGGGGGGGGGGGGGAAGGCCGCGGCTCGGCCTGAGCAGCTGAGGCAGCCTTCATGAGACAGAGGCCTTCCCCTGCTGGATACAAAGGGCCTCTGCCATTTCTCCAGACTGCAAAATGTCAGCGGGACGCTGTAAGGGTGTTGTAGAAAAACCTTTGCCTCTGAGGAGACATCAAGGCTCATCTCTGGCCTCATTCAGGCAGCAGCTCTCCAAGGGCGCTGGCAGGAATCTCTTCCCTGTCTCCAGGTCCTGTCCCTGGGGACTTCCATTTCTTGCCCCCGGTCCTTGAAAAGAAAAGCCTGTTATATGCAGGCCTGGGGGAACACATCAGCCACAAGGGGCACCTTGCGCTCTCCCTCTGAAGCTGGGCTTCTACAGCTCTTCTCCTCTGCTCACCTTTGGATCGGTTGCTCCTGGAACTCACCCTGTGACTGTGATGCTTGAAAACCTGCATCCCGATTTGACTAAAGACTTGGCAATATTGGTCGCCCAGCGTCAATCCCCACCACCCGCTTGGCATTTCGATACCCTGATCTGCTAGCATTTTCCTGCTTCAGGGTCCAGTGCTCTTCCCCAGGGTAGCGGGGCTGCAGCGGAGCCAAAAGGGGCAGCTGACTGTGCACCCCACCCCTTTCCAACCCCTGACATCACCGGTCAAGAGGAGCACCCAGGTTATTTGAAGGACCCCGCGCACCCAGATGAACTTGCCCACGCTTCCGGTCCTGGAGGCCCTTCTGACTGGCCTTCAGTTGAAGGAGTGATCACCACAGACGGGGCCTTCTTAGCCATGGCCCCTTTCTTGTGGAACTGCCTCCCAAGGAATGCACAGCAGGCCCCTGAACTGCAGCATTAAAAAAGGCTTTGAATGCCCCCCAGTTTTGATTGGCTTTGGGCTCGTGTGTTTTATCAGCCATGTGGCTTTTTTCCTGCTGAAGCCCTCTACAACAGTTTTATTTTTAATTATACTTAATGAGCTGTTGTTTGTCCGTTTTTGGATTTTTATCATTTCGCTATTGTATTGTATTTTTATTCCTGTGTGTTGTTTTCTGCCCTGGGCAAGCACAATCCCTACAGGCAGCTTATCAATATTCAGAATGAAATACAAGTCAAATAAATAGATGAACTAATGGCCGGCCACAGTGGAAAGGGGCTTTGGAGTTCTTCAGATCATATCCATGGTCTTTCCAATGACACATTTGAAGCTCTTGCCACTAGGAAATGATTTGGAAGGGCTGTTGTGCTTGGCTGCAGCAGAAACCTTCCTATTTTTCACACCGCTTCATACAGAAACCAGTGGCCATCTGCTTAATGCCAGTCAAGGGGAATATCTGAACCATCATCTGAAGCTAATCGAATCCTTTAATGTGTCAGTCATTCCTGCAATGCACCTGTTCAACTTCGCAGGCAAATCCCCCAAGTGTGTTACTATTAACATTGCAGGTCAAAATCACACATTCTTCTATCAAACCCTCACTTTATACTTGAAACATTTGTATGCCACCCTTTGCTCTAAAAACAACAACACCCACACAGCAAATTACATAAATACTGAACATAAAAGCGCCCGACAAGGAAACAAAAAACGAGGCAAGAGTCACAGCAGAAAACCGACTCTACGTTTTCTCCCTGAAAAGGGCTGTGAACAAAATGGTTTTGACCAGTCTCTTGAAATGTAAGCCAGGCAAAAGTTTTAGGCTGTGATCTTGTGCCTATTTAACTGGGAGCAAGGCCCAGTGAACTTCATGGGGCTTACGTCTAAGAAATATATTTAAGATCGCACCAGCAAAATTGTATTTCACAGCTCCACAAAACGATGCCAGTAAATCAGAAGGTGCACCATTTCGGTTGTGCAATATCAAAGCCACGAGCAGACAAAGTCACGGGTCAATGCAATGCGAAGGAACCTCTAAGCTAAGCTGGCCTGTTGTGCAATATGTGTGGGCAATACAAAGGTTTTTGGACACACAGAAGCTGAGGATGTGCAGGAAGGAACCCACCTGTGGAAATGCTGGGTGTTTTCCACCTGAAGCATCTGCCTGGAGGTGCTAAACTCTCTGCACCTACTGGATCAGCTTGTTTGGAAGCCACTGGCCAAGCATTGGGCAAGTATCTTATCCAAGGATTCTGAAGATTTGGAAATCTCCGCCTCCCTGGATCAAGGGTCAAGGAGGAACATTGATTTTTCTGAGGTCTTTGAGCAGATGTACGTGCTCAGAAAAAGCACTTGGTACACTCCACCTGGGACTGCTTCTGCTCATAGACTTGGTACGCTCCACCTGGGACTGCCCCATTTTCAGAAAGCATGTCCTGGAGATGTCCAAACACCTGAAGGGCTTCACAAAGAAGATGGAACGGATGTGCTTTCCCTTGCCCCAGAGGGCAGGAGTAGAACCAGGCTAGTGCTGGAGAGAAGGCAGTGGAGCAGCTTCTGGCTGAACATCTGCAAAACCTCAGGAACTCGTCATCAGCGGGATGCACTGCTTCAGGAAGCAGTGGGTTCTCCTTCGGTGCAGGTAGTTAAGCAGAGCTTGGATGACTATCCCTCCGAGATGCTGCACAACTTGCGTCCTGGGATTAATCCAGATGGCCTCCAAGGAACCTTCTCGCACCATGATTCTATGGTTCCAGGCAGAATGCCTCTCCCTGGAACTTGGGTTTGCTTTAGGAAACAACTGCCAACACATGGGGAGCATCCAAACTACTTGCACTTGCCCACTGCAACCTCGGCACACGTTTTCTCTGAACATGCATGTTGCATTACAGAAAAGGACAATAAGCCACTTGATCAAAACCTGCCCATGCAATTCTTCAACTTACGTTCCTTTCCCAACACATCCACCGTACAAGTTCACCTGCCGTACTGATAAGATGTGGCGTTTATTTATTAAGAACATTTTAATCATGCTATTTCATTCTTCCAAGAGGCTGTCAGCCAGCATTTTAAAAAACAACAACCCTCAATCAATAAAACTGAAAAATAAACCTTTGCAGCAAGAGACCAGCGGTAATGATAAATTAAAAGGCAGAGGCAGGGAGGGAGACCAGTTCAAGAAGCAACCTGGAAAACCTCTTTTGAAGGGAATCATGTGGACGTGCTGCTTAAGGGCCAAAACATGTGAAATCAGCCGGCCTCCCAGAGGAGAGCATCCCATTGTATGAGCACCTGCACAAGGAAGTATATGTCTTGAATATCTATCCACTGCACCAGAGATAGAGAAAATCTTTCTGCCCAGCAGCTGGTGTGAATTATGACATTCTCGGGCACACCTTCCACTGGTCACTCGGGCAGGCTCGGGCTCACTCATTTTAGCTTAAAGCTCTTCCATTTCAGCCTCTTGGGAAAAGCATGCAAAAACTGGGAAACCAAGCAGCTGGTGGAAGGGAGAAAGTGGGGTGAGGATTCCCCAGAGGGTCCTGCCAGTTGCCATCAAGGTGCCCACTGCTTCCAACGAATCCTGAGCCGAGAAGCATGTGACCTATTCGCAGGGTGGAGCGCCATTGTCACTCATTTAGGCACAGTTTACCCAAGCCTAAAATCTGGGGCAGAAAGGACCCCTTCCCTGGACGCAACTTGGACAGGGATGCAAAATGGGCATAATATCAACAATTATTAAGATCATGCTTGATTAGGTAACGCTTGCTTGCTCAGGGGTTTAAGAAGGGCAGCAGGCCAAGTGAAAAGGTGGCCAGGTGGCTTCTGTTCAGCCCCATGTCTGTTGCCTGAAACAGAAGCCCTGAATGTGCTGAGGAAGGAAGAAAAAACCAGAGACACCCTGAAGCCGCTTTGGGGGACATCGACTTCTGAGTAGGATTAGTCCAGCTGCAAAGAGCGAACTTGAAATTTCAGCTGCAGCACCGTTAAAAGCACATTAATATCCCAGTGGGAGAGAAGGGGGAAGAGGCTGCAAAATTGGCCTCCTGCCCTGGGTCAAGAAATGACTAGCTTCAGCACCGACTCTATCCCATAATCTCATAAAGCAGCTATGTCATTACGCACAGTATGCTCACTGGAGCCACGCTCTGTGCCGGCTCAACCCAACGGGCAGCCCAGAGGCCTAATGGCACGGTGCAATTCCAGCAGGGGCTCCATGCTAATCGGGAAGTTCCTCGGATGAGAGCAGAATATCCTCACTCTCACCCAGACCCTTAAGACAACACAAGCAGGAGCCAGATTCGTACGAACTACAGACCAGGCTGTCAATCTATTTCTGGCCTGGACTGCTGCAGCCTGCAGAAGCCAGCTTGCACGATTTCAGTGCGTGCAAGGAGAAGGCATCCCTCCTTCTTGGACTGCCTGAATGTAGGCGGAAGCCCTGCGTGTCTCTTGCAGTGCAAACGGAGCAGCAGGAGAGCCCATTCACTCCGGGAAGCCGGGAAGTGGGTAGCAGTGGGGAAACACAGCAGAAGGAGAATGTGGTTTTCCCCCTGCCCCAGCCCTGTCACCCTCTTTCGAGATGAGACAATCCCCCACCACACCTCCCCAAGGCCTGAACTGCACGTGACATGGGAACATGTGCCCAGATGAGATTAAAAGGGCCTTGTGGGAGGAGGGCTGCAGCCCCTCTTCAGAGGCCCACCAAGTATTCCACAAACCAACATGAAAACATCGGCGCCTCGGGTTCCCCCAGCAACTGGCATTCAGACACATCCTGCCTTTGATTCTCGGAGGAAACATGCAGTCGTCATGAATAGTAGCCTTTGATAGCTGTGCATCTTTGCTTATCATTTGAAGCAACCGGGGTGTGTACTCTGGGTCTCATCAGAGCAGGCACTCCTGGAGAAAAGGGGTCTCATCCTTCCTCCAGCTGTTTTTATGGCTTGACTCCATACCTGCACACCAGGTTTTGTTTCCCTTATTTGCAAAATCAGGCATGTTCCAACTGTTCCCAGAAAACACACTGTGAGGCTTTCAGAGTGGCGCTTATTGCCATCGGAGGAGGAGGCGGGTTCGCTGCTGCTGGGGGCGGTTCAGCTGCAAGCATGCAGTGCTGCTGGAAGGACCAAGCCCTCTCCCTTCTCCCACTCCAAGCAAAAGGGGATGCTTCGAAATGCAAGCAAAGACTGCAGGTGATCCAGTCCCTAGTTCAGGCCTTGGAGGAAAGCAAGAACTTCGGGGGGTGAGGGGCTTTCTGGTCCTGCTTTCTGTTTCCATGGTGGCCAGCCAGCCAGCCATCTGTGGGAAACTCACGTGGAGGCCCTGGGTTCAAGAGCGCTGCCTCATGTGTGTTCCCCAGCAACTGGTGCTCACGGGCACACTGTCTGGGGAGGAAGCCAGTGGTGATGGGGGCAAGTGGCTGCCAATCGCCTTCTCCTGCGTTGGCCTAACGCCCTCTTAGAGCCACCCAGATTGGTGGCCCTCACTGCTCCTTGTGCTTCCCGCAGCTTATCTGGTGCTGTGCAAAGAAGGACTTGCTTGTATCTGCTCATCTCTGGCCAGTTCTCTTCATCGGGTGACCTGAAGGTTTCTACTCTTAGGCGAGAGAGTTTATCTCCTTGCATTCTCTCTGCACGCTGCGTATTTTGGCACTCCTCTGTCATGTCCCCTCGATCCCCTTTTTCCTATGTCAGAACATCCCAGCCATCCTAACTTTTCCTCGGGGGGGGGGGGAGGGTTGCTCCAGCCCTTGGCCATTTTAGTTGCCCTTTCTGGCACCTTTGCAACTCCAAGTCAGATTTTGCAAGATGTCCCTACCACATTTGCTTTCCCCCTGTTTTCCCAGATGTCAGATGCGATCACTCCTGTACTCACATGCGCAGGAACATTAGAAAGACGTGGACAGGGCACTGGTTGTGAGAAAAGAACAGGATCATTGCCCTGAAGTGTAAAAACAAGCTTGGGGTGCCCAAGTTGACCTGCAAGCACAGCCAGGCACTCGTGTGTGTGTGTGTGTGTGTGTGTATGTGTGTTTACACTTCCCTAATTGTTCGGCATTTTCTCATTCCCAACTAGCCACCCAGCTAAGCCTTCCACACTCCTGGCGGTCTGCTTTCAAAGCCCTGTGGGTGCCTGGCGTGGTGAGGCTTCGGGCCAGTCTCCCTTTAAGAGCGAGGTGGCAGCCCCGGGAGTCCAGGGCTCTGAGACAAGCGCTCAATGCCCTTCCCGGGATGCACACGATCAAGTCCTCAGCCTGAAATTATTTAGCCGAGCCGTGGCAACCCTCTGGGTGAAGTCGATCGCTGCAACCCCCGGGCGAACCTCTGGGCAGCCCACCCACATGCAGTCTCGTCTACGCTTTCCTCACATCGCCTCCTTCGGAGAGTCGTGTCGGCGAGCAACCCCCCCGCCCCCCCCCCGGCTGTGCTCTCGCATGCATTTGCGCCTTTCGGCTTCCCCACCTCCCGCTGCCTGCCCACTCACAGCGAGGCGCCCGCAAAGTGACAAGAAATTCCAAGTCACCGAGCCGCAGCTGCCCAAACGCCCACGAAGGCTCCAGCCCAGCTCGCGGGCGATACCGCATCTGACGGCTAATCAGCTCCTAAGCCGGGCTAGAAACCCCGATCGCCTTCACTCACGCGGGGCACATGGCGCTCCTGCGGCCGCCCCAGCAGCCGGGAGGCAGGGCGCTCTGCACATGCTCCGCACCCGTACCCGGCACAGGCGGGGTCCCAGGCGTCCTTCGCAGCACGCGCCCGGTCCTCGGGCAGGCGCACGCGGGGCTCCCGCTCGCAGCTCGCCCCCGCGCCGCCCCCCCGCGCCGCCTGCCCCCACGGCATGGCCGAGGGCGGAAGGGCGCGGACGGGTGGCGCCGGGCGCGCCCGGGGCCCCTGCGCGGAAGAGCCCCAGCGAGGCGCCCCCGCAGCGCGCTCCTCCGGCCGCCCCTGCCTCCTCTCCGCCTCGGGCGCCGCGGCCGCCTCCTCGCTCGCCGCGCAGCCTCCGCGCACACCGGCGCGCCGCTCCCGCTGCCCACCTCCCAAGCCGCCGGGAACGGCGCCGCAGCCGCCCACCTGCCCTGCCCTGCCCTGCCCGCCCGCCCGCGCCGCGCGGCCCCCTCCCGGGCCTCCCCGGGCCGCGGCGCGAGCCAGCGCCCCTTCCCCGCAGCGCGCGGGGTGAGGTCGGCGCCCTCCCCGGCCGGCCGGCCGGCCAGCCCTTGCAGCGCGTCGGCTGCGTGCGCCGCGGGAGCCATGTCACAGTCGGCGTCCCCCGCCCCACCGACGCACACACCTGCAAGCGGGGGCAGCTCAAGCCCTCGGCGGCGCCGGGGCGCATCGCTTCGCCGCGCGGGCACCCGGCGGGCTGCAGGCCACGGGGATGGGCTCCGCGCCCGGAGGCGGCGGCGGCGGCGGGGGCTGCTGCTCTCGCCCGCCGGGCTCTTCGCGGAGGCTGCAAAGATGCAGCCGCAGCTCCCTCTCGGTGCCTCTCGCAGCTGCTCCTCTATCTGGGCGCGCGCGGGGGGTGGCGGGACGCGCACCACTCGCTCCGATTTGCGCGCGCGCGCGCGCGCACGCGCCCCGGTCCGTGCGCGCCCGGGAGATTCGCCTCGCCTGGCTCCGCAGTGCAGTCCGGGCGCATGCGCTTCCGTGCCTCCCACTCTCACCCCCACATGGCCGCGCCGCGCCGCCCTCTTCATAGGAGGAGAGAAGCCATCGCGTCCGTTTCACCGGCACGACGGTGGCCCTGCTGCTGGAGGAGGGGGCGCCTTGCACCAAGGATGGCGGGCAGAGGGAGCAGACGCGAATGCGCTACGCCCAGAATCAGAAAATGGCTCCCGCTGGCCCGCGCAGCCCCGCAGAAACTGGCGCTTGGGGACTGCACGTTATCCTCGGGACTAGCACCTTGGATAGCCCTAGTTTCAGCCCTGGAAGGTTGCAGGAAGCCGTGGCTGATGTCTGTAAGCTCCCTGGGGCAGCGCATCGACTCCGGGTTTCAGCCTGGACTTTAAAGTAGCTATCCATGGTGCCAAAGCTGTCTTGGTTATGTGCAAAGCTGTCTTTGCAGGAGTTTTGTTCTGAATCTCCTTCGAGGACCTCCAGTTCTCTTGCTATGAAAGAACAACTCCTCTCCTACACACATGTTTTATAAAGCTCTCTCTTGCCCAACCAGCAGCGGTTTCTCGGGCAGCTCTGCAAGCCAAGATCTTTAACATGGAAGCCAAGCATCAACACCGTCTCACACACACATCACCCAGAGCAGCCTTCCCCAAGCTGGTGACCTCCAGATGTTTCCAAAGTGTGTAGATGTGAAATTCCAGCAGGCCCCTACCAGATTCGCTGTTGCAGCCTTCTCCAACCTGGTGCCCTTCCAACGCATCAGACTGATGTGTTCAGCATATCAAAACCACCAAGAGAGGGAAATTTGCCATGGCAGCTCATGTTCTCTTCCTCACTCCTGAGGATCCTGACTTTCCCCACCAAAAGGCATCCTGAGGTTATTCCAACTTTTCCTCCTTAGCAGATTTTTTTATTCCCACAGAAGTATTGGAAAAACATGGGTGACAGATGGAAAATGATGGCAAAGTCTGCCCCTTTCCCCTGCAAAATTCCACAAATGCAGCACTGGCTGGATTTGTAGGACACATAAACCCATCATGGCTCATTTGAGCAGATCTTTTTGGACAAAGAAGTATACAGTCATGAAAAACCCTCTCATCACTAGATAGGCTGAAAGAAAAGAACCCATTCTTTTGCAAGTTGAGAAAGGGCGAAAAATGGATCTCTCCTTAAAGGCTGGAAGGTGTTTGGAAAAGGTGGAGAGTGTGGAGAGCAGTCAGGATGATGCTGAAAAATAGAGGATCACACCCAAAAGGAAGAGAGGCACTTGGGGAGAGAGTGTCCCTCTGCCACTTGGCTTTTAAATTGACAGTTTGCCCCTTAACAGCTGTCAAGTGCATCCAAAGCAACCCATCTGCAGCCTCACTTGGCCAATGTCCTCAGAAGTGTCTACTGCATTTTGGCCGCAGAAACTTAGCAGCATATTGGCCAGGCAAGGCTCCACATTTCAGTCCTTTGTGGGAGCACACCTGTGGAAACACAGAAAAGGGCCCCATCCAGTTAATAGGTTTTTATTTATTTATTTATTTATTTATTTATTTAAATATTTTTATGCCGCCCCTTGCAGCAGCCTCGGGGCGGCTCACAACACTAAAAGGTTCCTAAGCATAAGTAAAGAAGCACCGAAAGAAGAGGCTGTGTTATAATAATCACGTGGATTTCTGCATGGTAACTCACTCTTAATCCCAAAGGAACCACGTTATACTCCAAGGTCATCTGATGAGGTTGGGAAACTCAGATTTGATTTATTTTGATACGCTTTGACACACCAACTGTTCTACGCTTTTCATTTCAGCGTTGCTTGCTGGGTTTGTCTGTATGAGCCGGTGCTTTTCTGTCCTCGTGGTGCTGAGTTGTTGTTTCCATTTTTCACAATCTAGCTTCCATTTGTAATCAGCTTTATTTCTGAATCTGCATATAAGCTGTGAGGAGAGACCATCATTAAATTAGAAGGCAGGATCGCAATATTCAAGGCCATCCAGTGCGCATATTCCCAACCGTAAACCTCATTGACCATAGTGGCCCTTACCTCAGAGTAAACACACACAATGCAATTTTGTCTATTATTGAATCGATTTCGCAGAACGTCAAGCCTTCTCTAGAACAAGCACAAGCCTTCCTCAGGTTTATCGCAGCCGTCTCTGACTCAATGCACTCCAGATGTGTAGGACTACAGCTCCGGTCAGCATGAGCCATGCTAGCTGGGGTTCATGGGAACTGTAATCCAACATGGCGAGAGTGCACCAAGTGGAAAGGTGCTTTCCCCCCACCTTTTAATCCTTGGAGAATGGGGAAATCTAGCTGTTGAGGAAGCTGTTTGCATATAATTTTTAAATGCACGTGTCCATCTTGCTCTTCCCTCCATTCATGGTATCCTCACAACAACCCTGTGAAGTAGGCAAGTCTGCTAAGAAGCCACAGCTTCAAGGTCATATGTCTGACCTTCATGGCTGAGCTGGGATGTGAACTCTTAATGCCCCTGATCTATAGATACTATAAAATGTGCTGAGTGAGGGGCACACTTGTTTGTTCACACACGTGCCTGCCCAGTCCATGCACTTTTGACATTTTGCACCAAAAAGGGTGTGCAGCCGAGGGGAGGGGAGTCTTTCCCACATTGCTTCCCCTCGCTTGGCTTGTGGGCATGGGATGGACCCTTTCCTTCCAGGTGATTTGAAAGGGCTGCCCAGATTGCGGGAGCCGCCCTGGCTGCACCGGGACACAGGCCGAAGTGTGGCCATACAGCCAGCCCTGCCGTATGCTCTCCACTGCAGCGCCATACGGCCAGAAGGCCTGTCCTTTGCACAATGCATCTCATTAGCAGAAGGATTTGGCAGTGCTGACTAGGCAAAGCCATATTGTGTCACATCCATTGGGCGAGGCTGGGATAAGGAGGCTGTGTATCAGGCGGCGGCGGGGGGGGGCGGTGAGGGCACCATATGAAAGGGAGCTCTGTGCCATGGTGAAGATGGTCAACTGACCGATTCAGAAGTCCCATTATAGTCCTGCGATGACGTCAGCGGTTTGCTAGCAAAATGCCCATCATTGTGATGCGCAGGGGCAGGGACTGTATGCTGCAGGGACTCGGGAACCGTGGGTGGCACTGCTTTCTATATGCTCTGCACTTGGCGATAGATTGCACACACTCTCTGAGGACCCAGGTTGGCCAGACGACATTGTCTGACGCAGCGCGCCCCTGTTTTATCTCCCGGATCCCTTGCAGCACCGGCAGCAAGGCTGCCTGCCTTTGAGAAGTGCTCAGGATGCAGTGGCTTGATGACTGAGTGTGGCCAGTTACACACGGCCTGTTGCACAGGGAAGCTGGCAAGGGCTGCCACCTGGTTTCCGGCTCCCCTGCGGAGGGGAATCAGCTCTGTGGTGAAGTGCAGCACCTGCTTCTTGAGGGTTCAGCGCATAGGCCTCACCTGCCGAACGCCCCGAGCAAAACGGATGGAGCAGCGCCAGCCGAAGGAAGAGTTCTCGGCACAAGAGATAGGCAGGCCCCCGGCCCTTTTGGGGCCCCTGGGCCCTCCCCAGGAAAGTATTGCTGGTGCAGGAGCTGTGATTTCTCACCGCCTCATGAAGACTTTGCCTTTGCCCCAGTTTTGTAAGATGTTGCACCTGATCAAGAGGTCTGGCAAGCTTTTCACGTTCTCCTCTGTTTTGATTTTTGCGTGCACCGTGGAAATCTTCTCCGAGACAGCATCATTTTAGATTTCATAAACTGGTTTGAGAGGATACGAGAACCTGGAGGAATGTTGTCCATGGGGTCGCAAAGAGTGGGACAAAACTTTGTGACTGAACACCACCACCACCTAAAAAACAGTATGTTATTGTTTCAAATAAAATTTCCCAGGTCCAGAATCCTTCTTTGGAAGTGGATCGATGTATTATATCTCAGTGAAAAGAGCAGGACTTGAGGCATCTATTTATAATGTGCTGGGAAAATACCCACGTTGACTCTTATTGAAAGTTTATGATTCCTCGTAGTTCCAGAGTTAAAAATATGCCTGGCCTGCATGCTTTCTGAGTGAGTTAATAAAGTTCCTTGCATAGTTGTCATTATTTAGGATGAAAATGCAAAACTTGAGAGGAAGTTCTAAATCTGTAAACATCCTTCATATGTTCCTCCTATCTGGACTGGCGGATATTCCTGCAAGCTTTCTGCGGTGATTGGTGCGGCAGTCTGATGAATGTCGGCTGTGGTGGGTGGATGAGGCCCCAGCGCAGAGAATGCATGGACTTTTGACCAGTGCAACTGGATGCCTTGAGAATCCAGTCCTTCCTCCCAACTGAATCCTCCACAGGCCAACAAAGAAGAGCACTAAATGGGGCTTGTTCCCAGAGATGCTGGTGCTTGGGAGAGCTAGAAATTCAGTAAAGCAGCCTTGTTAAAGCCATTGGTATAGAAGCTGCTTCTCAGCGCTTTCAACATCTCTGCATAAGACATTTTGTCCCTGCTTCTGATTGCTCTCTCACAGAAGTTTATTATTTATTTGTTTGTTTGTTAAAAAATTGTATTCTGCCCTTTATAGTGTCTCAGGGGAGTGATAACATAAATAAATAAGACAGCATCACAATAATATATAAAATTAATATTATGTACAATACTAACTTTTAAAATGCTGGGAAAATAAAATGGTTTTCACCTGCTGCCAAAAAGAGAAAAGCGTTGGCGCCAGGCGAACCGACTGGGGAGCACATTCCACGGTCGGGGGTGCCACCACAGAGAAGGCCCTCCTCCGGGTAGCCCCCTCCTAATCTCCTTCAAGGAGGGCTCCTGAAGAAGCACCTCTGCCTCAGATCTCAAGGGGCGAAAGGGCAGGTAGGGCAGGTTAGAGGGCATGTAGAACATCAGGTTCCAGAGGCAGCAGAGGCAGGCTGACCTTGGTCTAGATGTGCCAATCGGCGACATCTGGAGCAGCCCTGTCGGTGGAGAGTGCTGTCTTCGCAGGTTTGAAAACTTTCAGGACAGCACGATTCTGGCCTTATGAAGAGCTAGCTGTGCAAGCCACACCGCCACGTCAGTCACCGTGTTCCCCATTCACACCCGCCGCTCACAAAGTGCCGTGTGTCTTGCCCCACTGCTTCCTTCGCTCATTCCCACACTTGGCCCTCGTCCCCTCTTCTTTCCCTTCTCCTGCCTTTGCTGCTGAAGCTTCTCAACCATTGAGCTCCATTCCCCCACTGCTTGATGGCTGGACCATCAATATGTGACAGAAGGGAACACATGGCCTTTGACTTTGTAAAAGAAGGGGCAACCACCTGGAAACCCCTGAAAATCCACAGGTTCTTCTGAAGGACCCTTGGCAGGAAAAGTAAGTTTATTACGGGCCAATGGCAAAAGATACCAGACACTGCGCTGTGGACTAGTGCTGTGAAAAGAACAGAGACATGGTTTATTTTTGCATATTTACAGTTTATTTTGTTTGATGTTGCTCTTAATGTTGCATTATACCAATCAGCTATCAAAGCCATTAACAAGAGAGGAAAAGAAAGACATCTGCAAGGACATCTGTTCAAGGACAGGCTGGACATGCACATGGTGGGCATGTCGTGAGCGGAGCCGGCTGGTGCCGGAGGTCAGACTAGATGGCCCGGGAGGCCCCTTCTGACTCGCTCTGTTTCTACGTTTCTATGTTTCTAAGGAATCCTTGCTTACGCCACAAGATGGCAGAGTTGAACCACCACAAAAAAAGCCAAGATGAAAATGCAGCTTTTCCTGCAGAAAACAGGGATGTTGGCTTTTGGGTTGACTGCAGGCATTAGATCCCAGGGCGCTGGTCTTCGGCTGGCGACATCAAGGAGGAGGACCAGAAGGGCCAGGGATCCCCTGGCGAGGACAGAAAGATCCCAGGCTCTGACGCCTGATGCGAGTGGGCAGCCCCTACTGCATGGCTGGCCCCGGACAGCCGGGATCTGGTTTTCTCCATGGGAGTCCATGGCTTCGATTTATTCCTCTGCTGCTACTGTCCGTACGGAAAGGGATAAGCTATCCGTTTTAAGCTGCAATAAAAAAATTATCATCTGTATCTCCCTGTGTGCCTAGGGAGGGATCCCTGATTACGAAGTGTAAGGACAGGACAGGACAGGACAGGACAGGACAGGACAGATCCAGTCCACACTCGTGTTCTGCTCCCGGTATGTCTGCACCAGCCCAGAGCGGTCACCTCCCCATTTCAGTGTGCACACGCATCCCATGGGAACAGCCTGTTCTGGAAGCTGGGACTGAAGGCAGCTCGCGTGCTGGTGTGACGTGCAGTTCAGGCGCTTGGTCTGGTCGCCCAGCCGGCACCCGAGCCAAGGTTGTGCTCCGGTGCCTGCCCAGGACTGGCACTGTGCCAGCTCCGCTTAGCAGAAATCTCCACCACACGGTGCCTCTGTGTTTGTTGCACTGAAGAGCCGAAGGAGCAAAAGCAAAATCCACTGGCAGAGAAACACGGCAGCTGCTGCCCCAACATGGCTGCCCTGGGTGGGTTGGGATTATGGGATGCCAGCACAGTTCGGCACCCGGCTTTAGTGAGGGAAAGAGGCTCTCTGCTCTTGGGGGATAGCAAATTGGCCATCCTTGGAAGAAAACCTCTGGGACTCTGGTTCCCTTTCCGCAGCCCCAGCAGATTGGCTGGTGGGACCCGGGGTGCACTTTACATGCGATGGATGTCCCCGAGTTCGCGCACCTCCTCGCTGGGGGTGGAACTTGGCTTCTTCGTGATCAGCCTGATGGAGCACAGAGTGGCCCCGTCTGTTGCTGTCAGGCATTTCAGGGATGCCACAACAAGGGCAAAAAGTTCAAGGTTCGTGAACCAGGCCCTGCTGCCCATCCTTGGGCGTCTTCAGCCCACACGCCATCTGTCTGTTGTCCACAGGCCCTCTGGGATTAACTGCTCATGTCAAGATCAGGAAAGAACACGGAGGCTTTGGGGGTGAGAGCTGCCTGCATGTGGAGTCGCTCGCCGCTCGACATGCTGATTAGGCAGCCAGAATGTGTGCAAAGTGCATGCACGGGTTTTGGGCAAGCAGGGCTTCCTCTCAGCAGGTGCCCATTCTCAGGAGGAAGGCCAGCCTGACGCCATGATGGAAAGCCCCCTGACGATTTCTACCTGGGTTGCCTTTCAGGAATGCTCAGAAGCGACACCGGATCAGAGATGCGGCCGCCCAGTTCTTAGCCAGGGCGGGTTGCCCGCTGCGCCTCCTGTTGCTCCATCTCCACTAGCTCCTGGGCCCAGTTCAATTCAGACCCTGGAGCGCCAGCCGCCAGCCCCAGTGCTTCCCACACGTCTCCTGAACTGCACAGGATGAAGTCCCGCTGTCCGGCTCTGGCCCTGCCCTAGCGGCTTCTCAGGGTCTCTGCTAGGCTGCTGCCTCCGGCAAAGGGCCCCGATCCAGCCTCGTGGGGCTCCCTGAAAGGCCACAGTCCCATCCCCTGGACCTCTTCCCTGCGACCTCTGATCGGTTGATGGTCTCCTGGCTCCTCTGCCGTTTCCCCTCCTCCGGAGAGGCTGGTTTACTCCCTGAAGGTTCCGCTCTTCCAGCTGAGGGCTGCAGACTAGAACATGCTGGCACTGGCTCCAACCATCCCTTTGGCCGCACCTGCTTTTTGTCTCTCCTGCCGCCTCCCCACAAATGTGCCCCCACCCCAGGCTCAAGGAAGCTCCGTGCTCCGCTGTGGCATGGGCTTTGATGGAGGGCCCTGCTCCGCGTCCCGCCAGAGGTTCTGCACTGGGAAACTGCCAAGTAAAAACATTAGTTTTGCTTCCAGGCTTCTGTATGAATGTTTGAATCCATTTGCAAAATCCGGGTGGGGGGTGGGGGGAGCTGGTGCATGGGAGCAGGTTAAATATTCCTCTCACTTTCCCACTCCAAATCTCCTCCTCCCTTCAGCCCTCCACTTATCACATTAAAGGCAAACCTTCAGGCTTTTATTACATATGCATGTGCTTGCAGGTTGTCATGCTGGATAAGATCCTTTCCATGGCAGAGATAAAGGGTCTTGGGTCAGATAAGGTAATCCAGCATTAGCTCTGCAAATTATCTCCCCATAAACATCTCATCCCGCTTTGGAAAATCTTGCAGCTTTGGGTGGGGAGTGTTACTGAGTTCCCTTTCTTGGAGATGTTTGGGTTGGTTGAGATCCAAAGGATGTCAAGAAAAGAGTGTAGGTTTCCAGGTAGTTGAACAGTGTGATGAGAAGCTGAAAGAGAATCTGAAGGATATAAGAACATTAGGAAGACCTGCAAGATCAGGCTGAAGCCAACTAAAGTGGAATATAACCAGCAAGACTAGTAGCCAAAGTCCCTTTCGGGGACCTCTTAATCTGGTGGCCCTAAGTAGCCCTTGTGCCGTTGCATGCACTGGCTTATCTACGTACCACCTTATCCCCAAACTTTTCAGCATCTCAGAGAAAGCACTGGGAGAGGTCACTGGAGGAAGGGTCCCCAGCTTTTTTGCATGAGTGGGCACAGCTAGAATTTGGCGTGCCCAGAATCATGTGCGTCTCACTGCACAGCTGCTGTAGTGGGGATGGGAAGACCTGGCCATGCACAAAAGGGCGGCCATGGTGGTCATGATGCTCATTGCCAGAAGGCAAGCAGGTGACGCTACCTGGCTGGTCACTTGCTCACGCAGGTAAATGCAAGGCAGAGGCGGGGACCTGACCTCCAACTCATACAGCCGCTTTGGGAACACAAATAAAGATTGCCCCGGAAGGCAGCATTTTCTTTGCAGTGCCCAAGAAATGATATAATCAAGAGGAGGTGGGTATCAAAAGTGGGAACACCGGCCCCCAAAAACACCACGCTGCAGACCTCTGCATTAGGGGGTTTGGACATAAGGATACCCAGCTCAGTTTGCACTGGATTTACAAAATGGCATTAGGATACTGGCACTGCTATGTTCGGTCACTTCTTTTTCCCATTACCCCCAGCACACAATTCCCTCTTTTCACCACAGCGGCACACTGGGTTTTCTGTGAGCACAGAGTCTTTGTCCTCACAGCACCCCTGCAAGGTAGACTAGAATGAGAGTGACTAACCCAAAATCACCCAGTGAATTTCATGGCTGAGGGGGGTCTAAGACATGAATTTTCTCATCTCCAGTGCAGCATTCTCCTCACGGCCCCCCCTGGATGTGATCTCTGTCCCCAATCCATATGTTGTTCCACTACTTTCCACCTAGCTAGAAGGCCACCTCCTCCCACACCGCCCTGATCTCTGTCTCCAGAAGAACCCCTTCTTTCAGAGTGTCATCGGCTTCAACAGCACACTTGCTGCGGATGCAAAGAGAGGGTCTTCTCTGTGGCGGCCCCCAGACTACAAAGATTCCTGCTGGGAGAGGTCAGACCGGCTCCCTCTCTCTGCTCTTCCTTCGCTGGCAGGACAATACATTTTTATTCAAGCAGAACTTCGGCATGTATGAACAGGTCTGCCGGGCTGGGTGCTGCTTTTGTTCTGTTCGCGGATGTTTTCAACTGTGCCTAATTTTTGTGCTATTGTTTCAATCAAGCATAAGCACGATTGCAAAAGGCCTCAACAACCATGTTCTCCATAGCCATACTGGGTACAAATCAAAGGATAATCCCTACAGGGAGCATTTTGCTGCCCTGTCCCTGTTAGGAGAGATGTGACCTGCAACTCTTTTCTGCTCTCGCCAGCCTGGACTTTGGGATTTTTTAGGAATCCCCCCCCTAGTGGAATCCCTGTCGACAACAGTGACGTCCCAGTGAGGTCTCCCCACCGTTGGTGGCTTGCTCTCCTCAGAGCCATGCTTCCCATCCCAAGGGACACACTTGATCCCTTCAGGGAGTGGAGTCCGTTCCCAATCAGGCTAAAACATCACCCACACGTAACATCACAGGGAGGCCCGGGAGAAAAGTCACCCAATCACCTCCTTCCCAAGAGGAGTCGTCTCCTTTGGGGCTCCAGCCAGCCACTGAGTGGCTTCATTGCGTGCTTGTGAGTTTTACAGCTTCTTTTGTACTTCTGCAGACCTTCCTGTTTCTTAGATGTCCTGTTTTCGATCCACCATGAGTTTGCTGTTAGTAGCAATGGAGTTTCCCTCCACCAATGGCCACCATGAACCCTGGATGTGGCCACCAAGAGGTGGATTTTGCGGTCAGCCCAGGCCCCACGCACGGTTACACGCTACACGCGCATCCCCGACTTCTTCCTTTTCAGAATGACGCACCAATCGCATTCCCCAAGGAGGGGCTGTGCTGACCCACCAGGACCGCCATCCCCTCTTCCCTGCCTCCTCCTATCAAGAGCAGACGCAATGCCAATCCGAGGCGAGTATTTCTTAGGCCTTTTTTTGCCTCCTGTGCAGGGATTCTCAGCCTGCTAAGAGTACGTAGAGGGGAGAGCACCAATTATGTATTGCTGCTTTGAAATACTTTGCCGAAAGAAAGCTCGGAGACAAGTTGCTGGATTTGATTCCTTGGGCACAGATTTGAGTTTTTAATTTGACGTTTTCCTCATCAAAAGAGCCATACACCTGCGAATCAAGCAGCCATCTTTAATAAGGACCAAATCACAAGATATCCACGTGGTCTCCAAGAACTAAACACAGCCTGGCAACAGTGACACACGCATTGGTCACTTCCCAATTAGACTTCTGTAACGCGCTCTGCGTGGGGCTGCCCTTGAAGATGGTCCGGATACTTCAATTGGTGCAAAACAGAGCTGCCAGGCTGCTGAAGGGGACTGGGCGTTGTTCTCATATAACCCCAGTCCTCCATCAGCTCCACTGGCTCCCCATTGAAGTCCGGGCCCAATTCAAGGTGTTGGTTATCACCTATAAAGCCCTCAACGGCTTGGGACCTGGTTACCTAAAGGAGCACTTGCGTCCATATGTGCCCTCCCGCCCCTTGAAATCGGTGGCAGAGGCCCTTCTCCGGGAGCCCTCCGTGAAGGACATTGGGAGGGTGAGTACCCAGAGCAGGGCCTCTTCTGCGGTGGCGCCCAATCTATGGAATGCGCTCCCCAGAGAGGTCCGCCTGGCGCCATTGTTATTTGCTTTTCGGCACCAGGCCAAGACCTTTTTATTTAAACGCTATTTTAATTGTTAAGGTTTATTTATTGATTTTAAACTGACCAGGTTGCTTCCACTATTTTATGTATTTTATTTATTCTATGTATTTTTTTTTGGTATTTATATGTGGGATTTTAATGATTGTAAGCTGTCCCAAGGCTTATGCAAAAGGGGAGGCATATAAGCTGTCTAAATAAATAAATAAAATACAATAAATGGGAGAGGGTGCCTGTGAAAAACTCCCCCACCCCGAAAAAACATCCACCTGTTCAGCATTTGGGTGGAACTTCCTCCAAGAGCAGTGGGTGAAACGAAGAGGAACGGACC
>JAIXND010000674.1:5512903-5669859 GCA_023646645.1 Varanus salvator macromaculatus | reverse complement strand
GGTGAGGAGGCGCTGCGCTCGCGGGGACCCTCTCCGGGCCGCCCGTCGCCTCCCGGCGGGGCGGGGGTCGTCAGGGCTCGCGAGGGGCGTCCGCGGCGGCGGGAGAGGGGCGCGGGGCCCCGTGGCCCCTCAGCGGCCCGCGAACCGGCCGGTTTGCCGCCCTGTCCCTCGCTGCGACACTCGCTCCTAGGATCGCGCTCCCTCTCCCGGGATCGACGGGGCGCGGCCGTTCGTGCGTGCGGGGCCCTGCGCGGCTCTTCCCGTGCTCTGGTCCGCTTGCGCATCCGCACGGCCGGCTCAAATCGCGCCCCGGGTCAGCAGCCCGCCAAGCACGCGCGTCCACCCGCGCGCGCTTCCTGCTCCGGGTCTGCTGATCGTCGGAACGTGTCGGAAATTCCCTCCTCCGCGCAGGCAAAGGGACGGCGTGGCCGGGAGAGGCTCTGGTTTCGGTGGCTCAGCAGCTCTGCTAGCTGGTTTCCAGATCGTCCTTGCATGGCATCCCGGGGGCCGCCCGCTGGCCCCTTCCGCTAGGGGGCCTGCGAAGTACCGGGCAGTGAGCTCACGCCACCAGGCACCTCGCCCTCCGCCCCCGCTCAACCCCTTCCGCACCTGTGCAGCACTCGCACAACCTGCTGAATGGACGCCTTGCCCGGAGCGGGTCAGGGAGAGGCGCCTGTGGGTCACTGCCCCGGTCTGGAGAGGCTTGCACTCCGCCTCGGCCAGAGGAGAAACCCCACGAGGCTGGGGAAGAGGAACAGCCAGTGGCGAGGTCCCAGCGCAGCCTCCCCCAGACTTCCCGGACCACAGCTCCCAGGAGTCCTGGCCATGGGCTGTGCTGACTGGGGCTGATGGGAACTGAAGTCTCAGCGTCAGGCGGGCACAGGCTGGAGGCAGTTCAGTTTGTATCCAAGGGATTGCAGGATCTGGTCACAATGGACAAGAGGAACACTTGCAACGATACTTCAGGATTTTTTGTTGTGCTCTGCGGAGTTTACAATGCACTTCTCTTAAAACTACAGCAGGGTATTGCACAAATGTGTTTGCCTTTTAATATATCAGGAGCTGAGCGTAGGTCTGATGGTTGGAAATAGCATGCCACTTTGGAGCTGTGTGTGTTGCCACTTTTGTCTGCTGGGCCAGATCTTCTTGGCAGGCTCTGTGTACCTGAGGGATGAAATTCAGAGCAGCATCTTGGTGTCTTTTGTGCAGTTTAAGGGGGGAGTGTTAACATGTTTATGAGAATCCATCCCTCTCCCCCATTTTGGCTGGGTTAATTTGTCTTGCTGCTGCAGCTGAACATAAATTTTGCTGGCCCCAAGAATATTATGCTTCCCACCGAAGGGCTTCTCTGAGCACAAGCCCCTTTCTCTGCCCCAAAAGTAGGGACGTAGGACAGCTTGGAAAGTTCAGAGATGGGACATGCCATTCCCTGCCCTGCATATATTTGCCTTGGCTCAGTGGAGCAACTGCTGTTGCTGAGTTTCCCTCTTCCGTGTTTCACTGTGACATCTCTTGAATTCTGATGCTCCAAAGTGGGTGGGAATTCTCTCATTTAAAAAACAAAAAACAGAGCTCTGGTATCAAAATGGCTGCTTCATTCAGGTGTTCCTACCTGGAAGGGAGAATCGCACACCAGCAAGGAGAGATTTGGGGCTGTGCCAACCTTCCAGGGATGCTCTCACCTGAAATGTTCTCAGGTACAGCATTTGTTTTATGGGAAGCGAGAACAGCCTTCCTCAACCTGATGCTTTCCAGATGCGTTGGACTGCGGCTTCCAGCATCTTTCAACACATCTGGAAGGCACTGGAGAAAGCTTAATATAAGATGACCATCTGCACAAAGGTGTTTTCAGCATGAACCCGGAGAATCACCAGGTGTGTATTCGAAATTATGTAACCAGCATTCATTGCTTCTGTGAAGTACAGTCATGTTTAGGGTTGGGTTTCTTCCTCCAGTAGGGGAATTCCCAAGAACTTTCGGCTACCTCTCTTCAGAAGTGTGGACTCTGTGGAATCGCCTCTCTGCTGCCTTGCTAGGGTTGTGATTGGCAAATCTTTGCCAACTCATTTGTCAGTCTCCCCCTTAAGACTCTTAAGATGCTCACAGAGGAAGGAGCAGGGCCAGCTCTTCCCGTTTCCATGCGATGGCTTGCCTGGTCAACATAAAGTCATAGTACTTCTCCAGAGGCAGCCAGGTTTGGGGTTCCTCTCTTCTGTCCCTGCATGGCCACACTTCGTCCCAAAGCTTAAAGGAAGGAGGAGGGCTTGATGGCAGGCACAAGATGCTCTGCATGCAGAAGGTGCCAGTCTCCATCCAAGGTCCAGTTTTGCCCTGATGTGCAGCTGTTTGCAAAATCCTGGAAAAATTTGCTGTATTTAATGATGCCATTTTTTCTGTCAGTGGTGTTAGTCTCTTTGGAAAGCGCCATACATTGGCATCTCTAGGTAGCAGAGGAGAAACACTCACTTGAATGTCTTTCTGTTCTCGGTGCGCCTGCTGAGTTTTCAGCGTTGTGGAAGGCCAGCTTGTAGCTCTCAGATAGGCAATACATGTCTCCTGCTTTCAGGATGCATCAGGATAGGACTCAGAATGTTAGCCAGGGTTTACAACAGAAGAGCGGAAGTAAGGTCAGCCAGCAGGCCCCACAATGTCAATTTATGGCTGCAGGTTTTATTAACGCAGCAGCTCAGACAACTCAGGCAGAGCAGGGGCACTCGGTCTTTTTAGACCTCCAGTGACCCTAAACAATGTAATGTACTCCATGTCATTTTGCAACGTTTTTGCAAACAGTGTAATGAGCCTAACAGTGAACCACTGCTTTGGCTTCCACCTGTTGTGTGTGTCTTAGCGAAAACGTTTGTTTCATGTCTGTTTTGCAACATTTCTTTAATATGAGGTTGTCTGATTTGGCAAATTGTTGGTAGCGTAATACTTCTTCTAGATATATGGCTTGGCAGCGTCCACTGGTTACTTCATTTTGGGAGGAGGTTATTACACAGATAAATTCTGCACTGAAGCAGATCTTTGTATTCAGTGATGTACACGCACTTTCATATTGTTTCTCTGTTTCATGCGAATTAACAAAGGAAAGGGTGAATGGATTCTCTGTGCCTGCTGACAGCTAGCAGACTAAGAATACAGCAACCGAAGGGCAAAAGCCACTTCCTACAATGCAATGCATCGCGTTAGATTGCAAATGTTAGATTGCTAAAATTATTTGGTTGACTTTTGTTGAAACCTATGCATAATTGTTAGACAGTTTTTGAACACTGTTTGCACATCTTTGTCCAGCTGCACACGACATGGAAGAAGGTTGACAGTTGTGCAGTCTTCCTTCTGTGAGCATTTGAGGTCTTCCTCTTGGCTTGGATCACTTTCCAAGACAAGGCCAAGCAAAAGAGGACATCTTTCACTTCTGCTTCACAGATTCCATGGCACTTTGGCACATCCCTACTTTGGTGCACCCCATTTCAATAAATTAGCAAGCACATCCCTTCACAGGGTAACAACACAATACGGAGGTCCACGTTCCCCTCAATCTCCCCTGGGTCAACTCTGCCTTCTCCCCGTGGCTTAAATAGAGGCAGAAGGACGAGAGAACTCCATTGGAGTCGCCCTTAGGCTGCGAACCACCAGTGGACTCTCAATTCTGTGGCTGCCCTAGAGTGTGAATGTGATGTGGGGAGCCTGCCTCTGCAATGCAAGTGCTTGCAAACCCATCTGCCCCGCCACATTTTCCATCTACCTTCAGAACATTGTTGCTTTACGCTTAAAAATGGGAGTGAAGCGAGCCGTAGCGGTGGGGTCAAACTGTAATAGTGGTTTATACTCCACTTCAGGCAGGATTTGGGTTCCAAGGAATAACTGCGGAAGTATGGTTTACACGCTGTTGGATTACCTAATGAGTTTGCAGATAGGTTTTGCCATTAACTGTCTTTTGCTCACCTGACTCTTTGGCGAGAAGGGTGAGCTGGCTGTTGAAAGATGGCCACGCGGTTTCTGGCAAAAAGTTGAGTCCTGCTGGCCAGCCATCCTTGTGATTCACCTAAAAGGAAGGTGGATTGGTTTTCTGGGCACCCTGTCAAAGCAGGAAGCGACTGTTCTGTGCTCGGATGTTCCTGCCAAATCGCTGTTCCCATTTTACAGATGAGTGGGGTAAAGGGACTGAGGCCAGAGTTGCTCATTTGCTCAGAACCATGTAGCAAGTCTGCAGAGAATCAAAATGCTTAAAATGTGGATTTCTCCAGCCCAAGGATAGCCACCAGCCCACATTGGCTTTTTCTAAAAAACAAATAAATAAAACTCTGCATCTACCACTTCAGGTATTCTTTTCCATATTTGTTACTTGAATTTAAGGAGATGCAGAATAATGGTGCATATGAGATTGATTCGGCGTGATTATCCGGCCATGATTCCTTGAACAGCAACCCCAGACAATGAGGTCGTCAGGATAAAGAGAGGCTTGGTATTTCCCAGCCCCAGCGCGATCCTGAGTGTGCCTCTTCTTCCCACATAAATGCTGCCCGCCCATTGCTGACGAGGACGGTGTGTTTAGCACAGCTTCAGATGAAGCCAGGCTTTGGGCCTCCTGACTCAGGGCTGCAGGGGTCCCTGACCTTGCTGGATCGGTGGGCACAGCTGCAGGGTTGCGTGTTGTGGGCACGGGTGCAAAAGGATGCATTGTGCGGGGCATTCCGTTCATAAGATGCCGACATGAGCACAACAGGTCCCGGAATGCGCCTTTCTTCGAAAGCAGCCTGTGAGATGGAAAGAAAAATAACGTGCCCAGGAAGCCAAGCACCAGGCCGGGTGAGACCTGAGTTCCAAGGCATGAAGCTGCTCTTTCGGAAGTGGTAGGAAGCCAGCGCTGGAAGGCAGCTCTTTGCTTCACATCATGCCAGCCTCCCTCTGCTTCCTATTATTTAAATTTAAAACAACCTCAAGGAACAAAATCAAAATTGGGAGGCTGACGGGTGCCAGGCGGGGTGTTGGCAGGCATAGCTCCACATTGGCTCTGCGAGACCTCAGGCAGGGGTTCGGGCCAGGTGGCACTGGGAGCCCCGGCAGTGTGGGGCTCAGCCGCTGAGCCACAGCCCTGAGGGAGAACCGTCCTCTTGCCCCAGCCAGGCGTGGTCCAGCCCCCACCAACAGGTCCCCACCAGGTGCAGCAGACTGCACATCTCTGCATCATTCAAGGTGCCTCCCGGCTCTCTTCTCCGAATGACACCAGCCTGTTTTGATAAATTACTGCTTAGTGTCATCATCATTCCTCTGCATTTATATGTTCCTCTTTTCCCTCTTAAGAGGAATCCAGGGCAGCCGACACATTCCATCTCTGCCCCCATTTTACCCTCACAACAGCCACTCAGTGAGGTAGGCCAGGTGGAGGGGGCATGACTGGCCCAGGGTCACCCAGTGAGCGTCATCTCTGAGCAGGACGAGGCCTCCACCCCCCCGCTCTGACTGCCACGCCACACTGGCTCTCACACTGCATATTAATGATGGCCACTGCACTGCCAATTCTTTTAGTTGCCCTCCTATCGTTTTGAAGCTGGAAAACGGCTGTATGTCTAGCCCTGGGCTGTGTGCTCAGGGAATCGGCTGCATCTTTCCTGGGGCTCTGGGCCCCCAGGTCCAGGTGACGCTTGCGCCTTGTGTCAATGCTAACGGTTGCTCCTCGAAGCTGCAGGGATGTGTGTATTCTCCCCACAAAGGGGTGGATGCTCAGTGCCCCTCACTTTAAAGGGAAAAGCTCTTCCCTCCAGGGAAGGTCAGGGGCAGACTTTGACCACCGCGTGCCCATGCCTGCACGAGGGATTGCTGGACGACCCCTTCCCCAAAGCACACTTAAGTGGGTGTTTGGGGAAGCCAAGCCTGTTTGCAAAAAAGATTTTAAAAGTCCAGCAAACAGTCATGCACATGCCTCCCTCTTCCGTTCGGGGCCTGTTTGACCACATGTTCTGCATGCTCATGGCACAGGGCAGGTCTCCGCTTGGTGATGAAACAGGCAAGGTGGGAGGAGGGTGTGCAGAGGGCGGCACTCTTGCCCCGGTTGACACCGGTGGTAGTTGGACGAAGGAGGAACCACTTGGCCCTGGGACTTTGCTTGAATCGAGGAAAAGGCTTTCAGGGCAGAAACAACTTCCGGGAGAGGTCTTGCCGTTCCAGCACTCTCCGGGAAGCACCATGATATTTGTACTGGCTTCATGGAGTAACACTGCACTGTATGTGACGTGGATTGTGTGCGTGTGTTTTCTTTTTACTGTGGATGGGGAGTTTGCATTCAAGCCTGGAGTACTGCAGTTTTCCTCTGAGGGAGGAAAGTTGGCAGTCACCTGGGCACCTGCTTTGGCCCCAGGAGCGTCCTGTCCAGTTCACAGCATCAACTGCAATCCCAGGATCTCTGCCCACCTCCCCCTGCCAAGCAGGCCATGCACCGTGAGTGCTTTTCCTATATTGCAGCCTGGGGGCTCATTTCTCACTGGAAGACCATCAGGTGTTGCTTTGAGCTTTGGAAGGAAAGTGCATTGGGTTCCTCTGCCAGAATTTTTCCCCTTCTGCTCCTCGATGGCCTGTTCTTGCACGTGAGCAAACAGGAGCAAGTGGTGGAGGTGTGCAAAGCAGCAGCGGGTACAAAGTCGGTGTTTGGACTTCAGCCACCCACATTCCTGACCACTGGCCATGCTGATGGGGCCTCCTCTGGGTTGAAGTTCAGCACATCTGGAGGCCGCCTCATGTCCACTCCTGGAGTCAGGGCGAGTGTGCTAATGAGACCAAGAGGTGCGGTAGTCGGTGTGGCGGGGCAGTAAGCAGGGCTTTTCCCCACTCGGCCAGGTCACTCGCTTGAGTGGCCTGGCGCCACTGCCCTTTCTGTCTGGCTCACCTTCCAGGGTGGTTGTTGAGCATCAGAGGAGATGGGGAGAGCTGCTGGTGCTTGTAGGAACACCCTGAAGGAGGGAGAGGGTAAAAAATGCTGGGAAATGCTCATGAGTGCAGGGTTTTGCCAGGCCCGGTGGCGCCTTCCCCCAAACAGATGTGTTGCATCGCAACTCCAATAGCTCCAGTTCCCAGTGGGAAGCTATCAAAGGGTGAAGCAGCCGCAGTCTGCAGCCCCCCAACTCTCTTGCCACCCCTTCTGTCGGTCTTCTTCTCAGAAAGGAATCCATCAAAGAAATAAAATTGTCTGATGCAACCACTGTATGCCCTTGTGATGTGTTGGATTACCATCCCCATAATTGGCCATGCTGGCTGGGGATGATGGCAGTCATAGTCCTATGGGCCAAAGAGCCTCCCTGCAGCTGGCATTGGGGGGCGGGTGTTGCCAGGCATGGATGCCTGCCCGCCAGATGTTTCTTCCAGCTGCTGAGGGGGCTGCGGAGGATTTCCTCATCCAAAGCAGGGCGCAGGCCATCAGCCTGGCTAATTCTGGGCCTGGCTCACCAGCTTTGGGGCGGTGAAGTCGGGCTCTGCTGTGCAGAACCGCATGGGAGAAGGAGGGCGTGTGTCGGAATCCCTGCAAACAGGAGGTCATATCCCAGAGTCTCTGAGGATGCTGGACAGAGGGGGAACACAAACGCTCCCCAGGACGTAAGCCGCTCCAGCCCCTGCACAATCCCGCCCGCCCAGAGGGTCAGGTGGCTCTTACAGTCTAATCTGATGCTGCCCCCAGATGCTAAGCCCCGCGGTCGATCGCCTGCCTTCAGGCTGCGTTTGAGCTCCTCAGGCACCCGAGGGACCCCAGCTGGCCTGGCCGTGTGTCCAAGAAGTTTGTGCACTTGAGGTCTTATAAAATAAATCCCCTGGTGGAGAGAGGGGCACTCAGTGTACATATTCACAATATGTGGTTTACAAACGTGAATTTTCACTGCATGGGCTTGCTTGATAAGGGGCCATGACAGCTTCTCCCCCACACCCATTTTCCCCTCCCCACCCCAAGTCTTCACAGGCTGGTGGCTGCATTCGGGTGTTTCACTCTTCCTCCGTAGCATGTGTGGTCTTCCAGGCTCAAACGGGTGGCCTGTTTGAGCCGTCTGGATGGACCTTTGCTTTGTTGACATGTTCCTTTCAAAGGCCTCTGGAATGACAAGCCATCATTTTCAGCTTCTGCTTGCCTGTAACTTGGCCGACAGACTGATAAGCATTTGGTGGATCAGGGCTGAAGGCGCAGAGGCCTTGTTCTCCTTGGGGCACACTGTGTTCATCAGCGGAGGACCGTTCTGGATTGCGAATAGGACTTTGCATGGTGGAACAAGCCTCTGTATGAAAAGGGATTCCACTTTTGCATGGAGAGCTTTTGTTTCTACATTTGCAGAGCTTCTGGGCATGGCAGTTCCTACCTACTCCCTGAAGTAGATTTTAGCCCAGGCTCAGGATGAGGAGAAGAAGCCCAAGAGAGCTGGAATATATTATTTATTCGTTTGTTTATTTAAAACATTTTTATCCTGTTCTTCATCCAGAAAGTCTCCCAGGGCAACTTACTGACACACAAGCAGCACAGTAACACCGTCCCTGTTTTGGTTTGCAAAAGATACAACATAAAAGGAACAAGCAACAGGAAGGGAAGAGGGAAAAGCAGGTGGCTTTGAGCAGCTCTTGCAAACAGGCTAGCTTTTTTGTGTGTCCTCATGAACTCCAGGGAGGGAAGATAGAAAAAGAATGAAATAAATCCTATAGACTGGTGGGTTACTCATCCAAATGGTTATGTTACCATCCACAGGAAGGCGCCCACAGGTTGAGAGAAATTCCTGTGTAGAAATATACAAAAGGTAATGGGGAAAACTCTAAGGGTTGGAAAAGACCCCAAGCAACTCAGTGAAGACTGAGTACACTTTGTGGCTACACGGGGCTTACTGCTTCCTGTGGGACAGCCAAGGAGAGACCGGAGAGGGGTGGCTGGAATGGAGGCACATGGAAGGGGGCCCGGCTGGCAGGAACTGTAAACAGGAGCACATTTTGTAACAGGTCTGCCTTGTAAATGTTTGCTTTTCCAAGCCACTTATCTGAAAGAAAGCTGTTTATAGGTTTAGTAGGCTTGGTGGTTTCTTTTGTGGGGTGCCTTTTCTGGAAACATGTTCTCTTGTTTTTCTGGAGCTCTCAGTGTCAAGCATGGAATGCAAAAGGCCCGCCTGAACACATTTCCAGTAAAAGTGTGTTCTTTTGAGATCTGCCACAAGGAGACTGGAAAATTACTGCCAATACCTTCTGAGCCCAGCTTTGCCACAGATTCATTTTATGGCCTTAATCAAGTCATTCATCCTGAGCTACCGCTGGGCTTTTGTACGGGAAGTGCAGGAGTGCTGTATCTGCATGCTAACACCTGCCTATCTCAGTGAATGGAGTGGCTGAACGCTTGGGACATTTTTTCAGGGCCTACGTGTTGCTTACTATTGTGAACAAGCTGTACTGCAGTAAAAATAGGTCTTAAGCTCAAAAGCATCAACAAATACAAAGTGCAAGTTCCATATCCAACCTGAAACAAAAACAGAACACACATGGCTTCGATTATCAACGCTTTAACCGTCCATTGCAATGGCCATGTCTGTTCAATCTTGATGATCCACAAAGCAGAATCCCTCCAGTTCAGATTTAGGCTATCAGAAGGACCCTCTTCTCAACGCTGCACCAAATGCAAAAGTCTTTGTTTACATAGCCCATGCGATGTGCTCCCTTACACAAGGGACACAGTGAAGATGAGTAAAGTGGCTTCGTGCCCTTCAGCTGAATCTGTCCTCCATTCTTTGCTGCTTTATACTTGTGGTTTCTTTTTTGCTGTGGAGGAGTGCTTTAAAATAGCTAGCCAGAGAAAAAGAAAAGGAGAGAAACAGGTGACTCTGAACAGCTTTATAAGGCCAATAATATGCAAATGTGCCCAGTACCTGGGTGCCTTTGGCTCTCTTTGCAAAAATGACCTCTGAATTGTAATTCCCTCAGGACTTGCTACCACAGGTTCACCCAGTTCCCAAGAGCCGGTCTCCACCTGGGACTTGTAGATCTACCATAATGCTCTCAAGTTTCATGCCACTTTCAGTGTTTTGGCCTCCAGATAATTCTGCACATGGAGCAGAAAGGCAAACTGGCATTCCCCTTTTGTACAGCAACATAAAGCTGGAGTTCAGCACCTTCAATGCCTTCAAATCTGCAGGCTGAAGCCACTGCTACTGTCGACCCTCCACAGGGCTGGTAGTTTCTTCCAAGGTTTTCTCAAGGCGGCTGCATAATGTTCACGTGTGTCAGGATGGGTCTCGAACTGGACATCGGACTGACAGCCTGCGAAGATTTGCTCCATGTCCCATCTTCCTCCCTTGGAGCCAAAGCAGTTGCAGGACGCCCAGCTAGCTGACCATTAAAAGATCCTCACTGCTCCTTTTCCCAGCCAAACCTGCTAGTCACTGAGGAGATGCTGGCCCAGCAGCTCCTTGTCAGCTTCACCGTTCTCCCTTCACCTTGCCTTGACAGCCAAAACTCATCAGCAACCATGTCCACAAGCTGCTGCTCAGCTTCTCTCCATCTCAGTTTTCACAGTGTCTTAAGCGCTGAATCCCCCCCCCCCCCCACAGCTTGGAGGTCAGCAGCAGAGGATCAAGGCTGTCTAATGTGGCCATGGGAGGACTGAAAAGCGCATTTGTGGCAACATCAGGATAGGTGTCGGTAATCGCCACACTGTCTTCAGGGGTTAACCTCAGCTCTGGATGATGGTCTCTGGCCCGGAATGCTGCCTGTGATGGACGGACCCCTCCTTTTTCCTTTGGCCCTTCGGGCTCCAGGGCTGAAGGAGATCTGGCTGCACATTTCAGAAGAAGGAGTGAGCTAGAGAAGAAGGGGCTTTGTTGAGAGTACTCTGGTTGCCTCTTTTGAAGCCACGAAAAGAGTTTCCCTCCGTGATACCTTGGTGGAGGCTTTTATGCAAAAGTGCCAAGGGTTTCTGGGGGGCACTCGTGGGATCAAGGGTGCCAATCCAGTGTCACCGAATTTTTCTGCCCGATCCAGGGAAGCAACCAGTATGGAGCAAAAGTGTGCAGGCTGCAAGGAGAGCCAGGAAAGAAACTCAGTCTATGCCAGGATAACTTACTAGGTCCAGCTCTGCCTTGGGAGAGATTACATCACAGGCTTTTTCAGTCTGTGTGCCTGAGCCATGTTGCATGAAAGAAAGGGAGGCTCTGAAGCGGCTCTCTCGGGCTTTCTAATTTCCCTTCCTACCATGGCTCTGCAAAGAGCCATAGACAGGAGGGAATGTGCCCTTTGAAAGACGGAGCTGCGTGTTGCAGGCCATGATTGGAGCAGGTGTATAAGGAGGGGATGACTCCTGAAACACAATGTGATTTGGAGGAGGGCAAGCTGAAGTGCGGAAGGGCTTTCTGGCCAGGGCCTGAAGGTCAGGTTTCTCATATTAATACCAGACCAGGAGCTCTGCTGTTTTGCACCTTTGCTCTCTTTTGTGTCTGGGGTGGACTTTGAGGCTTGGGGCCAACGGACTCCGCTAGCCACATTAGCCAAGGGTCAGCCAGCAGCCATTGGTAGACCTGGCCCAGGGCTCCCAGTCCTCAATGGCTTGCCAGCAAGATGGGTGTGCGTGACCCAAAGCGAAGCAACTGTAATCCAGCGCTTAATTCGCATCTTTTCCTCAGTATCCCTTTCTCTGCCTGCACGCTTCACTGGCCACAGAGGAGGAACTAACTCAGTTCGACCGCATTTTGCGCTTGTGAACCAGAACTTAGCTACCGTTCAAAATCCGCACTCTTGACCCTTGCAACATGGCTTCCCAACCAAAACATGCATACAAGGATGTATTTTGTTTGTGAAAATGATGTTACAGTGCACTCTGTTAGGAAACTGACTGACAAAGATGTGTATGTTATGTAACATCGCTTGTACGCGGTAGATGGGATTCAGCAAAAGTGTGTTAACTTCATGGAGCACCTGGCTGATTCAGCGTGGCTCATACGGTCTTAATTTTAAAACTTTCTGAAAATCAGGGCAAACCAGGTTTAAGATGATGATGGCACATTAGATTCTGAAATGGACCGATTCTGCCATTCCATACAGAACCGCCTGTATTTAAACTCAGAAAGAATTGTTAAGTTCTTAGTTGTAGCATTGGTCCTATTTCCTTGTAATTTTTTATTTGCAACTTTTGTTTTTGTATTTTATAATCTTACTATCTCACTGTTATTACTATTTTATGGCATTTTATGGCACTTTTATGTTACGTTATAACCTATGGTTACAACAATAAACTTATTGATTGATTGAGGTGGAAGATTCGCATTGCAAGGCAATCTGTAATCTGCCCAAAGCAAATGGGTCCCCTTTCTGTGCGGCGTTCAGGCCAAGTATCTGGCTTCCCGGAGGCAGACTGGGTGGCAGTCCAGGGATGTGTATGTGTGGGGTCCTGCTGGCTGTGTGACCTCGGAGAGGAAACCCTAATGATATGGTTTGTTGGGGAGGGCGGCCATTTTGAGAGCCCAGCTGAGGAAATGCCAGCCATATCTTGCCACACGCATCGACCACAGTTTCTCTTTAGGACTGCTTGCTCCGAGTACTACAGAAATGGGGTCGCCAGGAAACAGCCAAGCTCTTTCCCACAAGGGGACTGGCGCAAACCAAAGTCTTGCTACAGCAGTTCTGAACTGACAGGAAAGCTTGTATATTTCCATGAGTGATTTTCAGATTGTTCAGGGCACCCCTTTGTCCCAGAGCCTTATCTTTAACCCAGATCCTAACTGGGATCTTTGGCCTAAATCCCAGTCCCAGTTCAGGCCACTATAGGATTTAGCCCAAATCCTAAAGCAGGTTGCACTCTCCTAAACTGGCCCTTTGCTTCCTTCTCTCATGGTTCCTTGCAGACAAACAGAGAAAGTGGAATTTTCCACACATTTCCATTTGCAAAAGAAGCAAGTTACCTGGGTTCATGTAGCTTTTCTATAGTTTCTCAATTGAGAGCATAATCCAAGGCATGTTTAGACTGAAGAAAGGCCTACAACAGTCAGTATGTTATATGCAAATTTATTTATTTCTTAAAAGCTTTTCTAACCCATCCACCAGAAACGTCTTGGGACAGCTTACCATAAATACATGTTGTTGTTGTTGTTGTTGTTGTTGTTGCTGCAGCAAATTCAAGGCTGTGGCTTCCTTGATGGAATTGATGAATCTCATACCTGGTCTTCCCATTCATCCTCTGCCTTCAACTATCCCCAGCATGGTTGTCTTTGCCACGGAATTTTGCCTTCCCATAATGTCTCCAGCTTCCAACAGTTTCAGTTTTGTCATTTTTTCCAGGGTCAGGGTTAGGTTTCAAGGAAAGTTGATTTAGGATCCACTTGTTTGTCTTTCTGTCGGTGTTCGTAAAGCTCTCCTTCAGCATCCTATTTTGAAAGCATCAGGTTTCTTTCTGTTCGCTTTCTTCACTGTTCAACTCTGTGGGCAGTGAAGGGATCAGGAATACCATGAAATGGGTGATCTTGTCTGTGGTCTCCAGGGAGAAGCCCTCACACTGGATGACCTTTTCTCGTTCCTCTGTTTCTGCCCTGCTGAGTCTCGGTCTTCTCCGAATTTCTTGGCTGCAGGCTTTCTTTGAAATGATGATTAAGCCAAGGTATGCACGATCTTTCACAATTCCAATTTCTTCATTGTTGACATTAAAAAGTTGTGTAATTCTTCTGTAGACACGACCTTTGTTTTCTTCACATTCAGTTTCAGTCTTGCTTTCGCATGTTTTTCTTTCCCTTTCATCAGGAGCAATTTTAATTCATTTATGTTTTCTGATAGCAATGTCCTATCATCTGCACATCTGAAATTATTGGTGCTTCTTCTGCCAATTTCAGCCCTTCCTCTGATCCTAATCCAGCTTTCCCTATGATATGTTCTGCATACAGATTGAATAGACAGGGAGGTAAAATACACCCTTGCCTGATGACTTTGCCTATAGGAAACCATTCTGTTTCTTCATATTCCACCCTAACAGTCGCTTCTTGTCCACAGTGCAGGTTACAAATCAGGTGCTCAGGCACCTGATTTCTTTCAGGACCACCCATCGCCTCTCATGATCCACACAGGCAAAGGAGCTGCTATAGTCGGAAAGGCATAGAGTGATCGTCTTCTGGAGTTGTTAGGCGTGTTCCAGGGTGGCGCAGTGGTTTCAACCGCTGTGCTGCTGGGCTGGTTGATTGAAAGGTTGCCGGTCCGAATCTGCACAACGGGGTGAGTTCCCGTTGCTCCGTCCCAGCTCCTGCCCACCTTGCAGTTCGAAAGCATGCAAGTGCTAATAGATGAAAAGGTGCCACTATGGTGGGCAGGTAACAGCGTTCCGTGCACTTCGGTGTTTAGTCATGCTGGCCACACGACCACGGAGACTGTCTGCGGACAAACGTTGGCTCCCTCGGCCAGGAAACGGAGATGAGCACTGCCCCCTAGAGTTGGGCACGACTGGACTTAATGTCATGGGGAAACCTTTACCTTTTTTTCAGTAGCCAGCGTATATTTGTGATATGATCTTGAGTGCCTCTTCCTGTTTAGAAACCTGCTTGGAGCTCAGGCATTCCTTGCTCCGTACAGGGAAGAATTGTTTGTTGTCACACCTTGAACATTATTTTGCTCGCATGGGAAATTTGCAGCAGTCCTACGGTTGTTGCCCTCTCTTTGCCCATCTCCTTGCTTGGGGATTGGAATACAAATTGAAGGTTTCCAGGGCCCTTGTTTTGTTGACCATATTTGTAGGCATATTCTGAAGCTTGGATTAAGAACACAAGAAAAGCCCTGCTGGATCAGACCAGTCTATCCAATCTGGTACTCCATCCACACAGTGGCAAACAAGCTTAGTTCTTCATTAATCTTAGCTAATCTTAGCTAGATTAGTCCTGTGTACCCCCTCTACTCCGCTACTTGATTCCTTTCAAGTGCTTTCAGAGAAGCTTTCAAATATTCCAGTCCCTTCATCACAGTTTCTTCTTGGAAAGAGTCTGTCTTTTTATCTCTTCAGTACAGCTGTTCCCTATATTGTTTCCATCTTCTCTTTCTTTTCTCCTGGTCATTGTTTCATTTTGGATTGTTTCATCGCAGGCTTTGCTGACACTCTCAAAGCCCCTCGCCCCATTAAGGTGAGCTGCCAAGAGAGGGATGCAAATGTGTATGAAGAGCTATTTGTCCATCTGGCTCATGACCGTCCACTGGTAGATAAAGGCTCCCTGAAGCCTGTGGTCGAAAGAGATCTTTCCCAGGCCAGCTGCCCAGGATTCTCCTTTGACCTTATTTATTTACTTACTTACTTACTTACTTACATATTTATATGCCGCCCCCTTGCAAACAAGCCTCGGGGCGGCTCAACAATAAATAAACAAATACAAACAAATTCAATATTTAAACTACTTAAAAACTGGCCCATCTCGAGATAAAAAATTAAAATATAATAAATACAATAAATATAAATTAACAATTAAAATAACTTTTAAATAAAAAGGTCTTCACCTGGTGCTGAAAAGCAAATAACGACGGCGCCAGGCGAGCCTCTCTGGGGACCTTGCTTTACTAAAATGGGAGATCATGGGGGACTGAAGTGGGGTCCTTCGGCAGAACAGATTTCTAGCACGCAGCTGCCTCCCAAATCCATCCCAGACCACTCCAACTCGTATAACGCTGCCAATTTTGCTGCCTTGCCCCAGCACAGGTCAGCACTGCTTGTCATGGGGCAGAAGAGAGCTGTCGAGGCCTTGGTCCCTCTGAAAAGACCACCACTCCTTCGGACTTCTGAGGCTTTGGCGTATGTTACTCACTCATGCTTCCAAACATGTATGTGCAGCAGTGAAAGCTAGAAACCGTAATTATTTAAAAAGGAGAGCTGTGAGTTTTGGCAAAATGCCTTGCATGCTCACTGCTCACATTCAGGATTCCCCAGGAAAATGTGATGCATCTGAAGTTCTTCAAGTAGTTTTTCATGGACCTGGTATTGTTAAAATGTCAAATGCCTCCTTTGCTTTTTTGAAGAGTCCTCCCCCGCCCCAGATAGGATTTTTAAAAAAACATGGGTGCTTGCTTGAGTCTGTTTGTCGATATGTAGCACAGGGGGGTGCTAAGACTTGAGCTTCCCACTAGTTCACTGCAGCTGCAGTGTGGGAAGCCGTTCCAAACATCTCTTTTCTGGAGATCCCGGGGACTGAACCTGGATCTTCTGCCGGGAAAGCTGTGCTGCTGAGCGGTGGTCCCTCCTGCAGAAGTGGGCTTCAAGGTACTTCCCCACCTTGAGGGGCCTTGAAGATGCAGCAAAGCCCCATTGCAAGATGTTCTAATGACTGCAGAAGAACTTGGAACTGTGACCCTGGGAGGACCTGAGAGTCACATAAGTGAGGCTCGAGGTGAAGGGAGAGAAATGATGGCATTCAGTAGACCAGTGCCAGCTCTTGTAAGGACGTTGCATTTGGCAAGCGATTGTTCCTCCAGCACTGCTAATATGCATTTGCTATAAATCACTCAGAGGGTGTGTGCATTGCCCAGGGAATCTTTTGCTTCAGACAGATTTCAAACCATGTTCTGAACTTTAAATGCCAAGGTGTGTTTGAATTCTTCGAACTTCATCAACTCGGTGACATCACTTCTCTCCCTTCTACAGACCCACCCAGTCCTGACTTCCCATAAAATTGCAAGCAAAAGAAATAGAAAAAAGAGGGCTGTAGCTCCGGGCAAATGAGGATTTAGAAGGGAGCAAGCAGGGAAAACGTGTTCTTAGAGCAGAACTTAAAATTGGCTTGTGGCGTTCTGTGCATTGGCAGAAATCTTGCAATAGAAAACATGGCCTCCCAGGAATGAAACAGGCCCTTGGAAGGGTTTCTGCATGTTTGGGAACGCCAAGCAAATGTAGTAGTAGCCACAGCAGCCCGTGTGAATTATTCCGGGACTGCAGTGGCAGAGATGGATCGCTGGAAGACTCGACATGCTTCATGTGTTTGATTTAAACTCTCTCGATGCTACCGCTCAAGGTCAGAGAGTTCAAGGCAGTTCCCAAATGCAACAGTGAAAGAACCATCACTGCTTTTGCATTGGACCATCCTGAGTCAGAGGCAGGCGGTGAAAAAGCAGGCTGCCAGCGTGGGGGGCCCTCCCTGCCTGGGGAGGGGCCTGGGGAAGCACCTGGCCATGCTCCCCCCCTTGACACCTGTCCCTGGCATTGTTCCCCTTAAGCAGGGAGCTCCCGCGTGCCCTGGACCTGGCCTGAGTGGCCTCCGGGAGAGGATTGTGCCCACTGGACACCCCCCCCCCCCCTTGCACAGTGTCTTTAGCACAGCCTTTCCAATCCACCAAGGGAGCTGCTCTTTCACTGTTTGGGAGACTCTGCAGGTGTCCCCAGCAGCCGGGAGGGGGGGCATGTTCTCCTTGCCCAGTGGGATGCTTTGCCAAGGAATCAAGCCCCCTGTCCAGTCACAGGTTCCAGGGCGATCTCTCTTGGATCGTGCGACGGTCGTGACAGCCGGCTGGAAATGCTTTTTCATTACTTTCATTATCATTATTATTCTGCATGGTTAGCAGGAAAAATGAAGGACGGGACGTTTCATGTTTCTTAAGCACAAGAGGACAAGGACCACCTTTGGCTGAAATGCCACTTAAAAAACACGTTAAACTCCCCCGGGTTCAGTCCGCTTTCTGTGTTGATGCAGCAGCCCTCCTGATGACTAAAAGTCTGGCCAAGAATTGTCAACATCCGCCTTACTCACTGTCATTGGGTTTTTGTGTGGGTTTTTCAGGTGGTTCAATAGTTAAAAGTGGCAATAAACGGTTTAACCGTTTTTCGCCCTCTAATACTGAAATATAACAAGGGGATATATTTAGATCAGGGTGAGCAGAAGGTGGATTGGAATCTGCTACCTGGACTCTGGGTGATTTGTGGCAGGTTGGCAAGGGTATCTGCTTCAGCTCTTTTTTACAAGAGTAACATCTCCAAAGCTGAGGAGCAACAAAAGACTCGTTGCCGAAATGGAGGGCTTGGGCGAAAACGTGGAGTGGAGTGTTGAAATGGGGTGAGGCTCGTGTTCCAGGACGAAAAGCAAAGCAAATCCAGGTCACTGAGTTTGCACTTGAGGCGCTCTGTTATTTTGCTCCTGGACACCCAGCCTTGAAAAGCGGCACAGAGACCTGCCCCCCCGCCCCCGCCCCCATGATGGGCCAGGACTCCGGTCTTCCATAGCCTTTGTACCGGTTCCTGGGTTCCCAGATGTGAGCTGACCTGCCTTGCAAATGGGTAAGAGGCCGGGCTCGGAGTCAGGAAACCCACAGCCCACAGCCGGCATCTAGTCTGCTTTGAACTCAACAGGGGCCTCTCCATACGAGGCTTTGAACCTGCCTCTCTCGGCTGAAGCATCTGCTTCCAGATTCTTCGTGGGATTCAGACTGGCTCCTTTATTTGGGGAGCAGACACAATCCAGGGACCACAGGGTTCTTCAGCACCCCGCCTTAGTGCTGCACCTCCAAAGGCTGACCCCTGCCCTGTGCAGGGAGGGCCCAGCAGACTGCTGCTCGGATCCTGGCCCAAGCCACCCCCTCTGTCCGGACTCCCTTGCAATACTTGTGTGCTGCTTTGGGATGGCAGGTGGGCCAGTGAACTCATGAGCAGGCTGCCTCCACTCCTCATTCCGCTGGTGAGGGTGGGCCTCCGCGTGAACCCAAACTGTCTGTCTGAGCTCCTCGGGACACGTGCCAGGGAGATCTAGGGAGTGCGTTCTTGCCCGTGCTTTCTTCTCGGGGCCCGTTGAGCTCGTGGCGACTTACTTTCAGGCAAGGAGCTGCAGTTCTCAGCTGCATGCCCTTGCCTTTTCAGACCTGCCATGTTCACCGTGCAGAAGTCGGGCATGTGATCCGACCGACCGTTGCAAACCAGAGCCATGTTCCCGAGCTGAGAAGGAGCTAATCCCAGCAGGAAATACCTGTCAGTAAACGTCCGCCTGGTTGACACTTGGGCACAGGGTGCAGGCGGGGGTGCCTCCCAGCCTCCGATCCTTGCGACCTGGAGACGGCCCTCGCGCCCAGCCCCCCACTCGACATCCCGTGTGCGTGCCACGCAGTGTTGCTTGGCAGAGTGCCCGCAGCCAGTGGCTACAATAGCGGGATTTGTTTGCATATGGCCTTCCTTTGCCACAGTTGCAGGATGCATAACGTTATGCTATAAATACTAGAACACGCACGCAGCGCGGTCAGTGCAGGCGTCCCCTCTGAAGAGTTTGCAGACTGGCAGAAGCCCCCCTTTAAGTTCTCCAGGCTTTTTGTTGTGTGTTTCTGCTCCAAAGGCAAGGTGCGAGGGTGGCACCCGTTACCCTTTTGGCTACAAGCAGCGCATTTTCGGCCACCTGGGTGTGATGGCGTGGAACTCCTCTCAGCCCTGAGCCCCGTGGCGAGTGGGGAAGGCTTGACAGGAGTTGTCAGCCAAAGGCCACCCTTGACACGTGACAGATACCAAACATGAGATCCTAAACAGGATGGCTGTAGGTTTTCATCAGTCCTCTACAGGCCGCTGTGGAACAGCTGCAGGGCTTGCGGCCCCTTTCCCCAAAAGCCATCAACAGTGGGCCCAAGAATGCTCGCTCATAAAAGAGCCAGTCCCTCTTTTCTGCCCCAAAGCTGTGGCACAGTTGGGAACGGACAAGGTCAGTCCACTTTTCCTCGAAGCACAAGTGCCATTTTCTTTCTCCAAGATGATTGATAGGCTGCAGCAGAAAACAAAACCAACCCCCCACCCCGTACTCTTGGCATTGCCGCAATGTGCTTTTATTTTCCAAATATCACGCTCTTACCTGGTGCAGCAGGTCTTTCCGGGTACGGTTAGCAGCAGCAGATGCGTCATTCCTAGCCGGGAAGGGAAGACCAGAATCCCTGGTGGGGGTGCACCCAGTGCGAGGAGGCCGAGTGGCTCGCCCCGGTGCGCCCTGCTTTGGGCCCAGGGTTTCGCTGTCCCCATTCCTCTGCCCCAGATGGCATCTGCCGCAAAGGAGGCAAGGGAGCACTGGCTTAGCCGGGGGAAAGAGGTACAGCTTGTCGGTAGCACACCTGCACTGCATGACAGAGCTTCCGGGTGCCATTCCTGGGATCTCCAGGCAGGTTGGCAAGCCGCCTGCCCGAAAGCTTGGGTGGCAGCTGCCAGTCCGAGTAGACAGTACTGAGCTAGCTGGACCAGTGGTCTGAGTTGGAACAAGGCCGCTTCCCGTGTGCTGTGATGGAAAGAAATGCACCACTGGGAGGTAGACAGGCACACTGCAGAGACTTGTGAAGGGCAAGTCTCTCTCTCCTTTGGATTTTGGATGCAGCTCTGACGGGGTGTGAGGAACCTGGCCCGGGCAGCGTGGGGGCACGGAGATAGAGGGCCACCGCTGTTCCTCCCGTGATGTGTGCTTGCCCCGTCCCGGCCACATTCAGTAGTGGAGTGACGGTTCTTTGCTAAGGAGGAGGACTCCTGGCTCTTTCTCTCACACCGGGAAGTCTGAAGAGCTGCCCTGCCTCTGTGGCAGGATCCGTGCCAGCCGGTGGGCTGTGCGCAGTGGAGAATTCGCAGCCTGCCTGCTCTGTCTGCATGCTTGGCTTTGCCGCAACGTGCGCTCCCCCAGCATTTAGGGTTGCAGCCCAGTTCTGTCCTAAGAGCTGGGATCAATGGCCATTCTTGCATGCCATTCTTCAGATTTGCGTCCTCAATGAGAGCTAGCATCTTGGATGGAAGCTGCTTTTCCCACTTCTCCCCTGAGGAGGGGAAGCGGAGGAGAATTCCACTGGATAATACTGATTACAGATGGTGGTGAGTCAAGACATTGCAAAAGTCTGCCTGGGCTGTGGGCCATGTGGGAGGGAAACGTGGAAACAGACACAGAGTGAGTCAGAAGGGGCTTCCCGGGCCATCTAGTCTGACCCCTGGCTCCAGCCGGCTCCGCTCAACCCAGTATGCTGCAATGGTTTGGAAGCCGGGAGTGGCTTGTTGCGTCATCTGAACCTGGCCAGAGGAGCTTGGGTGGGGATGCCAGACTTGTGCTGGACACGACAAGCCACTGTGCCTGTCCTGTTGTGTGAACGCACCAACAAGCATCTGTGTGCCTGGGGAACAGCTGCTGCTGGGGGCTTGATTGGATTCCTGTGCCCCCAGGTGCCTCTCCTGGCCACGACACGGGGAAGAGCGACCCTTTGAACGCTGTGTAAAGTGTTCCCCCACGATAGATCGATGCAGGAAATCACAGAACTCTCTTGGGGAGTGTTGCGTAACAGGAATATACGAATTCCCACCATGCATTTGGTGAGCGGAGAAGGATCGGCAACAGTCACAGCGCTCTTGACGCCCAGCCAAGGATTAATCTTCATGTTTGAGCAAAAGTATGCCTAATTTGTAAAGCTTTGCATAAACAAAGGGTGCTGTGATCACCAGGCAGGAGGGATTGATGCGGGGAGAAAGCAGACTTTTTAAAACGCCGCCGTGATGCTGCAGGAGCTTAACAGAGGCAGAAAGAGGGGAGCTACTTCGAAGGAAATGAGGGTAGATGCTTTGAAATGCAGTCTACGAGGCCCAAGGCTGCAATCTCTGGACCATGATGGCTTTGAGAAGACGAAGAACTGTGAACTGTGAGAAAAACAAAGCCGCTTCTCCAAGCAGGCATGACAGCTTTGTGGCTGAATCACTTCCTTTTTTATCTCCGTGTTTCTGTGCCTGGGTGTACTTGAGGCAGCTCTCAGGGTTGAGAAGGTGCTGCGGCACAGCGCGCGCTCTGGCTTTGTGCTGGTGGAGCTGCATCTGGATGCGGGGCAGTCCCTCCCTGCAGCGGTACCATCTGTTTGTTGTGATCCCATTAGAGGAGGGCTGTGAGCTCGTCTGGGAGGGCCTTTGGCTCTCCGTATTCGGACAGGACCAAGGAGACCCAGCACCAAATGCCCCCTCCTCCATGGTGAGCTGGGACCAGTCACGGTCTCCCAGGATAACTCACATCACAGGGTAGCTGTAAGGATGAAAGTTTGTTTGTTTGTTTGTTTATATTTATTTTTTTATTTATATCCTGCCTGTTTCCTACAAAGGGCTCAAGGCAGCTTACATCATTCTCCTCCTCCATCTTATCCCCACAACAACCACCCTGTGAGGTAGGTTGGGCTGAGAGCCTGTGACTGGCCCAAAGTCACCCAGTGGGCTCCATGGCTGAGCGGGGACTCGAACCCGGATCCTCTGAGTCCCAGTCCCGTGCTCTTGACCTCTACGCCACACTGGCTCTCCTGTTGTCATTGTTGTCAGTGGACAGGCCTCCTTGAGCTTTTTGGGTTAAATCTAACAAAACAAAGGTGTGTAAATCAAGGTGCACATGCATGTGCAAATAGGGCTGCGGAATCCAACCATGCTAGGTGGAGATCTCGTGATGGGTGTGATGTCTCCACAACCCTTTGCCCTATTCTGTTGCCACAAATGCGACCTGTGGCATCCATTGCAGCCTCTCTGTGGAACATAAGTGCAGCATGTTTAGCAAATGGTGCAGCAGCCAGCTTGTGGGCTCGGAGGGGGGAGATGCGGGTCTCAGACCCTGCTCAACCATGAAGCTCCTTGGGAGAGCCACTGAAGCCACTGTGCGATCCTTCCAAGCAGGAAAAAGGGTGAGACATAAGTGTAAGAATAATAAATCGTAATAGAAGCAATCATGAGAAGTTTTTTCCAGCTAACTCCGGATATTCAGCTTCAGCTAGAATTGGATTGCGTTGTTCAGGACTGTAAATATCCTGAAATCTGTAGTTTTCATTTTAAAAACTGGAGACCTGTGTGGGGAACAGCCAGCACTCCAGATTTGCCAGACTACAACTCCCATTATCCTGATCATTGGCCATGCACCGTTGGGAGTCAGCGCACAGCAGTTTCTCCATCTGTGCCCAAAGGGATTGGGCTGCAGCGCTGTGCCATTCCATAAATTGCTTAAATTGAAGCACAAAATAAATAAAAATGGTTTATTCCCGCATTGCGTGTAGAGATTCAGGACTTGGCTCCTCCCTTCAGTGCCCAATTATGGTTAATATTCAAGAGCCGGGGGTCAGACTAGATGGCCCGGGAGGCCCCTTCTGAGTCGCTCTGTTTCTATTCCACTTAGTTGCATTTACCACCCCTCATTACACGGAGTGGAAAAGCGCTGAGCATTCAGGCCGTGAACAGTCCCTGCTTTGAAAAAGACAATGGCTGTTGCTGCACAAAAGTAAAACGCATTCCAGATCAAGGAGCCAGGCAGGGATGTTATTTTAAAACATCTGAGGCGGCGTTTCCCCCTTTTGTAGCCCAAAGAAATGCCGGGTTGCTGTGTGCAAGCTGGAGAAGCCGGGCCAGTGAAAGCCCGGGGCTTTGAAGACAGTCCTTCTTGGGCCGCGACCCAGAGTCCCCCCCTTCCCCCCCCAGTTGGAGAAGGGAAGACTGGCTGGCAGCCGGGGGTGCTGAGGACACTCTTCTCAGCCACTCCAGGAGCGCGACTTCTCCTGCGTGACGGGGCCGAGCGAGGGGGTTGCTTCGCTTCTGGACTCCCCTGTCCCAGCTGGGCTTCTGCACCAGGCACAGGCACACACCCAGCTGTCGTCTCCTTGGGTAAGCCAGGTTCCACAAAACGCTGCTCACGCACAGAACGGCTCCACGGACGGGGGATGCCGCCCCAGCCCTGGCGCATCCGTCCTCTGTCCGTTGTGCGACCGAGACCAGACCAGTTCGGGGCTTATCTGATGCTGCCTGGGATCAAGCCAGGCCGTGGCGCCAGGAGCCTCCTGCTTCGACTAGCAAAGCGCTCTGCTGTTGGCAACTTTTCATACCAATCAAGAGGCAGCAAATTAATTCGTTTAATGAGTGTATTGTCCATGCTTTCAATGCTGTCTTTGGAAGAATCTCTTCTCTCCTGTTTACCTTATGCTTGCCCTGAAGCTCTTTTTGGAGAAATAGGAGATGCGAACACTAAGGAACATTTGCTGCTTTAATGCAAACAATAAGCTGGGGCACTGTTTGCATTGTGGAAGGTGGGGGCTTTAGAAGCCTTGTTATAGTTACTTCGACAGTGAAAATGGCACTTAAATAATGCTAAGAGGCCAGACTTACTTCCCATTTTCTTGGGCTCAGCTCAGGGCCTGAAAGCTCTCTCTAGTCTGAGAGCCATTCCATGAAATGGTGGCCACACCTCCCCTGATAGATTCTTCTGTACTTGTATCAAAGTTATAAAGAAATAAATACATCTCCAAATATTTTCCCCCATGACATCCTGTAATCCTAGAACATTTAGTTCATTTTTCAACCTGAATTTTCTAAGGTTTAGAATGAGGAACAATTTGTTCCTTGAAAAGTAAGCAATCTTATACATGCTTATTTGGGAGAAAGTCCCATTAAACTCAAGTAATGTTTCAGTAGACATGTATAATGGTGCACCATGGAGCTTTTGAGGGAACAGCCATTTTTGTAAACTTCATGCAAGTTTGCTTTATAAGTGCTCTTTCAAACATGGGTCTCTTCTGGAAATTTTGCTGTACTTTTATCAGGAAAACCCCCTGCCTCACCTCAGTGAGTTTTTATTATTTTCTACATATAAACACATAATCATTCAAAGGACATCGGACATACTGGGTTATTATCTCATTCTCTCTACAGTTAATATATATTTCAGCCCAAAGTGTAATTCTGCTTCTCTAGCCATCGATAGAAGAAGTTCCGAGTTTGGTAATAATATGTTTCTTCTTTTTCCTTGAGAGATAAAGTCAATCTGTCCATTTCTGCACAGTCCAGTATCTTCCTTAAAATGAATTCTTCTGCTGGTATTTCCTGGAAAAACCCCTGCTTCTGGGACTTGGCTCCTTGCAGTATCTACTCTCCCTTTTAAAAAAAAGTCTCAGGTTTCTTTCTCTTTCTCTTTGAATCATTAGCATCAGACCCAACCAGTTTTAATGCACCGAGGAGATCACACTTAATATATTCTGCTCCCTACGACCCTCCAAATTTAATGTGGAGAATTCTTCTCTGTGATCAGTGCTTTTGGAGGCGGCTGCAGTTATTTGTACTGGGTGACCTTTTTTCCATGGCATCCGTTCTGAATCCTCCATATGGGTGCACTAGAAAGGCTCGCTAGCACACGCCTGCCACAGATTTCGTTTCCTGCTAAATAATTCCGTCTAAACCTTCTTTGAGCAAATGTTCCCACAAGAGGGACAAAAGCGCTCATTCTTCTGCAGCCGTGTACACGGAGGGCAGTGGGCAGTGCGTGCAACAAACCCGGTTAGTTTCTCTCACTGGTCCTCCGCGTTCCTGTTCTGGACAGCGTTCCAGAAACCTACCTGGAATGCAGTGTGGGGTGGAAAGCCGAGATGCTGAGCCCAAAGAGTAGTCCAAACTCTTGCAGCTGGGATGGTCTTTGTTTTGGATCACTTCTGCCATCACATCCCTTTTCTCATTCCACGCATCTCCTCGGATGGCAAGACTGGGGTGGCACCATTTTAGGCAAAAGGCCTCACAGCTTTTCCTTTTGCTGCAGATTACAAAACTTTTGCAGGTTGTTGTAATTGAGGGCAGTGTAGACACTCACTGGTCCTGCTGCAGCAGGGTGGAGTTGAACGATCCAGGGGTGTTCCATCCCTGGGCATTTTTGCGAGGTCCAAAACAGAATTGTGGGTTGTTTAGGAAGGAATAACCCAGGCTTGTGACTCAAGAACAAGCCTTGGTTTACAGGCCTGGGTTGTTCCTCCCACAACTCACCAGGGCCAGATGCCAGTGTCCTTACTCTAAACTCGTATCAGTTCTGGCCTGTAATGTATCCCCTCTGAATCCTGTTTCTTTGCTTTGTGCTGTCATATTTTAATTTAAACAGGTTACATGATGCTTGGCATATATTAGCATTTTTTATTCTTTTCATTTCATGGACTTTCAAACCGCCTTTCAGGATTAGACAGTCCTCCAAAGCGGTTGACGGGTTCATAAAACAACTTAAGAATATCCTACAAGTGCCATTAAACGATCAAAGCAAAATAAGATCATGTTGAGAAACCGCAATGATGGGACATAAATTCATAGATCAAGTAGAACAATCAGATAAAGATGACATCAGCGCATGGAAGCAACCTTGAAATAGCAGCAACGGATAATGAAGCGTTGCAACATGAATCACTCCTGTGCCAACTGCAACTAAATGGTTTTTTTGGCTTGCCTCAACACCAATAAGTTGAGGATGGGTTTCTTCCAGTGTGGGATGGTTGGCTGGCTGCCAGACACCAGTGTTCCCCTGGACCTGGATTTCTCTTTTGAGTGCACCATCAGTCTGAAGCTAGAGAACTGGATTTTCACTTCCTTTCCCATAGCTTCTCTCCCATAAGAGAGATGTTCCTTGCTTGGTGAAATGTTCCAGGTCGGGGTGGGTTGCAGTCTTCCCCATAAGCCATTCTGGAACGTTCCTGGCTGTTGAAAAGCAATCTCTGGCAAATGAAGCCTATTTGGTGAGGCATTTCCCCTTTTCAAGGATTGGTCTTTGTTGATTTAAGGGCATGTAAACTTTTGGAGGGATGCGAAGGCGAATGCAAGGCTGAGTTTCTGCTGCTGAGAATGGCTTCCTGGCGGAAATTGCTGGATTGGGCTTGGGAGCGTCCACCTGGCGTGAGTCCCTTCCTTTGGAAGGGCTGCTGGAAGGGGCTTGCCCAGAGATGAGGGAGGCTGCGTGTTGGGGGCTACAAAGCAGTAGATCCATAGGGGGTAGTTGGAACACAGGAAATCGGGGCTTTAGTCCCCACTCTGCCATGAAGCCATTGGGTGACTTTGACCCAGCCACAGACTCTGTACCTGACCTACCTCACAAGGTTGTTGTGAGGATAAGATGGCACGGAAGAGGATTCTGTCAGCCACTTTGGGTTCCTTGCAGGAAAAGTGGGAAGGGATTATAAATATACTAAATAAATAGCAAGCTTTCTCCCCATTCCTATAAAAGCATCCATCACCAGAGGAGGCGAGTGTCTTTCTGTGGCATCAGCTCCTAAATCTGAGCATAATATTCTGGGATCGTGTCACTCCGGGCATCAGGTGGACGTGTCAACCGCTGCATGAGCAGGCGGTCAATCCTGATGCAGCCCAGAACCCAAGTCACCCCTGCAGCATGGCCTTCAGGCGTGGCTTGCTTTTGCTTGCTGCCTGCAGAGGAAAGGAGAGTTGGAAGCTCCAGCTGTCTCCAGACAGCGGTGGCCACTTGCTCCAGCTCCTTTCCACCTTGGATCTGCCCCCAACCCCATGTCCCCCTCAGTTGCTTGTGGGGCCTCTGTTTGTGTGCATCGAGGAGCTTCCCCCCTGCAGCTGCTTGCGGTCTCTCCTTGACAGAGTGCGCATCGCCGGCCTCGGGATTCAGTCCCAACATGTGCGGCTTGTCCCGGTCCCTCCCTGGTGGTTTTCTCAGCTGTGTCTCTCTTGCTTTTGTCTTTTGTTATTTCCCATCTCACATTGTCGAATTCCCCTTAAATACTTTTGAACCTGTGCCTTCATTTCCTACCACGCTTTTCCCCTGGGAAGCAGTTGGAGGATTGTTGCATTAGCAGGCATGGCAACCAAGAATAACTAAGTGGACCTTCGCATTTGCCCTTGAAGCGCACGGAAGCTCGTGTTTTCTTTGATTTCAAGGCAGTGGGAACTTGGAAGGCTTCCCTTGATCCCCCCGCCCTGCCCCACACATAATCCCAGATAGTGTACCGGGAAAAACCAGCGAGACCTGGTGGGGCTTTGTGTAAAAACAATAGAAGCACCCCCACCCCCCCACCCCAGGACCTCTTGCTCCCCTGATTTTTGTACAGTCCTAGAAATGCATCTTCTCTCTCTGGAAGGGGTCGTTCTTTTATACAACGAAAGTTCCAACTTCAGAAGTTGGCTGAGCCATGCTGGAATTCGTGGTGCTTTTCTGTCTCAACACACAGGACTGGGGCCCTGATGTTGCCACATTAATGCTCAACAAAGCATCGTAATGGCATTGGTTGGTAATGCTGCACAAACTTTGGGACTTTTCTTGTGGGCCTCTGTGCATGGCTGTTGCTGGGCCTGGCCACTCACTCGGCTTTCGGCAGGAGTGTCAGAAATGCTTCTGATTTCTCCTGTCCATTTGGGGTTGAGTGTTTTGAGAAATCTGCCAGCTGGCACTTGGAGTGGGATGCTTGAGAGCTGCTCCATGTGAACATACACCAGTGGCTTGAGAGCGAGAGAGAGAGAGAGAGAGGCACTCGCAGGGTGTAAAACCTGCTGTTCACATTGCTCCAGTGATCTGTAAGCCGCGCTAGGCAACCAAGCCCAGTGACCCACTTTTGAGGGAGGCTTTTTTCTGATGCCGTGAAGGGCTTTTGTTTTCTGCGCCTGCAAGGAAGATGGCTAGACAGCCAGCAGCATCTGGTAGGCGCCGTAAACAACCACGAACCCTGCCGTTGTGTTCTTGGGCTGCCCAGCCCAATTTGACTGTGTCGCCGAGCGAGGTTTAAAGGGCTCCCGTTTGCCTTCGCATCTTCTTCCTAGGATTTTCCTTGCCGTGCTGGAGCCTGTCAGTGTTGTATAATGGTTATGGGCACTGAACAAATGAAAAACCAAGAAAGGCCCTCCTGCTCCATTTACAGAAACTGCCACTTTCTTTTTGGGTTGCCTCACTTTGCTTCCACTTAACCAGCAGGGTGCACTATGTTGGAAGCAATCGTGGGTCTATCCAGCCCAGTATTGCCAACACGGACTGGCAGCAATGTCTCCCCAGACAATGGTTTTTCCAGCTGGGTTGACTTCCGTGCACCAGGCGGGGATGCAGCCCTGGTGCCATGGCCTTACTGTGAGCCCGCACAAGTCGGAGCTGCTGCAAAGCATTGCTGTTCACCCACCACTCTCCAGAAATGAGTGATTCTGCTCCAGGCTTCAGAAAGTTGAAGAAGGCTGCTATTCAGGGCTCAGACATGCTACCCCTTCTCTTTCCCTTCTTGGTTTTCCATTTCTTTTTCCTCATGGACATCTGGATCCTGTAGCTGTTGGAGTCAATGCAACCTGTCCAGCCATAGCAAGCTGTTTGTGGAGATCCCCCACAAGCTCTGTTTGATTTTGCAAGTGCATCTTGGTGTAGCTTGGCAACCCCCCAAGTGTGCCAAAATCAATCCCTTATTTCAGCAGCCCTACAGAGCTCCCAAACCAATCCTACTCTGACACCTCAGTTTGATATTAGCTCAGTGTAAAAAATAAAATTAAATTAAAATAAACCTGTAAATGTTCTTGCTCTTTTCTGCTCCTTCAGCTACTGAAGCCAGAGTGCCTTTTACTTCATTCCCCTTTGACTGTTCCACAATTTGTTGTTACAACCTGGAAATGAAAGGGACTGAATCGACTTTGTTACCATTTGATTTACACAAGACACTCAACACCATGAAGGAGCAAAATATTTTTCTTGCAGGGCAGGAGTTAAGCAAACAAATGCAAACTGGCACTTGTTGGTTGCAGAAATACTTCTTTTGCTACAACATGCCCAAATAAACTGGCGCACACCACATACCGGCATTGTGCAAAGCTGATATCCATAACAGAAAAAGTTTGCAACCCCATTCCACTTAATCCTGGGACCTGGATGAGGCGGGGGAGGGGGGAGCTCGTGGCTTTTGTTATAGAGGAAGAGGCAGCGGTCTTTACCCCATAGAAGTTAGTTGTTCTTTGGGTTCTTTCCACCCACATCTGTCCCAGAACTAACAGAGAACATGCGAAAGGGCTACTTGTTTTCAGAAGAGGCAATAAGTAGGTAGTTGGTGGACAGTGGGGTCTTGTCTTGTGTGCACCCATCTGTGCTAGCAAGCGATGGTTTGTTAATGATGAACAGCCTGGAAACAAAACCCATGGCTTGCTGTTCGGATGCGCACTATGCTCTGTCAGCAGTTCACAGAACATGGTTTGTTTGTGACTGGGTTCGCACAACAACCCCTGATTGGACGACAGCCCTCACTCAACCTGTATTCTGGTTTGTCACGTTGTATAAACCCAGCCAATTACTTCCGCTCTGAGCTTTACTGCAACTGTGTGCAAGCAGTGGCCGTTTTCAAAGCCACGACCACACAACCCAAGAGGACCAAATGCCATGCTCTGGTCTCCCTTCTGACCAGCCGTTGCAGCCCAAGCAATTTGTGCCACAAAATGGAGACTTCCCCCATTCTGCGAGCCCCGAGCCTCACGGGGTAAGTTAAGGGCGAGTCCTCACAACGCAGATGCTTTGGCAGGATGTTGACCGAGTCTTACCCTGGTGTCATGTGCACACATTCCCTGTGAAGTGAATAATGATTTAATTCTAATCTTGGAATAGCACTGGAATAAACTGAGGCTTAACCAGAACAGGTCACCCTGTCCGGCACGCAAACAAAATACGTCTGAGGGCAAAAACTCACAGATTTCCATTCCGCTTTCTTGGTAGTGTTGACAAACACTCTCCTTTATCAATCACTCGGTGGCACCAGAAGATGGGTTATTCATGCCTGCTGCAGCTCCTGCTATGCCAGCAAGCAAGCAGTCTGGGGCCCCTCTGAGCAAGGCATTCCTGCTCCAGCCGCCTCTGTCCGCAAGGCCCTGGGGACAGTTTTTTCCCAGCCCTGTTCCTGGGGCCTTTTCCACTGGGGGCCTCTGGGGCACAGCGAGTCACCTTCTGTGTGAAAAGCGTTTGCTGTCCCCGGTGCTGAGCTCTGTACGCTCTCTGTTCGCCGTGAGTTGCCCACCCCTCCTTATTTATTTAGAACATTTTTATGCCGCCCCATTCTCAAAAAGCCTCGGGGCGGCTTACAAAACAAATAAACAATCATACAATTACCTTAAAAATCTGGCGACATCTCGGCACAGATATAAAAACCAATAAATACAATCAGCAATTAAAATAATGTTTAAATAAAAAGGTCTTGGCCTGGCTCCGAAAAACAAATAACAACAGTGCCAGGCGGGCCTCTCTGGGGAGCGCATTCCATGGGTGGGGGCGCCACTGCAGAGAAGGCCCTGCTCCGGGCACTCGCCCTCCTAATATCCTTCATGGAGGGTTCCCAGAGAAGGGCCTCTGCCGCCGATCTCAAGGGGCGGGAGGGCATCTGTGGACTTCTTGGCCTCTCCTAAAACCGTTCTTGCACACCAAGGGGGCAGGTTGAACTGCCAGTCATGAGAAGGAGGATGCAGTGGGTACATGCTCCTTTCAGCGCACTGCTTTCCCCGGAGTCAAAGGGAAACAGGTGTCTACCGATGCAGCAGGAATGGAGCACCGAGGGCCCAGCCGGCAGCCCGTGCAAAGCTGCTTTCTAGATTAGGAGTTGGTGAGAAGCGGGAGCCTTCCTTTCCAGCCCAACATTTTTGTGGCACGTACAATCCCATCTTCCCTTTGCCACAACCTTGCTCATTCCTCCCGCATCCCCCCCCCCCATTTAGTTTTCTCCTCCAGTGACCCCAGGCAATGGATCGGCTCGCGCTCCCTCCAAGTTGCTATTGCTCCCATTAGAGAAAAGATAGAACATTTTCACACCGTGCCCTTTAAAGCTTATCCTGCTTTTGGAAGATCTAGTTTCCTTGACTGGAGGACAGAGAACTCAAATGGACCAAGGACAACCCCAGACTGCTTCACCTGGACTCCATTTCTGTGCTCAAGCCAACGGTGAGGGTGTTTAAGGATAGGCTGGACATGCATGTGGCATGCTGGAGCTGGGGGCAGACTAGATGGCCCAGGAGACCCCTTCTGACTCTCTGTTTCTATGAACTCTGCCAACTGAAGCTTGCATGGCACATTTTCCTTTTCTTTTCCAAGAGGCTCTTGTGCACTGGCCTCGTGAGCTCCTGGCTCTAGGGCTCACACCTGTCAGAAGCAGTAAGGAACCTGCGCCTCTGCAGATATTGCTGAACTCTGCTTCGCATTGTCCCTGATTTTGGGCCACACTGGCCTTGGCCAAAGGAGCCCTGCGGCATCTCAAGGGTCAAGGCCTCCTAGCCCAGGTCTGGGCACATAAGCCTTGCTGAGAACAAAACCAAGTCCTTCAGCAAGCTTGGCAGGAACACAGCTCTAAAGATGCTTTTGCAAAGGTCTTGGGAGCAGAAGATGACTATTTATGTTGCTCTTGTGAAAATATTTCCCAGCCACCCACTCTGTCCCCCTGCAAATTTTGCTTCTCACTGGACAGATTCTGGCCACGAACGTCACTTGCTATTTCCTTAGCCAATCGTTTCCACCACAGTTATTTCCACACTTCATTACATCTCGGTGTTCCTTGTCAAGGCTTCTGAATGTCAAATTCTAGTGCTTTCTTGTTTAGGTTTTAGGCCATTCCTCAGAACTGTTTGGCCATCTGTTCTGCATTAGCGTCCTTCCAAGCCTTATTCTCCACTGACTAGGAAAGACTTCTAGACGCTCATTCATCTCGGGGGAACGGAAATTCAAGAATGAGCAAAGGTCTCAGAGCAGCTGCCGATGCCCCCAGTTTCTGCCGCAACAGGAATCCCGCTCCCCCGCTGGCGGGGTGAGTCAGCCCATTCCCACCTATGGGGCTCCTTTCCCACACTTGCCGCAGGGCAGTCCTCGGCAGTCCCATTGGGCCATGCATCAGCAGGCTCAACGGGCAGCCAGCCGCTTAGGACACAAGGATGTGCGTATGAAACTTCCCAGTAAAAATGTTCTCTTGCGCTTTAGAGGGATCCCCGTAGATGCTGCAGAAGCAGAGTGCTGGATCTTCTGGTGCCCACGAGCATTGCTCAATAGGAGAGCGGATGCAGGAAATCCTGCATTCGGCCCCTGAAAATCCCACGCGCACCATGGCTGAGACCTTGAAAGCTACTGCTGACGACGGTGTGCCAGCCCTTGCCCACTCGGGGCGCTCCAGATGCTTGGGGCTGTGCTACCAGCATCCCCGACTCTTGGGCAGGCTGGCTGGGCCCAGTGGGAGCTCAGGGCCAAAGAGTGCACCATCTTTCGCAACCAGTGTCTTCTTGACCCTCATGTGAGGCAGGTGCTTTTTCTCCCACGGCTTCTTCAAGAATGCCCTTGGACAGCTGTCCCCGTGAGCCTTGCATGGTATGTGGCTCCAGCCCGTTCTCACTGTCCTCCCAAACGGCTCCTTTCCTGTCGTCGTTCTTATCTAGTGAGAGCAGTCCTGGCCCAGGCCATTCTCGGGGCCTTTTTGCACTGCTCCTCCAACGGAGCTCCGGCTTTGCCGGGGGTGTCAGCAGACCTCCTGCTCAGGGCATTCCACGCCCTGCCCTTAATGAGGGGAAAGTGCCCTGTGGGTTTCTATCCTGCCGAACACAATATGTGACTGGGATCCCCCGAGACACACCGGCGCAGAGAGCGCTTCAAAACAGGAAAAAAAAGCTCGGGATTCAAAGGATTTCGGGAGCGGATGTTTGGACAGAGGCGGATGCTGCCCTTGGGGTGGCCTGCGCTGTCCACAGAGAAGTGTTTCCATGCAACTCTGAAAGAAACGACTCTCTGTGGTGGGCCCAGGTGTTTTCAGGGGGCCAGAGATGGAGAAAGGAACAAGAACGGAAACCCTTTTCCAGCAAGGTGACTATAGGCCCAATATTTGACTCGGAAAAATACAGCTTAGTATAATGAATTGGCATTGGCCACTCCCTACTGTTGGATTTTGCCTTCTTGCAAAAGAAGGGGGTTCTTCCAATCCCAGTGGGCCACTGCACAGTTGGGCAGAGGTTGCCATGCTGGGTCCCAGCCGGCCAGTTCATCATGGGCTATTGCAGGCCAAGCAATGGTACATGGCCTCTCTGTTTGCTGGGTTTTTCCTTCCCCATAAAGAGAATTCACTTCTTTTAACCTTCAAAGAAGCACAATTACATTACAGGCAACTTTTGCAAATACCTGGAGAGGTCTTGACAGACCTTGCAGTCAAGGAGCGTCTTGTTTTACTGATTACCTGTACTCTAAGATGCTCCAGGAACATCTCTCTGGCTGAAGACAGGTCAACCGCCTTGAGTAAATAAATAAGAGAGTTCTGCAAATACACACTTCAGCCCAAGGTAAAGTTTATCGCAGGGCACCCAGAGCTGCATCTGGAGTGTGTCTCTGAGCCCCCTTCCAGCCTCATCACTGATGGAGCCAGCCTGGACTGTTGTGCAAATCTCCCGCCGGCTTTCCGTGTATGGGAATGGACAGCTTCCCATCGGCTGAGGGAGGTGCCTGGGCTGGCATGTCCCAAGTCCCGCCAAAGCCTGCACAGGCTGCCTTGACTGGCCTTCCAGCAGCAACAGACGCTGGAGCAATGCCTGGCTGCCTCTCCCGAGCCCCCCAGCCTTTCCCGGAGCTGCATATGTCTCGTGGCCTGACCTGGGAGCCCTCTGAGGGGCGATCCCATCCTGTTCACCACCAGCCTGGCTGGCTTCTCAACAGGAGGGGGGCCCCTCTGGCCTTCCACCACTTGTGGAAATGGATCCTGCTCCGGCCCTGCTGCAGCCGGGGAGCTTGCGGGGGCCCTGCAGCTCCACTCCGCTGCACCAGTGATGCAACCTGGCGAAGGTCAGACGGCGACATCCTGGGATGAAAGTGCAGAGCCCTGGAACATCGAGGAGAGGCTGCTGGGAAGGGGCAGGGAGGGCATGGCCCCGGGGGTCATGCTCTGCTGTCCCTGGTGAGCTCACCCATGTCCCACTTGGCAAAGTTTGCACAGCGAGCACCGACCGAGACGAGGAGGCGAGCTCAGAGCAGGGCGCTCCAAGCCTCGAACATGGAAGGAGCCAGGATTTGCCCTCAGAGCAGCTTGCTGACCAGCGCAGTTTTGCAGCAGTGGGGTCAGTCCACGGAGTTAATGATTAGTGCCCCCTTGACTCCAAGCCCCGCCTAAATGTGGCGGCCCGGATAGCTGCTCTAAGATAGCTGCTTGCCAGCCTGGTGTGCTGACTCTCCCGCACAAGCAGGAGACCTGTAAAGCCACTGAAATCACAGGCAACTTTTGTTATGGACAAGGAAATGTGTCGTAAGGCTCACTGCCCCAGCGGACTTGCCCTGGTTGACTGGGTAATGTTGGAGGGTGTGACAGACCCGTTGCTGGGTTTTGTGAGAAGACAGGGAATTGTTTGTGAAATACACGGCATGCCTTCTCCCCACCCCATGATTTTGTTTGTTGCACCCTCCTGCGTCTTCCCCCGGCTCTGCTTCCGCCATCTGCTGAAACAGCTGTGCAGTCATCGCAGCTCCTCGCTCAGCGCGTGGCTTGCCATGTCTCTGGAAATCTCCTTGTTGTGCCCAGACAGGGACAGGGCGAGTCCCTCCACAGGGTTTGCACGTGAGGGTTGCCACAGAGCTCCTGTAACATGCAGGCTAAGAAGCTGAACTACAATTTGGGAAGCTCGTGTTCTGCCATGGACAGAAGGGGTGGAGCAAGTCGTTCATCTCAGATTTCCACCTGTGAGATTGGAGTAAGAATGCCCCTACCTTGCAGGGTTGTTGTTAGGGCTACGAGACAATGTGTGCAGAATACGTTGAAGAGCTGAAGAGTTTGCCCATGGCTTATTTAACTAAGCCAAGGCTGCTCAATGAAAGCAGAAGGAAGATAACTAGAGACGGTTGTTTTTGAGAGCTGAAAATGCGATAGATTGGGATTGATTTTGTCTCACTTTCATGCTGTTCAATTAAGGCCTTGCAGGGTTTGGGAACAATGCAAGCCCCTCTTTGAGCAGGATTCTCTGACTCTCAGAATAGGGATAGTGAACAACGACCATGCCTCTTCCCACTCCATGGAACACCCTCATCTCGCTCCCCTTATCTCCACTTCTCAACCTCCGCAGACACAAGGACAAGGTGCGTGGGGCCCAGATGTCCCAGCTTGGGCGCAGCCACATGTGCCTTGCTGAAGGTGAAGCTGGTGCGAGAACAGGCCTAGCGTCAGAAGGCGTGAAGGACTCGGGAGTGTCAGCCCACTGCGCTCCACTCTTCTGGTTTTATTTTCACAATGCATGTCCGTTTTTGCTCTTTACAGCACACACGCGCATTGACATGGAGCGTTGGGTCACAGAAAGCCAAGAATACTGGAAAAGCTCGGCTCCACTCAGTTCAATCATTCCATCTGTTTGAAGCCGTTACACGGCAGAGATTCCAGTGTGTCTTTCAAAGCATTCCACTGATGTGGCATTTCCCTGCCTTCCCTGTTTTTTGTGCAGATGGCTGAGATCCCTTCCAGAATGTGCTGCTTCACTCCCTATTTGCCGAAAGCAAGAAGCAGCACCAGACCCCACCTGTTCCCCTGCTTGCGCTCGTTTTTCTTCTGTGTCAATATTTTTTTAAACGATCAAAGCACAATTAGAATTAGCATGCCGCAAAAGGCTCAGTGACCTGCTTTGATGTGCATAATCAGCGCAAGCAGCTTGCCATGGATCCACACCAGCTGCATCTTCTCTCCATGGACTGAGCTCAGGTGAATTTGCTTTTGGCATCTTTACAAAAAGGGTCCACCGTGGGCAGCACTGACTGGCTGCAAATCCATGATTCAACCAACTCATCTCCTTCCTGAGGCGGATTTCTGATGCTTGCTGTGTGCATGTAGCTCGAATTGCGAATTTCAGTTCATTCCGTTTGCAAGAACATATCTTCATTGAATGAATGCAGAATTCCTGCTCATTTGTCCTGTAAGATACCAGCTGGGCTCAAAGGCGAATGCAAGGGGGCAAAAGCCCAAGGTGAGATAAAGATGCCAGGTGGAATGAGAGCAAAGTTCAGGAAGAGAGGAGAGGACATGCAGTCGCATGGAAAGGAATGCAGAAGAGCATTCTGATGGAAAAGCATTCCTGAAGACCTCGTGTTTCACCCCTGGAGAGTTCAAAATCAGCAGGTCCTGTCCTGAACTTCCCTGATGCTTCCAGTGGCACATAGCCCATCTCTGAAAGCAAGGTGAGGCCCTCCGATGAGCTGCTGTGGCAACAAGGATGGCGAAGCGGCTACCGAATTTCGGCCGTCCCTGGCAGAACTTTGCATCTTTCCTTATCAAAGGGAGACTGTTGCAACTCCATGCACGGCCAGCCAATCAGTGGCAAAGTATTTGAGGTCTTTTTATCCGGACAGCAAAGGAGATGATATGCTGAGAGCTCCCTTGCACAACGGCCATGTCTCCAGGGATACTGGCGCACACATCTGCCAAGAAGACGAAGTTCAAATGGACAAGTATTTAATAGACAACTGTTTCCGTTTACTTAGCAGGAACAAAAGATACTTTGTACAAATGCATTTGTACAAAACTTAATAACTGACTGGTCTGGTGGAATTTTGGCAAAGATCGTTGTAAAATTAATATCCAGAATGGCCTGTGAGCCTGTTGCAGTGAAAACAATAAAGGTTCTTGCAGCTACTCAAAGACTTAAAAAGAATTAGGGCATGACTACTGAAGATGAGCTGCTGATGCCAGACTCAAAATGGCAGAAACAGATGTCACAAGAAATGTGCAGGCCTTTCCGATATTACAAGATTCTTTGTCACTTCTTGCAAAAAATGGTATTATTTAAATGAATTTTAAGTGGAAGGGGCCTCTGGAAAATGATCGCTTATAGCGCACACCTTTGCTGTTGGATTTCGGTGAGCTAAATCCATGCATGGTATGCCATTCCTCTGGGCTGAAGTCTAGCAGGGACTCTCTTGGCATAATCTTAAGGTCCGGGAATAAAAGTCATTTAACTAGGAAAGCTGTGTGTTTGGCCACTTGGATCAGTTGCTCTGCAGAGTCTGGCTGCACTACCACCAGAACTTGACTGGTTCAGCCAACGCTTTTTACCAGAAACGATTATTCAGGACAGGGTTGGCTTACTTTGATTTTTTGTTTTGTCTGAATGTTGGCTTGCATAAGGAAACATGGCTTGAATACACTTTTTTTTTCTCCTGGGAGGTGAAGAACAAAGTCTGAGACAACGGTGACCTCATACATTTAGAACTTGGCAGCAAAATCTTGCCAAGCAAAATGCACTAGCTGCCTGCAGCGAAAGGCCTGGGGCAACTCACCTACTTCCAGGAGCGCCCTCTTCCTGGGGGCTGGGATCCGAATGGACCACTGGGCCACACATAGCCTGCTTTCTTAAGCACTGGCACCGTCAGAGTACTGGTGGTGGTAGCATGGGGAATTTCACATGGTGCTTGCAATGAGCTGTGGGATAAGCTTTGAAAAAGAAAATTCCTGAGGGCCATGGCCATGGGAGAAAAATCCTGTGGGCTTTCAGGACAGGGTGGCGTGGTGCTGAGCATCTTAGGCCAAGAAACAGGCGGGACATCATGTTCCCTATGCCAGGCTTTGGATCCCTTTGCAGTCGTTTCAACATGGCTTGCAGAATCTTAAAACATGGGATGGGATGGCTGGAAAAAGAAACGGACCTGTGCCAGTGAGAGGATGAGCTAAGCTGTCCAAGTGTGAGAGGAGGAGCAGAAGGGAGAGCTGCTCTTGCAGCTGTGTAAATCTTACTGTGCAACTTCATGCATTCGCTTTCATTTATTCGAAGGATGTTGCCCTCTAGTTGCAGCTCCCAGGGTGACACATGTAATAAAAGTGAAAGTAAAACCGTGATGAATCCACAGAAGAACGTGCCTGGCTCAGGCCACGTGTGAACAACCTGCTAAGAGAGGGCTCTCCAGGGAGGCATCCAGTTGCAAGCCGACCCCAGTCCGGAGAAATCCGTATCAGGTGGGAAGCCCTCACAAAGGGGCTTCTGCTCCACAAAACCCATTGCCGGTGGGCAGGTTGGCATGTCCAGTCACCGGCCCTCAAGCGACTGTTCTCGCGGCCACGGTTTGCCAGGGAGGCCTGTGGCCCGCAGGATCGGCAGAGCCACCCAACAAAAGCACCGCAGCTAATCTGGGGGGATGAGCAGGGCATTTTTCTTGCACAGACAAAGTCCCAGGTTTGATGCCAAGTCAGATGTAGAGGGAAGAGCAATCCAATGCATTGCTTGACACGACAACCCGCTCTGGAAGTTACCCCGGGTGGCTGAGTTATGCAGAGAAGACGCCCCTGCTCAGAGGACCAAAAGTCCAGTGAGTGACCTGGACGGCTTTCTCAATGCACAAACATCGAGTCCAAGGGCCGGAGACATGCTCAGCTTGCTGGATCAGCAAAGTCGCCTTGCGTGGTGGGACAAGCCGTTCAATGACCCTTTGATCCCCATGGACAGCTGGATAGCGGTGCTAAAGTCTCCAGTGCGGAACAACAGTCCGTCTTTCCTGCCCTCCAGATTCCTTCTTAATCTGCCATAATGCCTCAAAGAATGGGACATTCCACGTTCTTCACTAGACCTGCTCGGATCCATACCGGTCTGAGGTTTATTTTTTGTAAATGAAACTCAGATCGCATTCCTGGTGAATACCGTGGGGATGGTGTGGGTCGTACATTCAGATGGGAAGTTAAGCCTGAAGCAGGTGCTCGCTTGCACGGTCACACCAGGCACGTGGGCAGGGCGATGGTTTCGGAGAGCCCTCTTCAGAATGTCATATGATGTGCAAATAGCTGTCAGGCAGCCAGTGGGCACACTGGATGGGGGAACTTGCGTGTGCACCTCTCCATCCCCTCGTCGGGTCTACCAGTGAATGCCTGGCCAGAGCCTGCTTGTTCCTGGAGACTTGCAACTCCCTTTGCAGGATGTACCCATTGCTCCTGCAAAAGAATGTTGCAGCATAGCCTGCCTCCTATTTTGGATTCCAGCTGGCAGGGGGAGATGGCAGAAGGTCCTTCCATCAGCTCTGCTAAGAGCAGCCCTCCCAGGCTCCTCCCCTCTCCAAACTATTTCCTGCGGGCTGCTCTACGGACCTCCGTTTGCTTTTAACAAATAGTGCCTGTATCCACATTTTCCTCCTCATCCTCTTTTCTTTCGTATCATGTCCTTTGGTGGGCAAGAACTGCCTTGCCTTTATGGGACCTGCATAAATGGCTCTAGGACTCTGTTTGGCTCCAAAAGTAAAGATACTTCAAATGATTAAACAAACCATCTGAACATACTCAGTTGACTTTTGGTTTGGGGGGAGTTTTGTTCTGTTAGCATTTCTTCTGAAGTATGTTTGCAGTTCTGCGCGAGTCCCTGCTCCAGCCCTGCCTTCTTCCACAGAGCTGTTGCTGTCGCCATGTAATCTGCCCTGATCGGGCATTCAGCATGCTGATCTGGGATACGAACGTGAGATGCTTTCTCCAGGACCAGACTGTTGGTCCATCCAGCCCAGCTTTGCCCACACAGGCAGGCAACATCCCTCAGCGTCCCAGACGCTGCTCTTTCTCAGTTCCAGCTGCGGATGCCAGGCAATTAACAGGGGGCTGCCTCTGAGCTCCCTCCCAGGAACATCTGCTGTTGCATCAAATGGCTGCCCTGCCCATCTCAGCCCAGACAACCCCGATTGGAGGATTTCAGGCAGGACTGCGACTAATTTTGGGGGATGCGCAGAGCATTTTCTTCGCACAGAGAAAGTCCCAGCTTCAATGCCAAGTCCGATGTAGAGGGAAAAGTGATCCAATAGGACTTGGAAAAAGCGCTGCCCATCTCCCCAAATTGCTTGCAGATTCACTCACCCTGAAGCCACCCGCCTGCACCTCGGCGAGGATTGCTGCTCTGGCCATGCCTCCTCCAGGCAAAGGAGGCCTTTCCAGATGGCTGTGCGCAAGCTCTGTGCTTTCTTGGTGTACCGGAGCAGACTGGACCCGTCAAGGTGAATGGGGTGCAAAAAGCAAAGGAAGTCTCTAGCCAGGGGAGTGCATGGGACGCACGGTCGGGAGGGAGTGGTGTCGTTGACACTGGTTGTGAAAAATGAGACTGCGAGCCACCGTGTCTCGACATGTGCTGGATGCCAGAACTGCATGATGGGATATGGCCAGGGAATTTCCGACTGAGCTTGCCTCCTCCATGCGCATTTGCCCTCCTTCAGCCAGAAACCCTAAACCAGATGCTTCCCTGTTATTTGTCTGGAGGTTAAGTGGTGCCGAATGTAATATGTAATGAGCCCAGAGCACGGTTTTTAATGGCAATGTTTTGCAGCAGCTTTCAGAACAGCGAGCCAAATACCCCAAAGGGGTTGGGGTTTTGTCTGAAAACAATTCCTTCCTCTTCTCTTTTGTTTCTTCTCCTGGAAAAACAAGTCAGTAAAAATAGTTTCCTCTCGTCCCCATTTATCGGAGACTTTGCTTGGAAAGAGATGTGTTTGACCCAGCTGGAGAGCGACTTCTACCACAACTTGACACATTTGTCCGCACATCACCGGGAGGCATCTGCTAAAGTGAAGCAGATCTGGGACTGGAGACAGTTCTGCGGGGGCGTAACTTGCATGCCAAGTCGAGCTTCCTCTGGGAAGAAAAGCGTGGAATGGATGGACGGGATCATTCCCAGAGAGCCGGGGAGCTTCAGCTGCAGGGGAAGAGATCCCCCTCGGGTTGTTGAGCCCAAGGCGGAATGACGGGCAGGGGCTCTTTGGGCCAGGTTCCGGAGGGGGGCCGAGCCACTGGCAAAAACACTGGCCTGTTCAGCTCCAAGCCCTTGCAGCCAGGGAGCATGGGCAAAACTAGTGCGCAGAAGTCAGGAAAGCAGCAAGTGATCCGTGGTCGGGAAGCTGCAGGAAGGGGAAGGGAAGTGGCTGTGGTCCTCCGAGGGATCCTGAATGGGATTACCAGGAGGGCTGGCTTGGGTCCCTAGACATGGGGTTGGAAAGGTGGGCATAGAAGCTGTGAGTGATGAAACCGCTCCGACTGGCCAGGTGAGGGTGAAGGTGCGTCATAGGATGAATGCTTCGCTTGTTGGTAGGTCCCTTCATCCTTTGGAATCCCTTCCGTTAGCAAGGCAACCGCAGCACCACAGGGGTCTCCATTTCCAGGGATTGTGCTCTTCATTGTTTCTCCCACAGAACGCCGGATTTTCTGCAGTCTGAGAAAAAGAGGGAGGAACCACAGGGAAAATACAGGAAGGCGCTTGCTAAGAAAGGGTCGCGACTGATGCCCTATAAAAAGCAAGCAGACAAAGGGTGGCAGGTCCACACTGAATGCCACATATGGAAGCACCTGGAAATTTTCATTTTGATGGAAGAAGAAAGCAAAGCTTTCTGAAATCCAGGTTCAGTCCTTTTTGAATCTTCTCCCTTGAGACCAAATCTCAGGCCGGATTTCAGTACCAACCCTTTATGTGTAAATCCATTTTAATTGCAGTCTGAATGGAGCCCATTAAATTTAATATGTGCCTGATGCTTTTACGTCCATGTTTCCTGGGCTAATTTCTGCCAACAGCCACATCCGTGAGTAAATTTCAAACTGTACGGCAGCACTGCAGCATTTTACTACTTCGGTTTCAATAGGCAGGAGCATTTTTGGGACTATCCAATTTAATAAGCCGGCTTTCCCTTGGCTGCTTCTTTTCCCAACCTCTCCCCCTCCCCGTTTAATGCTTCTGCTGCTGTTGGAAGGATGCCACGTCACCCTTTCGGAAGGCTTTGGCTGCACTGTGCACCTTGTACCTAACCAAGGGGCCCAGTCGCGACGGGATGCCCCTCCCCTCTGCCCCCCTTTCAGTCCTGTTCTGTCCCCATGGCCAACAGGAGTCCTCTGGGCCCCACATAACATTCAGCGGAGAGCACGTCCTTCTATCAATGTCTGATGTCTCTTGGAATTTAATGCAAGGGCAACAGGACTGGATTCCCTGTACCCTTTTGACCACTAAAAGCCTGCAACCCCAGAAGGCTCACCGGCTACCTGCGATAATGCAGCGGGTGGAGGATTTAACGAAATGGGCGGCCTTTAGGAGTAGCTTGCAAATTGATAAATATATGGGCATTTTGGCTGCCTTCATTGAAGTTTATCCACAATTGTTTTTAACAACAGTAGCATGTTTTGCTAAATACAAATACATTGGGATAGACTAATATGGAATCGGTTTTATGGATCTTTTCAAACCGCAAACTAATATTCTCTGTATGGGGCTGGCCATTGGGCTGGGGGCTTCCTTCACTTCCGGCCCCCTGCCCGTCTCCCATCTGTGCTCCTCGGTGAAGGCTCCTTAACCATCCATCAAGAACCTGGGTATGTAACCCTTCGAAACTTCAGGCTGCCTCACAGCCAGGAAACTCAGCATCCGAGCTCTTTTAAATGCCCCGAGCACCAAAGGACCAGCAGTTGCCGTCCTGGTCACCCTCCCCTCCATGCTTGCCCCCCCCCCCCCCACGGCCACACTTTCTGTGCTGTGCAGCTTTCTAGGCTTGCTTGATCTCCCATAGCTGCGGCGTGTTTGTCCTCAAGGTGGAGGGAGGGAGAGTCAGGAATGCTTAGCCAGTGGACGGGAGGGGGCATCCCTGCAGGACCACGAACTCTCCTTTAAGCCCCAGACAAGCCTGCCGCGAGCAGGTCCCTAGGCTGCCTACCCTGTAATTAAGGAAGGAAGCGGACAGCAAGAATGCAGGTGAAGGAGCGAGCAGCCCCCCAACCACCTTAGGATATAAAGGGCCCAGTGTCGGTGTTCCAAGGCGGCAAGCCGAAATACGGGGGGCACATATTCTTTCCCAGGTCAAGGCTTGCAGACATACGGGAGTCGGCGTGCCAAGCCCCTCCCTCGCAACACCACTGCCTGCTTCAGTTTCCCTCCTGGACACAGCTGCTGAGCTTGCCCTGTCTTTCTTTCCCGCCCGCAGCCCTGGTTGGCTCCATCGGCATGGGGATGGTCTTCCTGTGCTCCCCCATTGTGAGCATCTTCACGGACCGCATCGGGTGCAGGACGACGGCCACCTCGGGAGCGGCCATCGCCTTCATTGGACTCTTCTCCAGCTCCTTCACTAGGTAAGGCTTCCCGGCTTCCCTCGGCAGAGTCCAGGCACTTCCCAGAAAACGCCTGGGCTGAGCCGCTTTTCAGAGCTCTTGAGGCCCCTCATTGCCAAACAAGACAAGCCGTGCTTTGACAAGAAGCAGCGTGGCTGAGCTGCCGCAGCATCTCCAAGGGCAGCCTTACATGCCGGCTTGGAAGGCTGGAGAAACACGATTTGGACACACGGGGTGGAGGATCCCTGCCGTGCAGGCAAGTACGTGTTTGGCCCGCTGGAAGAACTTGTCACTGGGAAGCGCACATACCAAGAAGAGGAGAAAAAAGTGTGCAGGCTCCAACATTAGGAGAGTGCAAGTGGGAACCTGCAGCGAAGTGTTGTGCTGGACTCCCAGCCCTAAGAGATCAGCCCAGGCTTCTGAGGCACAAGCGCATTGAACGTGCGGCTGCTCTTAACTAGATCCCTGTGCCCCATAACCACAGCTGTACTTTTCAAACATGCTGTTGCTGCTACGTGCCATCAAGTTGCCCTGCAGCCTATGGCAACCCCTGGAACGAAAGCCCTCCAAAACGGTCTGCTCATTGCTCTGCTCAGATGTCTAAGTTCAAGTCTGTGGCTTCCTTTATGGATCCGATCCATCTCGTATTTGGTCTCCCCTTTCTTCTGCCTTCAACATCAAACAAAATGCATGCCTTAAATATGCACTGTGTGCTCCGTTTGGAATCAGCTTTCTGGGGCATTTAGAAAATAAATTGTTCCCATATGGCTTCTAGCTACAAAAGCCACGTCCATGTCGTCTCCTTGGTTGCAGTCGAGGGGAAGGCTGTCTTGGAGGGTACCATTTATTGGACCCACTGTATAGATGAGCGTTCCCCAAGCTGGTGTTGGCCAAGTATGTTGGATGTCATTTCCCACCATCCGGTGGTTATGCTGGTTGGGATGCCAGGAGCTGTAGTCTTGCACATTTAAAGGGTGGTAGGAATTGGGCTAGGGAAGCCACACTTGAGCTGTTGTTGTGTTATTATTACACTTTCTTTATTGCATTTGTGTGCCGTTCAATAGCTAGAGCTCTCCAGGTGGGTTAAAGCAGTCCACGGAAGTCATCATGCCCTTAAAAGCGCCTCGGCTTCAGATGTTCAGTGAAGGCTTGAGGGACCTTGGCCTACCTGCAGATCTGGTGCAGGAAAAGTTGTCCTCTTTGAAAGCTCTTGGATGCACTGCTTTGGACAGCCTTTGGCCAAATTGAAACGCTCCTTCAGCATTTTCTTCTCCCAGAGACAGGCTGGATGGTTGGATCCTTCCCCTTCTGAAATGATTTCTCTTCCAAACTGAAGCTGTTAATAACTAGTACATGCAACATTAAAAGCTGAGGAGATTCATGTTTTCTCGTAAGCCAAAACAGAACGACAAGCAAACTTTGCATGTTTTGCTTGGCTACGCAGACTAAAATGAAACACCAGGCTGAGAAATGAGTTTTGGAGAAACATCTATTTTCCCCTTTCCAGTATGCTATTCTGATCAAAACAAGGAGTTCTCATTCTGTTTGTTTTCAGGGCTTTAAAATACCTGCGGTTTGTCTCTTGCTGTGAATTATATTATGAGATTTTTGACAGCTTTCCATGCTGGCACAATTAAAATCATTCAGCTTTGCCCCATAGCTTTGGGCAAACTCATCATCTTATTTTTCTGCTTTTCATACATAATAACTTATGACTTAGCCAAACTCCAAATTATAGGCAACAAAAATTCAAGAATTTGCTGGGAAAGGATGAAAATAGTACTAATAAGATATTTTACTGGGATCATACTAAACAAGAAGAGAACTTCATTTTTGTGCAGTATCCTGCCAGATTTCAAGCGCTGTGCTCAAAAAGTCAAAATTAAGCAATTCGAGAATACAAGCATGCGAGCAAAACCTTAGCTTCTGCTTTCAGGCATTTTAATTTTTTTTCTGTCCATGCATTTTTAGACATGGGGCTGTGCACACTGCCAACCTTCTCTTCCTCACCTCACCTTCTCCCACTCCTTATCTGTTGTGATGAGAGCATTTAAGTCAAAGTGATTCCTGTTATCATGGGGTGAAAATGGCCATTTTAAAATCACGATTCCCATTCTGTCATTTGCATACTTCCTGAGCATGTGTGTGCACTCTGATTGTTTTGTTACTAAGCTGAGCTCTGAGTTTGGCTCATGTGGTCCAGGTGCTTTTCCCTTCACAGAATACTTTGCTCAGAGACAAGAGGGGTAATTCTGAATTGTGTTGGAACACAGAAATCCGCCTTGTGCAAGTCCCTCCCTTGGTCCACCTGGCGCAGAATCGCCTTCTTGGACAGCATCCCTTCACCTGGAGATGCCACCTGAAGGCCCAGTGCTCTTCCACCAACACATGCGCCCATTTGGGCAAAATACTTTGTACCACTTCAGGGTGAGTCTGGGACGGCCTTGCCCCAGGTGGGCTCTGGCTTGGACTCTGTCCATGTTCAAGGATGCTAAGCAGAATTGCCTGTTTGAAGATGCCTTCCAGAAGCAAAGGCTAGGAGGGTCCAGTCCAGAGTCCAAAATGGAGTCACAACCGTCTGCAAGGTCTCCTGACTATACCTAGATGTCATCAGGAATGCACCAACGTGTTTAAGAATAATAGGGATAGGAGAGGAACTTACCTTCTTACTCCTGAATCAACGGACATTTCCCCAGTTCGAAGTGGGCATTCCCCACTTAGAGCTCACCTGTTTTTTCCTGAAGTTTCCACTGCTGTCAGTGAAGGCATTTTCCTACTTTCCAACCCCCACCCCTCTGTGGGGCAGAGTATTTCAAGGAGCACACATGGTGGGGAGGCATGTGCATTTGCACAAGGGAAAATGCAAGGCTCGCATCTGCTACAGGATTACCTGAATGCACAGTTTGGTCCTGACCTTCTCTTCCCACATATGCAAGGTGAGATGGACACCGCGAAGGGATCCACCTGCAAATATTCCTAAAAGAAGACGCCAGCAATGTAACTGTTGTCTCTATTCCTTCGCCAGGTCCCTCGAAGTCCGTTACTTCACATACGGAGTCCTCTTTGGGTGCGGCAGCTCCTTTGCGTTCCAACCTTCCTTGGTTATCCTCGGGCACTACTTCAAACGTCGCCTGGGCTTGGCCAATGGGTTGGTGACCGCCGGCAGCTGCATCTTCTCCATGGTCCTCCTGTTCCTCTTGAAAATTATCGGCCAGGCCATCGGGCTGGCCCACACATTCCAAGTGCTCAGCATCTTCATGCTTGTCCAGATCTTCTTGTCTCTGACTTTCCGGCCCGTATTCCCATCTACTTCTGACCCGCACGATCCTGTGAAACTGGACAGCCGAAGCTGGCGGCAACAGTGCGTGTCACAGATGCGGAACTATTTCAACATGAGAGTCTTCAGGAAAAAGACCTACCGGGTTTGGGCTTTTGGGATAGCAACTGCCATTCTGGGATATTTTGTCCCTTATGTGTACCTGGTGAGAATATTCTGAGATTGTGGTGGGGAACTGGTGGGGCAGTGGGACTGGGTCGAATCCTGTTTTACCCAGGATAAGGGATGGGGAGAGTCCAGAAATGAATGAGTTGCTGGTCAGCAGCACCACCACGGAGACCAGGACTCAGGAAATGTCCTGACCTGTATTCTGAGTGGCTGACTTCCTCCTGGATGGTAAGGCAGGTCATCCATTGTTCCCACAAGACAATGAGGGACTCATTCTGCACCAGTGTTGGAGACGTTGCTGCAGCTGTGCATGCCCAGGATAGTTCGTAGAAAGTTGAGGTGGGCTACAATGAAGCTCGCAACTGGAGAGCATCCCATCGGCTTGTCAGTGGAACATACACTATAGTAAAAAAATTAAGAAAGGCAGGTGTCTTTTGCTGATCTTAACTAACCTGAGAAAAAGGAGATGCAATTTTCTTTTCCACCATTCTGAGGTGTCAGGGCAGTCAGAATAGCTGTCTCTGAGGGTCTGGCTGTAGCTTCTTTGTGATATTCCTGGTTTCAAGAAACTCCGCCCTACTGTTACTCTTGGGATTGAGAAACAGCTTAGCCAACATGGATTCCAGAGGGCCACCATGCATAGCCTTCTGGCCACCCACTGTCTGATGCCCAGGCACAGTTGGAAAAGGGAGGGAATCAAGACATGGCAGACCTGGAAATGAGAAGCAGGATCCCAATTGATGCTTCTTCCTGCCACCTGCTGCCATTACAATGCACCGAGGTGGCTACATTTTCATTTGCCCAGGGCTGCAAAACCCTTGGAGAAGCCACGATTGGGAGGCTGGTTGCATGGCTTCTGTCACGAAGGCGCACTTGTGTGCATCTCACCCCTACCCAAGCAGCCATTCATGTCCACTGGAGATCCCTGGGACTGGTGGAGCTTTGAGTTGCTGCAGGCTTCTCCTCTTTGTACGCAGAGCAAGCCCGGTCTCCTGATTCTCTCTGTTGCGTTCCCAGGTCAAGTTTGTGGAAGAGGAGTTCAAAGAAAAAGATAAGTCCTGGATTGTGCTGGTTTGCCTGGGAGCCATGTCAGGGGTCGGGCGCTTGACTTCAGGACCAATCAGTGACCTGATCCATGGGCTGAACAAGATTTACTTGCAGGTAGGCTCTGCCTGCTCTTTCTGCATCTGCTTTTGTTTATTCCAAGAGAGAACTGTCCGTCTGCAAGAGAACCAAAACTGGACCAGCCTCCTGCACCCTGATGCCTTCCCAGTATGTCGGATTGCAACTGTGGTTGCTGCCAGCCAGACCCCTGGCCATGCTGCCTGGAGGTGATGGGAACTGTAGCCCAACTCATCTGAAGGCCACCGGAACGAGGAGGCCTTCTTCTAAGACTGTCGGGTTTGATTCCTCTGGGCTGCCCGGGAAGCTTCTTGAGCACTCTACAGTCTTTGAGGGAACCTCCTCTTATTACAGCCACTCCATGCTTCCCCTTCCTCCCCAAAATCTGACCCTAAAGTCCAGGGAATTCCACTGATTTCATGCAAGGAAGATGGAATGCCAGTGGGAGAGGCCGCCATCATGCCCTCAAGCTGGTCTTGGGTTTCCAGAGACATAGAGGGGGCCACCTTGGAGCGTAATGCTCAGCCAGAGAGGCCTTTGGCATGGCTTCCCTGGCATTCTTAAGCCTGTATGGGTGGCATCCTATGTGACTGCCCCAATCCTCTGCACTCAGAAGGCTTCGGACACCCAGCTGAGCAAGGAATGCAGGCAGAGGCATCCATAATTTAGGGAGATCCATAAAAGCACCTTGATGGAACAACACTTTCAGCTGGCCCCCTGCCCTGAACTTAGCCTTTCCCAGAGGATTTGTGTCATAGGCATTCGGGTGTTGCAAGACAAGAAAGCAAACCAGTGGGAAGAAGGCAGGTTGCAAGCCAGAGAGCTGCAGGGGCTCGCCAGACTCCTTCAGCCTCCCTGTGAACCTGGCATTCCACACTAAGAAGGGGAAAGTGTTTTACTCTTGGCAGACATTTTAGAGAATTAAAAAAGATAAAGTAATGTCCAGATCCAAAGGTCATGCACAACCTTTTCTAGTCACCTAATGAAGCTGTATAATGTTATTAATCTGTGATTACTTTGCCTCCCAGGGTGGTTTGAAGAGCCTGTGTTCCTTTCCAGTCTTCTGCTCTTTGTTGCTTCCAACTGCCCATTCTCTGAAATTCAGCCTCGTCAGGGGGATCTCACATTTCTTGTTGTCTCAAGTTCCCAAGGGACGGGGAAGCCAAATTGATGTGCTCCGGTTGCCAAGTCTAAACGGGACTGAATCATCTGCTTAATTGGGAAGAGAAATGTTGGGAAGGAGGAAGCAAATCTGTGCTGCGAGGCAGGGGAAGAAATGAGAATCACCAAGTGCCTGTAAATAGAAGCGCTTGCAGAATCCTAATGAGAGCAAATTACAGATTATAGATTGATTCTGGAAAGATCAGTGCACAGTGTGAGTGACTAGAAGTCCGTGGCCTCATGCCTTCAGGGCACAGGTGCTCATTACTACTACTGCTATTAGCAACAGCATTTACACACTGCTCCGCACCTAAACAGATTCTGGAACAGCAGTGAAAGAGTATTTAAAAGTATTAGCAAAAACAATACCAATAAACACTGTCTAGCTCATCTTAGAAGACTTCTTAAATTAACTTATATTGAATTCCATGCTAGGCATAATTAGGAAAGGAGCTGAGAAGAAAACTGCACAGATTGTACTCCCCTTATACAAATCTTTGATGCGAGCACACTTGGAACAGTGTGTACTGTTCTGGTTACCACACCTGAAAAAGGACATTATTTTGTTGGGAAAGGTGCAAAGAAGGGCAACTAAAATTATCGTGGGGTGGAGCCACTCCCCTATGAGGAATGGTTGCAGCCGCCAGCTGGATTTGTTTAACTTGGAGAGAAGGCAAGTAAGGGGAGAATTTATAGAGGTGTTTGAAGTTATGCCTGGTGTGAAGAGGGGGGCATTTTTCTCCTCATCATACTGGACCCCACAGTGGTCACCCCATGAAGCTGATTGGTGGGAGATTTAGAACAGAGCAAAGGAAGGACTTCTTTGCAGTGACGGCTATCAAGTTGGACAGGATTGGGCAAACCCAGGGAGGAGAAGGCTACTGGTCCTGATGACCAGGTGCTGCTTCCAATACCAGAGATGGCAAGCCTGCATTCACCAGTTGCTGGGGAGCTTGGGCACGAGGAACTGTTAACTCTGCCTCATTCTTCCTGAGGGATCCTCTGGACAGCTGGTTGTTATCATGGGCTGGATGGACCCCTGGTCTGATCTGGCATGGCTTTTCTGACATTCTTATGTTCACCTGAGTCTTGTGTTTGGTCTCCAGACCAGTGGTTAGATAAAAGAGGAAGCCTTGAGAATACTCAAGGGGGACACCCTGACTCTCTGATGTGGAAGGTTTTCCATCCACAAAGCATCCGAACCTCCTTCCCTCTGGGATCGCTCCGCCTTTGTTATTCCCTTATCATGCGAATAACATCGGTATTCTGCTCCCTCAGGTTGCCTCCTTCGTAGTCCTGGGGATCATGTGCATGATGCTACCACAGTGCCGTGCATTCTGGGGAGTCATCATCGTCTGCCTCTTCCTTGGACTCTGTGATGGACTCTTCATCACGATTATGGCTCCCATCGCCTTCGAGCTGGTTGGGCCCATGCAAGCTTCGCAGGCCATCGGGTACCTCCTGGGGCTGATGGCCATCCCAATGACAGCAGGCCCTCCAATTGCCGGTAAGAAAACTGTTGGGCTTGGTAAACCTGGGAGGGGGATCTAGGCCAGGAGCTTCCACATGTCTGACAGGCTGTAGGGGTGGCCCTCGTGTGCCTTTGACACTTTGGGATGCCTCCATTGCCTTGGAAAAATGCCTGGATTGGGATGTAGTGACGCAGTTCAGATTTCGCACCATGGTTTTAACAAACTACTTGAGTACCCAAACCATGGTTGAGCTTCCAAATGAGCTCCCATTTTCCATTTGCTCAGGCCTCCAGTTCCTCTAGAGGCCAAGTGGTGGCCACAAGCCATCATGTGTCTGTTCAGACCATCACACTAAGCACATGCAAACCATAGTTTGCAACTCCACTTTCTACTAGAGCTCCCGATTTTGGTTTGCAGACTGATCTCAAGCCATGGCTTGCCAGCTCAGTCCTCATGCCAAACCATAGATATCGGGACTCTGTCTGTGGCCTCATTAATATGGCTTGCTAACCACCCTGAGTGTGCTGGCTGCAGACCAGCCAGGGCTGCCCAAGTACCTTCACTGGCCAGCTTCTCATGTCCTCCAAACCCAGTACATACAGTTGAAGGGTAGTCGGCGTGCCCCAGCAAGCCACCTGTGCATGACTTGGAATTATGCACACAGCCAGGCAACACATGTTGCCGTAGCCTGTTGACTACTCTGTGATGTGCATGGAGGTCCCATCATCTCGCATAATATCTAAGGTACCCACCCTTCAAATATCCCTCCCAGCTCCAAAGTTACCATCCTGTTTCTCCACATGTACGGAGACTGATGTGCTATCTACTGAAGGACAGATTTGCATTCTTTCATAAGAACTGAAGGGTTTTTGTTTGGTTTGGAGTTCTTTGCTTGTTGTCTTACTGCCCTAGTATCTCTGGCATGAACTTGCATAAACAAAGTTTGGAAAACATTTGAACACTTGAAATGCACTATGTAACTCCTGGGTATTCTGCAGCTAGCAAAATGCCTGGGAGAGTACGAAGAAGAGTCGAGCGATTCATTTCCAAGGCCAGCTCAAGTCAGGAAGAAATGGGAAAATATATTTGCAAGATTCCCTGTCCCTGCTGACAGGGGTTTTCAGTCAGATTATTGTGCTCTTGTAGCTTAATCCTCTGAGAATTTAGCAATGGCTTTCATAAGTAATACCTTTTGGCCACTGCATAAACATCTGTTGGGTAACTACTGCGTTTGGAAACCTCAGTTTTGTTCTGGTAAATGTTAACAGCCTTTATTGCCGGTTTATGTAGAAAGCAACCAAAACACTTTCCAAACTGAAAATGCTTTTCAGCAAATGCAGTCTTTCCGCTGATGAAAGCATCAAAAGTGGACACTGCCTCTACTTGACATATCTAGAAGGATTTTTTTCTCCTTCTGGGTATTCATTAGTCCTCTGTTTAAAAAAAAGAAAAAGAAGAAAAGACACAAATGTGTAGTTTCATAGAATCATGATTTTGATTAAAATTATGAAAGAAGGGGTTTGAGGCACCCACTGCAGTGACGGAATCGAATTTCTCCTTGAGGGTCTCATCTAAAGGGGGCCTGTGAGTGCAGAGGCTCCCAGAATCAGCGACCAAAGCCCAAGACGCCAGGTTTGCCTTCCATCAAGTTGCAGGCCGGGCAAGGCGAAACTGGGTGAAAGCGATCAGAAGTCAACAGGGGAAGAGCATTCGGAGCGAAGGGAAGGGTCCTAGTTTCTCAGGTCAGCCAGCCCTCCATCCCAGAAACCTTGCTGGGGATCAGGAACAACACTGGCTGATCTTCTGGCCTTGTAATGTAAGACGCGTCCTGGCAGTGCGTGATATTCCTGGAGGTCCCTCCATGTCATGGTACACAGGGGTGACACATAGACTGAATCCTGGGCTAGCGCTCCCCGTGTTATCGGTTCGGGGTCCACCATGGTGTTCAGGAGATGGTTATTCTGATGGGTCCCGATCTCGCTTCCCTGGCAGAAAGATGCTTAAATGCATCCTGACATTGCTCAGACCGTAAACCCACGTGCTTCTCTCTTCTAGGATTACTCCATGACTATTTTGGGAGTTACCACTTCTCCTTCTACTTTGCTGGAGTCCCTCCTATAGTCGGGGGTCTGGTACTGGCTCTTGTTCCTCTGATCCATCAAAGGCAACTCAAGAAAAAGCGGCTGGATTCTGGGAAAGACAAGATGCTGGTTTCAGAGACCATGATGAACGGAGAGCTGCTTCCAGGTGCTCCAACCTCAGAGGCACATGTCTAAACCCAGCTTCCCAACCTCCCCTGCCCAGGTGTACACACTGTCACCACCAGCATTTTCTGGTACAGGCTGAGCCCAGCCAGCCCTTTCCGAAGAGGACCTGAGCTCTTGCAAGTGTAGGTGGTGAGCACCGTCTTGATAAAGACAATCCAGACTGGACCTTTTTTCCACGTTTCTCCTCTGGTTCTTGGCTCCAGAGACTTCAAAGAGCACTCTGATTTGTTTTCTGCTGCAATTTTTCTAGTGGACACAACAGTTTTTAATAGATTGCATTGGTCCAGTTCCTCCACCCCTTCCACTTCCAGCATCCAAAAGACTGAATCTGTAGATACGTTGCCTTGAAAAAGGAGTCCAGTCACACTGCGGGCTCCTTTGCAAGTTCATTTTGTAGCAGCCTAGTGGTATATTTGAGCTATGTATGGAGACAAAAGAACAGTTGGACGTTGATGGATTGGGAATCATTTTCTGAACAGTATTTTCTTCTCTTCACTGCCTTCAGCTCAGTCGTTCTGACTTTCTTGAACTTGCCTCTGCAGCTCTGATGATGTGCTTGGTTTTCTACCGGGTCCGCTGGGTGATGCTTTCCTCACTTGGCTTCCATATATCCAATTTATTTCAAATGGAAGAAAAACCTTGTATTTCGTACGTTAGTCTCACGGCCCTTGTTGGAGATGTCGCTTTGCTCAATTCCTGTCATGTGCATTCCAGTGTTTTCAGAACCTCTGTCCATTGTCTGAGGGGGCTTCATGGCAAAGGAGGTGGAGCCCAACTTGGAAAGCAACTATGTCTCCATAGTTGAAGATCAGTAGCTCATTACATTGCAAGCCTTCCTTCCAATATGGAAGTTTCACAAGGAGGCACACTTAGGATCATCTGCCGTTAGCATTAGAGCGCCTGAGCCTTCCCGGCACTGAATCGCCAAAGAGGATTGGATGGGTACATGGGCTTTTTATCTGAAACTTCTTTGACCCAAATCGCTGAATCCTCATGTTTGCATTATTGTGTGGGAGATTCTTCCTGAGCTAGAATCTGCGCTTCTTGTGTGGAAACATGCTTTGGAATGTGGAAACGCTGCACCAGATGCCCAAAACCTCACCGCAAGGGAACTCTGAATGACATATGGCAGCTGTTGGCATTCCCAGTTGGAAGCCGGAGCATCAACAGCCAAGACCCAGGCTCCTTCCCTCCCGGAGAGGAGCAGTGTACACAGCTGTGGCTGCTAAATGTAGCGGGTGTGATCATCTGGAAGAAGGAAGCCAAGCTGTGCCACGGGGTTCCTTGCAAAATCACTCTGCATGTCGGTATTGCAGAAGATGGCCGAGAGAGAGAGAGATTTTTCTTTAGGCCTGGGTGAGCTCTCCTTTGGTGCTCTCTGATGCATTTCTGTCCACCCATCTTTGAGCTTTCAGCAGCATGTAGAGCAGGGCTGGAGAGAAGCTTAGGACCGGTAATTATCTGGGCAGCAATTCACAGCATCCTCCAGCATTTTCACCCCACAAATGTTTAACCAGGGCAGCAACAAGAGGACGCTTCCTCCACCTGAACAGCACCATCCGTGGCACATCATGCTCCCGAAACGAGGAAAGCTACCCCTGAGAGAGAACGCTGAACATCACATGCTGCTGGCAGGGCTGCTGTGATGAAAGGAAGTGCTTTTCAAGTAATCCAAGCCCCAGAGGACCTTTTCCCCAAGCCTGCTTTGGAAACCCCTTTTGTAAACCCCCATCATACCCTAAGATTCCCTGTTATTCTAGCTCATCTCCTTCCCTAGGACCCCACCAGTCAAAGGCATCATTATACAACGGATTCAAGCAGCAGCAGCCAAAGCAGCCCTGCCAACATAGGCCTTGTTCTCCCAGAGGTGGGCAAGTCAGTGGGAGGATCAGCCGACTGGTGCCTCTCCATACACTATCTCCCAGCAAACAGAAATCTAGCATGTCAAGAAAGATGGCTCCTGGCCGTGCTTTCTTACTGGCCTATTAGTTTTCTGTACCCAGGAATTCCTCCCCTGCCCCATTTTTTGGTACAGAACCAGCATTTAATCCTGTATGAAAGACACTCGTGGAATCCAAGATGGTACCAACTAAATGCAGACTGACCATCTTTGAGAGGCCCACTGCTTACAGAACCACTAAGGGGGAGGTTGTCTGTGTCAGGACTCTACCACTTAGTAGAGTCTTGACACATGACCAGATGTTCTTTTTCCCAGCACTGTTTTCTGCAGATAGAGAAGCTCAGTGTCAGGGAAAACACAAGGCTGGAACTGGTGCTTGGACTTCATATGCTGTCTCACCCCAAAATGATTGCGCTCCTTCCCAACAAAGCCATTGAAGAAGTGAGGAAAGTTTCTCTCACACACACACAAACACACCACTCCCCTTGGGTTACAGATCACATGGGATTCCAGGCTCCCTGGATTTCTGGATATGTTGAAGCATTCCTTTTAAAAAATAGAGCTGGCAGTCATATCATGGTTACAAGACTGAACCGTGAACTGACAAACCCATAACTCAACCTGGCCCCTACAACTGTCCCATATATTTAAATTGTTTGAGCATTCAGAAAAAAGTGTGTGTATGTTCAAGAACAGGCTTGAACTTGGTTGTAAATTTTGTACCAAACACATAGAAAACCCCCACCTTTGCTCCATGGTTTCTTTCTTCGGGTCTGAAGACCAAAATGGTGCCACTGCCCTTGAATTTGATCAAGCTTTCCCGCCCATCAAGCCATTCAGACATGGTCTTCCTCAGAGACCGAGGACTCCCTATTTCAGCCCGGATCTTGGAGACAGGCGCTGGGAAGAGTGTGGCACACACCACAGCTCTCTCATCCTGTTAGGAATGTGTGCTGAGGAACTTTTCTCCTTGCAAGGAAAGTGCCCTCTACTCAGGGCTTCCAGCCCAAGAAAGCTCTCAGTTGTCCACAGTATCTACTTGCCTGTTGCAATCACATTTCCACTGCTCCTGGCAAGGCCAGCTCCAGTGGCAGGACTGCTCCAGGCCCTGCTGTCTGTGGCAAATGAACTCACTCGCTTCAGGGATAAAGAAACTTGGACTTGACCATCCCAGAGTGCAGGACATGGAATACTGGGCTTGAGTTACAGGAAGCCAGATTCCTGCTCGATACCATGAAAAATTTCCTGTTAGAGCAGTACAACAGTGGAACCCAGAACCTGGGGAGCTGGTGGGCTCTCCCACACTAGGGGCATTCAGGATGCCACTGGGCAGCCACCTGAGAGAGATGGTTTAACTGGGAGTCCTGCACTGAGCAGGGGCCAGTGGTCCCTGGCCCCCTCCAACACTACTTTGAAGCACCCTTGGGAAATGCAGAATCCTCCATGACAAATGCCTTGAGCTGGGACTGCCTTAGCAAGTTCCATGCTGCATTTTACCTCTGGGGTGTTAACATCCAGTCATAAAGATGAAAGAGAAAACTTGGCCGCTACTAAAACACTAAAAGACTGAGCTCCCCGGCTCCTTAGAGTAGGAAACAATGATAAACGAGAGGCCAAAGCCTGCATTTTGCTTGTGTTCCGATGTTTGCAGACAGCTTAGAGAGGGTGCTGGTAGATAAGGAAAATGGTCATAAAAATACCGCAATGGCTGAAGTTTGCCTTCCTTCCCATGGTGAAATGCAGCTGAAGCAGTTAGTTGTGGCTAAGAATGCTTCCCCGTTTGCATGTGGGACACTGTGATTGTGTGCTCCGTTTCCGCTAAAAAGCCCAACGTTCAAGCGTGCCGCATTCTGCTTTGGAAGCGGAGGCCAGGCGGGCCCTGGGTTCCTGTGGCGATGAGAACGGCTCCGGGGGTGTCACTGAGGCAGCCCCCGCCCCTGCCCATGTGCCCGCCTTCAGCGGCCTGGAACACCTGCCCACAAAGGACTTGCTTTTTCTGATTCGGTTTCTCTGTGCACCGGCCCTTCCTCAAGAGCACTGCAACCCAGCAAAAACTGCACTGAGGTTGCAGGGCAGGGGGGTCCCTGACCCCTCCTCTCAAACAAGCATCCAGTTCCTGCCTATGGGATTTGGGGTGGGCGGATGTCGCAGCCCATTTTCAGAGACGAGGAATCAGTGGCACTTCCGTCTGGTCCAAGGAGGCTCTTCTGGAAGTCTTACATTGGGCTCGTTGGGTGACTTTCCCCACGACACCCAAGCATCGCTGGGGCAAAGTCCTTCCTTCCTAAAGCCAAAAGGCCTGTGTGCACTGGAAGAAATGGCCCACAAGAGCCACAGTTGGTTCACACACCCGGCCAGCTGCCTCCCTTTGCTGCCACGTGGGGGAGGGACACCGCTAGGGCCAGTTGGGGCAATTTTGCTATGCACATCACAGTTTGGGGACCAAAACCTGCACGCCTTCCACTGCCCATTCTCTTTCTGAAGCGCTTCAAGGTCGTGAGGGCAGAGACAATCCTGTGCACAAACTCCGAACTGTGCCCAGCCGGATTTGGAAGGCTTTGCACAGATCTTTGCCATGGATCAAACTGCAACCCCGACTTCGCCTTGCTCAAACATGTTTCGATCCTTGGGCGTGTTTCCCTTTCTTCACTTCTGGAATTGAGGTGGAGGCAGGGTTAAATTTTCTAGCCTTATGCAGAGGTGCCAGGCTTTATCCTCTCTTTCTGTGCCTCAGTGGAACGACAGATCGGGGGTTCCGGGAAGGGGTGTGGGCAAACAGGAAGAGGGTGCTGCTCCCTCCAGTTTTCCTCTCTCCCCAGAATCCAAGTCAGCCATAAGAAGTACCTGATGCAAAAGGAAAGCAGCAGTACAAATGGGTTTATATTCACAGTCGGCTCTGATATTTAGCACCTTTCAAAACGGGGCAAAAATCAATCTCACACATGTAACCACAAATAATTGAAATAACCAATACAATACACTGCATGCATTTTACACTCTAGCTTAATTGAGCTTAATGATGTTTATTGGTTTTATTCAGTGTCACTTTGAAGTTCCACTTATGGAGGGGTGAAAGTGGCATATAAATATTTATATAAAATGTCATATTGTAAATTCATAATGGAATAAAAATGATATAAACTTAATTTTTTTATAAAAATGAAACACTAGAGAATTATATTACGAGTTTCAAAAAGAAAAAATACATTTGCATCGAAAAATAAAATCTTACAGATGAAAATACTGTATATACCTTTGCTTCCAAACAACTTTTTCCACCAGAAGGCTAGCTGCGTGTCACTGTTTTTTCCACCCCACAGAGTTTCTTTAGGAATGGCACCAAACCAGAGATGAATGCAAGCTCAGCCACGTGATTTGCTTCCAGATGCTCCCAGAGGGCGCTGTGGGTCAAACCAGATGTGGCCCTAATTGCAGCACATGTGGCGGTGATGATCTGTGGCGCTTGAGCCATCCTTCCGCAGGCTGCCCTCGGCCCTGGGAGAAAAGCCCTTTCGAGGGTCAGAGGCAGGAGTCCATCTCAGATCCAGGAACGAGGGCGGTTTTCATCAGGACCACAACAGGATGAAAAGGGATGTCTTCTCTTCCCGTGTGCTGTGCTTCCAACAAAAATCCTCCCCATTTTACATGATTGCACACAGCCGGTTTGGAGTTGCAGCTAAGCGGATCCCAAAACAAACCTCTGGCTGCGTTTGCACCATCACCAGGGAAACCAGCAGCTGCTTTCCTCCCTGCGTGCAAGCTGGTGGGACTCCGCAATTTGTCTTTTTAATCGGGCTGCCATATTGTCTGAACTCGGCAAGGCGTGTGGCCAAGGTGGCTTCCAAATGACCCCAGAAGCCGTGGCTTGTTGTCGGGGATGCTCTGGAAGCCCTCCTGCCATCGTGCTGCCTGCAGGATTCCGACACATGGCAAGCCACGCACCACAAGGGTGATTAGCCAAATGCAGTCCTGCAGGGTGGAGAAAGGAAGCCCCAGTGGCTTCTTATCCATGGCGGTCATGTGAACGTGCCCATTGTGTTTCTAGGCTTTGATGGCGCCATCCCTCTGAGCTCTGCTATGGTCCTGTGAAGTGAGGCAACTTGGGAAGGATTTTCAGGGCGGATTCCTTATGAATGGAAAGCGAGCCCCCTGCTCCCTGCTGCACTTGCTTTGCAAGTACATCTTCACTGATTTTTCAGTCTCGTTAGCCTTGGATGGTCTTTGCATGCCAGCTGCAATAACAGCTCTCTTCCTTGTACCCTTCCACGTGAGCTACGTTTGGTTCACAAACTCTTGCACGAAGTGAAATAGTACCCAGGCTTTTGGTCCATAGCTCCCCTTTGGCCTGGCCTGCTTTTTGAGAGAGAGAGAAAAAGGCTGCATGGGTCTTTGCAAAGGATGTTTCTCCAGCCTGCGCAGAGATGGACCTTTGCCACTATCTATTTCATGTACACAATGAGATGAAATTCAAGTGATGGCATGCAAAAGGTCTTGCGTTGTGTTCCACACAGTGCGAGAAAAACTGCCTGACTTGTTGGAACTTACGGCTGCCGGTCAGTGTTGAAAATACTGGGGTACATGGAGTGGCTCCGCTTAGGACAACTTCCTGCATCCCATACCCATCAGCAGGCTAAAATCTGGCAAACCATTTCTTTTGGGAAACAGCTCAGTAAACGGTCTGCCTGAAGCAGAGTTAGGAGCTGGCAGAACTGAGGGTGTACTGAAGCCTGCACCATTTCGCTTCAGCCTGTATGACCTTTTTAATTAGCTATAAGTTTCGCTTGGTGTCTGTTTTCCACTTTAGAGTTTAAACGGTGTATAAAAAGATCTGTATTGTACTGGGGAGAGGTGGGGAGGTCCCCGCCATCCCCGTTTTCAAAAGCTTTTCCTTTCTGCCATCTGCAAATTCTTTGCTTGCCAAGATAATCATCTCTGTCAAATGATATGTGCATTGTTAAGCAGTGTAAATAACTCTTCTGTATTATGCTAAAGCAGCAAAAAGATTTTGTACTGTTTTTCTTTTAGGTAGATGTTGTATGTTTTGGGGAAGAAAAATGTTTTACTGGTGTGAGACTTTTGATTTTGATAATCACATCTGTGTTTAAATTACATTTCTTGGTAAGATTTCTCGTCTCTATTTAAATATTCTTCTGACTTTGAAATAACTACTCTCCACTCCTGCCTGGCTACTCCACTTCCAAGCACTTAAGCGTTCTTAGAACCTTTGGCTCGAGGTAAATCAAGTTACTTCACAAAATTACAGGACCTCAAATCTTTGCTTCCAGTGTTCTCAGTGTATCCCATTTCAGCAAACTCATGTGTTCTGTGTAGTGGAATCAGGGAAGGGAATCCAGAGAGGGATTCTTGGAAAATGTCTGGCTCTTTGGAACCAATCCATTGCTCTTGTTTTTTCTCTGCAGTCAGATGGGAGCCTGATACTTCATAACATGTTTCTCTGGAAACACGGAATGCCACTTGAATGGGAACTGAAAAGTGACAGACCAGACCACCACAGTGGTTGGCTTGCTACAGATGGGTTGTTTATCAGAAAAACAGCTGGTAACAAGTATATCAAATACTTTTAACATGCAAGATGCTCCATCAGGGCCTATGTGCAAAACTACGTACAACGGGACTTTTTAAAAGGGGAGTTGAAGGTATGCACACTTTTATTTTGTCCCGCTCTGGTTAAACAGGTCTAGCAGGTTTCTGAAATGTCACAGAATGTAAAGTTCTGTATCAAGACAAGAATTAAGAAAAGGATTATAGAGCACTGTTTCTGCATCTGTGCTGTTGAAGCACGGAATAGTGTGTGGCTGGGCTCAAGATTTAGCTTTCCAAGAGTCTCAGCTTTTCTTTTCAAGGAAAGGTCTTGCTCTTACATAGTATGAAGATACCCGTGAAACCATAAGACAGGGTTCTGCAAAGCAATGTTCCTTTCTCTGCAACCTGCAAACTCAGGGTCAATTCTGCAAAATAAGAAAGAATGCAGAACACAAATCCATGCACAAAATATAGACGGGTCGTGGCGATTCACTTCTGTCATGCAGAAGTGCAATTGTACATGCAGCCTTAGCAAAGGTGGGGCTGAGATTATGTCTCTTGACACACCACCGGCAACAGTGGTTCTCTGACTGCATTACTTAGCTCTCCTGGGGATAGGAGGAGATGGAGGAAGTGCTCGGTCTCTAACTAAAACAGGAAGGAATATTGTGTTCCTGTATCCACATAACACAACACAGCACAGAAGTTTGTGCCTTTGCACGTGTCTGTGAAAGACGGCACAAGCGCACAAGCTTCAGGTAGTGAACTTGAGCAGAACTTTGCTGGATTCATCTTTAGGTTACTCAAATGCACAGAAGTTGGCGCTGAGGAATTTCCCCTCTTTGTAGGGTGATTGGCAGCTGCGTTGGGTGGGGCCCCTGGAGATGTAATCAGCCCTAGTGGATCTGCAAGAAGCCCATTGCTCACTTCCTGTCTCCTCTACCGGCTTTGTCACAGCTCACGGTTCAGCACTGGGAAAGGACCCCCTCCACCACCGCCCCCAGTCCAGCTAGCCATAAGCTCTGGCCCAGGCCTTGTGGCTTCAGCAGGGTATCTTCCACAGCCATCGCAGATGTTGGAGAAATCCATCCAATGACCCCTGTGGCTTAATGGATTGGTGTGTGAGAGAGAGGACGACAAGAAGTGCCTGGTGCCTTAACGAACACACGGTGCAATTTGCTTCATTATAACTTAAAGTTAGCAACATCTTCTGCAAGAAGACAGACAATGCTGGCAGATGCCTAAGGAGATTTGGCACGTTTCTGTAGGCTGAGCCTTCCAACATAGTAAAGCAAATGCCAAGACAAAGATTTATCATCTCTTGTCAAGTATCCCAGAAGGTAATTTATCATCTCCCGACAGGCATCCCCAAACCGGGAATTCATTGCTTCTTTTCATCTCCTTGCTACAGTGCTCATGCAGGTGGTAGTTACTTTGCATGAAGCGGCAGGCAGGCGAAATTACATCGCTGCCACTCAAGGCTTCCGTCTTCTTGGAGAGCTTGCAGATAAGCTGAACCACAGAGCAACCGGCTCCTCTCCTCTCGCTGGGGTCAAGTGCCGTCAGTCCTCGGATCCCACGATAAGAGAGCGGGGCAGCACCTTCCTTGAGGGAATCCACCCACTGAATGTTAAGGTCAAATGCTGGGGACTGAAGGGTGGGACATGGCACTCAGGAAGTTTGTCTTTATAGCGTGGCTCCCGTATCACGCGGCTGGCTGAAGCGGCCCATTTGGGGCTCGATCAGAAATGGGTAGGCTGGCTTCAGCGCTGTTGCCCTGGCCACTGACATGGATAACAGTTAGGTTCAATTTCAACAGAGGTCAATAACAAAGCCGTTTTTCCCCCTGGAGTAAATATTTGCAGCAATGCTATTCCATGCCCTGTAGCAGCCAGCCAGCTTTGGGCGGCTGTAGCCACTGGTATGGTCAGGATTCATTTTCTAACGCCACTGAACTTGAAGAGAGTGTGAGCTGTGGCAACCAATGTGCCCACAAACACTGCTTGGCAACTGCCAGCCTTCCTGCTCCACTAAATGTTTGTTGCTTGCAGGGGAATCTTTATTTTTTTTTAAGTGTATTCTAAAAACAAAGAAAGAAAAACTAGGAGGCCAGTGCATGATCTGGAACTGGAGTCCAAGGAATGATTTGTGTTGTGGAACTCAGACTTCACTTGGGCCTTGCACTGAGTTCCTTCTCTTCTGGACCTACCTGGCTGGCTTCTGGGGTGTACGTGCTCTTTTGACCAGCAGTGCCCATCACAGAAGCCATTTTAAGAATGGAGAAGACCCACACTAGCATTTTGTGAGACTCTCAGCAGTCCAAATGTCCCCACTGATCCCAAAATCTGAGGATCCCAGCAGAACAGAACGTGGTCACTGCCAGGATGCCATCTGGCAATCTTCCGATGGAATGAATGAGACAAACCAACGAACTTGGGAAAAGAGAATGGCACTATCGTAGAATCACAGAGTTGGAAGAGGCCATGAAAGCCATCGGGTCCAGCCCCCTGCTGCTGCAGGACACCGATTTACACCACTCCAACCTTCCGAATCACAATAGAGCTTCTGTAGGCCAAAGCAAGTCCCAAGATGTCCAAGGCCTATGGTGTTCCATTTAGATTGGCTAACAGAGCCCAGTGCTGGGTAACTGCTTTAGGTGATCAGCAGTTCCAGCCTGTGATGACTGGCAATACAAAGGAACCGAACAGCAAAAACACTGCCTCTTCTGCATCAAATCTCCTCTTCTGAATTCTCACATTCGGTGGTGCTTTGAGCAGTGTTGCACCCAGACTCAGCATCTGGGTTTCAAAAGAAGATATTTAATATTTACACTCACACCAAAGATGGAGACAGACTGATGCTTTATTTTATCTTGGGCTTTTTTGTTTTGCTGCAGCTGCTGCTTCCTCCTCCTCCTCCTCCTCCTCCTCCTCCTCCTCCTCCTCCTTCTTCTTCTTCTTCTTCTTCTTCTTCTCTCTCTCTCTCTCTCTCTCTCTCTCTCTCTCTCTCTCTCTCTCTCATGAGAGAGCTTAAGCTCCAGTGATGAAGACAAAGATGCCTTTTGTGTGCTCTGCTCAAACAGGTTTTGGAAACCACACAAGTCCCTGCTTACTGGCATTTGCTCCAAAGTGAAATGAGTGTACACAACGCAAGCAAAGCAAACTGGCTCCTCAGTCAAAATGTCTCCTATCGACAGGAAACTGAATATAATTATAGCATCAGCCAGGCTATTGCATGGCTAATCACAAGAGAGAATGTTTCAATTGGTTATGAATATTATTATTCATTTTGAAATCTATACCTGATAAAGTCCTCAGAGGTATTTTGGTCTTTCATTTGCCTTTCTTCTTAGAAGTTAAGCATCTACCCCTTTAAATTAGGATTGTCCTCTTCAAATGCAGAGTTGACTGTTGACATTAAATTAGCATGATTTGTGAGGTTTGGAAAATGGTTCCCAGTTTTTTCTTCTCTGGCAGAGAATAAAAAGGCAGTTTTAGTTTGGAGTTTTGGTTTCTAAACACACAAAACCCTGGGACCTGCACAGCAGTGTATTTGTTTTTCATAGTCTGGCAAATTGGGTGGCCACAACATTCTCTTGATGCCTAAAGCAAAGATTAGTAACTATCAGAAGAAACATCCCAGAATTACCAGGATACACTGCCGAACTAGCGGCCTCTGCACAAGAGGCATCTTGCAGGGCAGAATACAAGCAGTGGTGCATTTAAGACGCTCAGTGCAGTGGTGCATTGTGCAACCATGTCCTTCTCCAAGGCCAAGATCCACTGGCAAGGACTGTACTCGGAAGTAAATCCCAAGGATCCCAACATGAGCTCCCAAAGGTCTCCAGCAAGCGCCACCCCTTTCTCAAAACCAGCAATCATCCAGTTGTTGTGGTTGTTGTTGTTAGTCGCAAAGTTGTGTCCGGCCCATCGCAACCCCGTGGACAACACTCCTCCAGGCCTTCCAGTCCTCCACCATCCCCGGAGTCCACTCACGCTCACACCAACCACCTCAGTGACCCCATCCAGCCACCCCATCCTCTGCCGCCCCCTTCTGCTTTTGCCATCTAGATTTGGTAGTTCCTCAGTATTTGTGTAACTTTCCACCCTTCTAGAAGTTTGAAATCCTTCCCCTAAGGCTTTGTCAGTAGCAGTGAGAGCTTTAAGTGGCACTAAGCAGGTATTGTGTGTGTGTGTGTGTGTGTGTGTGTGTGTGTGGTTTGGGATCCCACCCTCTTCCCCTTTGACTCCCAGCTCCCTCTGGCATTCAGCCTGCCAGAGCGTCTCCAGAACTGAATGTGGCCCTTGGCCAAGAAAAGTTTCTGCACTCCTGCTTTGAACAAGCCACAAAAAATAACCTCAGCTTCACATTCACTTTCAAGATCTCAAGCCTTCTGAGCATGACAGTTCAATTTCTGGTCCAAAGAGAAGTTGGAATTTCTTGTGAACAACGTTCTTAGCATACACACAGGTGAACTTGGCAGGCTGGAGACCCATGGCCTGGGTCTGCTAATGCTGCACCTTCTCTACGTTAACTTGGGTTAAAGACGATGCCATGCTCAAAGTAGTCCAAAAGTTTGCCTGGACTTTGAAGTTTAAGGCAAGCTCCAATAGAGCAACCACTTAAAAAGAATCTCATAAAAGTATGTAAGCAAGTTCAACCCTCTCCTCTCCTCTTCTCTCCTCTCCTCATGGATCACATGGACTCCATGGTGTGCATATTCATTGAAAGCCACATGTCAAACAGGAAGGAAGAGGGGAGCAACATTCAGGCATTTCTGGCTGAGGGACACATTTTCATTATCTGATGAAAGAACTGCGCCTTTGTGATACTGTTTTTCCACATGGCCCGTGCTTCCTGAGTTGCACTCATGATCGCCTCCTTTCTTCGCAGCTGTCAGTTCCTAAAAGACCACACCAGAATCTGCCTTCAATTAAAAACACAGCCCTAAAGTTACACTTAACAGGTGGGCTTGTGTCGAAGGTGTACTCTTACTCTGTTCCTGCTGGTGGATTACTGCTGGAGCAAAACAGCAGGATCAGATGGCAAAGGCTAGTGGTGAAGCAGAGAGAGGGAGGGAGGTGGTGGGCAGGGGGGAGGGAGGGGGGAAGCATGTCTGTCCCCTTCTCTCCTGACCACCACTTTCCCGCTGCAGCCTCTTTCCTTTCAGTCCTCCTTTTTCCAGCTGAGCCTCTGGATGTGTTCTTTGCCATCTGATAGAGGGGAAAGTGGAGAGATCACTGAGGAAAGTGGCAAGCAGGAGGAAGCTCCCAACCCTCCCATCTGCCACTTCTCTGGGGAAAATTATGGCTCCATTTTTACAGTTGTCCCGTATGGAATTGGGGGTTCTTGTCCTGAGCAGCTGCCCCACCTCATTCACAGAATTCAGCTAGAAATCCAAACACTGCCATCTCCTATTGCAGCCCTCCTGTGCTATCTTGCTGCGTCTTCCAGCTTTTATCATGGCAGAGAAAAACCCACTGAGGAAAAGGTTTGAATAGTTGTGTACGATGCCTGTTAAATGTTGGTTCTAGGTGCCCACCATCTGGAAACATCCCACTTATGGGTCCTGGGTTCCCCCTCTAGAAGAGAAGCTCTGGCCTGCCATTCAGACTTCAATGTGCCGCTAATGGAGGAACTCACTTCTGTGCTGGGTTTCACTTACACAACATTGGCAAACAGCACTAGCTATGTTCTAATGTAGCCTATCTGGGGCACGACTGCAGGAATGGGGAGGCCTTCTCTGGTTTTAGACTCCTGGGCCCAGAAGAGTGAGGAGACCTTGACTTTGGAGGCGCATGCAGCAGGAGCTTGGAAGCCTCCACTTTGAATATCACCCCAGCCATGACCTCACTTGCTTTCACGCAGAACGTCCGAGTTTCAATCCCGTGCAGCTCTTTGTGGGCTGGGAAAGACCGCCCCCCCGCCAGCCAGTGAGTCAAGACGCAACTGAACAAAGGTTCTGACAGGGTGTCAGGCAGGGTTCTCTGTTCACAAGGTGGCTTGTGGCTTTACTTAATGTTTTCTTGGGTAGAACAGCTCATTTCAAACAAGTGACACCCCAGATTTTTTACTGGGACTCTAGTTTCATCCTGCCCCTCTCTGGAAACTGTCAAAAAACCCGTAACATGCGTGGCTGGCACAGAGATGAATTCATTTGTCAGGAAACAGTTCTACGAAGGAAGCAGCCCTGAGGCAAGACAGCAGTGCAATGCAGCTCCCACTATGTGTGATGCGGAGGTACAAACTCTGCCTCACGCAGACATGCCTCGAACTGAATTCCACATGCTCTCTCTCAAGAGAAGGCCCTTAATACACCAACAGCTCTAACACTTGAGGATTAGTATTTAAAGAGCAGCAGGTGATCACACTTCCAGTGTGGGGCTCTTTCTTTATTAAATTTATATCCTGCTTTCTTTGCTTCCAAGGAACTCAAGGCAGCTCACGTCATTTGCCTCTTCCTCTCCATTATATCCTCACAACAGCAACCCTGTGCAGTTGGCTGGCTTGAGAGACTGGGGCTGAGCGACGGTCACCCAGTGAGTGGGGGCTGGAACTCCGGGCTTCCAAATCCCCAGCCCAGAACTCTTACCCACTGTGCCACAGGGGCTCCCCAAGCTGGATTAACAGGGGAGACGTACTACCAGTGATGCAGGGATACAGCTCACTCATCGAGACCATGGCCCCAGCTATGGCAGGCTGTCGGGTAGACCCATATCAGCAGACCAGTCCATGTGGCAACAGCTTTGTGGCAGCATGGCCAGAGATGGGCAAGTCAAGCATCTTGGCATGGGTCTACCATGGAAGGGCGGCTCAGGCTCTCCTTTCTCTGAGATGCTTTTCTCCAGCCCAGAGCACACATGGGACATACATGGTGCTGCCGCAAGGAACGCTAGCTCACGCAGGCTTCCGGTCTGCTTGAGGAAGCGCACCACCCGGCATGCATTACCAAGGCACCAGATGCTCTTGCTGCCTACTCAGGAGACCCAGAAAAGGCCTTTAGTCCCTTTCCTAAGCTTGAGCACCAACCCTACCAATGTATCTGATGGAAGAGCTGTAAATCGGCTCCTGTGAGCTCCTTGGGGCATCTTGAGCTGAGGAGGCAGCTCAAGAACTGTTGTGGCACCTCAAGGCACGGGGCCCTTGCACAGCAGTGCAGGGCATGTCTGGGATGTTTAAGGTGGTGGCATTGAGGTGACTTGAGTGCCCAAGGAAGCCACCACAAAAGCTGCAGAATCTGGCTTTCCAAGGACAGTTTTGAACCAAAGCACAACACAACCTTACGCAAGAAGGACTTGAAGACTGGTCTACCCATTTCGGGATCTCCCTGTTCCTCCTTCGAAGCAGAACAAGGCGCACTGTGTCCACATGAAGGAGCTCTTGGGGTGTTCCAGGGGCTAATCAGCAACTAGCTTCCCAGAGCACATGGGACAACCCTCTCTAGAACGACCCGCTGCTTCCTCTCTTCCCGGTAGGTGGGGAGGAAGGCAGGGGGCATTTCTGGAAGCCCCAGATCTGACCCAAAACCTGAGTCCTACCAGGTGACCTTTTGCAAAGGGGTGGGGCTCTCTCTCCATTTCTTCCCAAAACTTTGGGGAGGAAGCTTTGCTCTCCCGGCCCACCAGCCATCCCTTCCTGGGAAGCCTTGGACTTGTACACACACACGTAGCGACTCTTTCAGTACTGCATCTTACCCATGACCCCATGTGCCACCTCTTCTGCCAGATCACTACTTGTGGGGCACTGGCCAACAACTAGTAAACGCAATATTTCTAAGCACTCTCTGGTGAGAAATGGCAACTTTGATTTTTCCAAACGACGCTTGGCTGCAGCAGCCTGCCATGGACATTCCGAAGAGAGACAAAGCCGCGGTTATACTTTTAATTTCATTTGGGTTAATCAGACTTTTTAATTTGATCTGGGTTTCAGTTAAGCTCACAGAGAATGTGAATTAACTTTATCCCATGGTGGGGGGGAGGGGTCGGCTCTTCCAGCAAAGGGTACCTGCAGCCAGCCAGAAGGTAGCAATTCATTTCCATAAAATGTTTGCAAAAGGCTGGTAGAAAGAAATATTTCAGGCTTGAAAGAGTCCTACCTCTCATGGGGCAAACAAAACCCAGATTTTTTTCCAGTCATCGAGAGACTTTGGCGGCAGAGCACCTAAGCTGCCTGCAGGTGTTCCCAGATTCGATATAGACAGGCTGGACATGCACATGGTGGGCATGTCATGAGCGGAGCCGGCTGGTGCCGGAGGTCAGACTAGATGGCCCAGGAGGCCCCTTCTGACTCGCTCTGTTTCTATGTTTCTATGATATCAGGCAGTGTTGGGAAGGACACCTGCAACCCCAGAGGGCAGCTGCCAATCATCTTAGTCCAGGGTGGACAACACACAGCCTGCCTGCTCTGCTGCTTTTCGCATGTCCCTGCAGCTGCCACTACCCAATTTGCCACCACAATTGTAGCCAACAACAGGCGATTTTGCACGGAAAGCATGCGCCTGTTTGGAAGCAACATGGTCCCTTTTTGCCCCGTGCCACTACAGTGAGTTAGCAAAGCTGCTCACCAAGTGCGAGCAGGGGGCAGGGATACACCCCTGTGTGGGCAACTGGCTCCTAGAAGATGCCTACCCCTGGGAGAACCGATACTGAGATAGATTCAGCATAAATCCTCGGTTCCCAAACACTTTGGTTATATAAACTTCCCTCTTTCCATCAACAGAAGAGGCACCTCTGCCAAACACACGTGCATCCTTATTACCCATTAAGGCATTCAGAAATTTTGGAACTGTTCTGGCATGCTGATTTTGACAAGGATCCAAGCCAAAACCTTGCAATCTTGTTCAAGCCCATCTGTTTAGCATCTTTGTGCGGGAGCCAACAAATACTTCTTCCCGTCACAGTCCAGCCTGCCACCTTTGCTTGCTAATCTGGTGAAGAAAATACTTTTCACAAGTCTCTGTGCAGCTGCTTGATCCTATTCACGAAGCCCAGAGCAGTGCCACACCTGAAGAAAAGCGAGGTTTTGAGATCCTGGCATAGCCATCACATCTGTTCTTTGTCCCACAACACTGGAAACGGGTTCTCTTCTCTTTCACAGAGTCAAACCCAAATGCCAAACTCAAGAATCCTTTGGGCCTTTAGTCAGTTTCCACCCCTCAGTGCCTTCCAGACAGTGCTGGGGATGATAGGAGTTGTAGACCAGCACATCTGGACTTGTGTCTACAAGCATCCTTTCCATGCCAGCACTCCTCCTGGCTGGGGAGGGCATGGGGAGCAGGGTCATTGGTGGGAAAACAGAAGGGGAAGGATGCTGGCAGGCAAGGGACACCTGTGGAGGGGCCCACGGAAGGCCACATGCAGCTCCCGGGCCACTGATGGTGAGCCAGCCTCAAATGCCTACAGAGCTCGGCCCTGCCCTCAGCAGTTTGCCACTCCTGCAACAGAGCACGGCCTCAAGGACTGAGCCGGGAAGCTCCAAGAGCACAGCCACGTCTCCACTTGCATTTGGGGACAGGGGATCACAGGTGCAACCTGCACCCTCCAGATGCTTTGGCCTACGGGTCCCATCAATCCCAGCCAGTGCACACCTGGGGAGTCTGGTCTCGGAGCCATGAAATCTCACCCATGGTGGCTTCTGGCTACCCACCAAATCTGCTTCTCAAAGTCATGAACACAGCTGCAGCCTGGCCATCCTCCCAGGGGCTCAGTGTGATGTAGAGGTAACCTGTGGTCATTTTCCTTACAACAAACCTGAGGCAGGTTGGCTGCTTGAAATTGTCCCCAAGCTGACCTAACGGGGAGAGTTTTGCTCAGCTCTCCTTAGTCTGAGCCCAGGCAGGCCCTGCACCACACATCTCATCAGCTCAAGTATAAGGAGACCCGTGAGTGCTACCATGAACTTCCAGAATGAAGGCAGCTTGCATCCCCAATAAATACACAGCTGAAAACAGCTCTTGGGGGATGCAGTTACAGGATCTTGCAAGTTCGTGCTTGGCAATTGGCCACAGCCTCCGCCCCCAATGTAGCTTTCCAAATCTTCCTTCACTGGAGGAGGGGGTCACCAACTTGGATGAGTTGGCCAGCGCCCTGCACCTCCTGCCCCCTCCTGCAGGGTGCTTGGCTTTGTGCTCAGCACTGATCAGCTTTGCAACAGCTGCTCTGTCTTTCCAGGTTAAGACAACCAAGAGACGGTTTCATGAGCAGCCTGGGTTGGATCCAGAGCAGCAGGGCCAAGAGGCAGTTCAGGCGTTTGGGAAGTTGGCCAGTGGACCTAGCAAGCTACGGCTCCACTGATTTGAGAACCTCTCAGTAGCCCAATGACTTGTGCTCAAGCTGCCAAGCCCAAACAGTCACTCACCTCTTGCCTTAATTCGAAGCAGAAGCGTTTCATGTCGGGGATATTTCTTTGCTCGCGCAACAGGGAAAGCTGGATCAGAATGGCGTGGTCAGTTACTGGAGCCACATATTAATCAACTTTGCCATGTCCGATTTATCATCCATGACACCTCCGCTTGAATAGGTCTTGCACTTAGCCATAATACATTTCCCAAATTTATCACAACAAAAAAAAGCTTGCGAATAAGCCATGTCTTCCAGCAAAATACCTTTTTTTCCTGTTGTACAAGGCTCCCTCTGCTGGTCATCCGGAATGATGCAAAGCAAGCAATGACTTGGCTCAAAACATGTACCTTTCTAAGGCCAGCCAAAATGGGGCAGCCTTCAAGATCTCCAGATTCCTTCAGCAGGCAAGCTGCTAGAAAATGCCTCCTCTATGGGCGAGATCTGGCAATTTCAAGATCTTACAATCTTTTTGTAATATAAAGGAATTGCACTCAAACGAACTGCACAGCTTTGCTTGTGGTCACCCTGGTGCCGTTGCCGCTGGAATGAGACTGGTCTTGGGCAAGGTGCACTGCAGCGTGCAAGAAATAAAGGCAAATATTTTCAGTCCCCCATGAACCCAAAACACCCACTCACAAGAGGAGGTGCATCACCTCGGAACGACCTGCTCTGGTTCCTGGTCATTGGCTGGGGCAGGTGGGAGTTGAAGACGGGCACATCTGGAAGTTTGGGAAATACTGAAGCCTTTACAAGGGACTTAGTTCCAAATATCCACCCACCCACATGCATGTGCATGTCCGTAAGGCCAAGCAGATGATGTCATCTACCAGCTGACCTGGTCCTGGACGCTCTCAAAGCATGTCTAAAGGAGGGATGTAGTAGTTTGGCTTATTACTGCTGTGAACCTCATCTTCAGCTTGCTGGCTGCTCCTGATGGGACCTGCAGGCAAAAACATCTGAAAGGCCCCAAGTTGCCCCGTCCTGTTCTGAAGGTAGCCTGTCTTTTATAACTCCACTTAGCTCATGCCACCAAGGTGTCTTCTTGACTTTGGACGTCCCTTCCTTAGTCCTCAGGTGTTTTATCCATTTAAATGCTTTTGAATAATACAGAACCATCCTAAAGAGAGTTGATCCTTCCAACTTGACTGTCCTACATCCTGTGATTTTCTTTTAGGCTTCCTCTTTTAAAATTTAACTCAATTTCATAGGTCTTGCAGGATTTTCATGGATGCATGTGGAATATACATGTTGAATCTGCTAGCCCTATGGTCACTGCTTCTAGATGGGGTAACACATGTGTATTTGCAATATGCAGATCATAACCACGGCTGACCAATTTCAACTGATTGCTCAGGGGACTAATGTAAAAGCTACCATTTAGACTTTTTGCCATTAAGTGCCAATAGTCTGATTTCACTGCAGCGTAAATGGATCCCACTCTTTCGTTGTGGTTTAAGCTTGCTCAAAGTATTCAATATCTTAAAACTCTAAACCCGTCTTCTCACCATCATCTGATCTTCACAATGAACTGCCCCCCTCAACTCTGCCTTGGAGTCCTGCATTGAGCTGGGAGTTGGTCCCGACGGCCTTAGTAGCCCCTTCCAACTCTACCATTCTATGCCACCCTAACTTATTTAGCATGTTGAACGGTGTGCTTTGGAGCCTCAGCTGGAACTTCTTACCTAGCAACCCAAGAGCGGCTGGCCGCGCTGGCTCAGAAGGATGGGAGTTGCAATGCAGCCAGAGGAGCCCAGGTCGGGGGGAAGGCTGGTGGTATAAAGATGAATGGTACCTATTCAAGCATGCTGAAGGGGCTGTCCCGTGCGGTAGGCTATCTGCACAGGCCTATCAACATGCTGTTGCACTGGCCCCGTTCCTCCCTGCTCAGCTGTTTTCTCCACATTGCCCAAAATGTAGATCCAAGTAATCCATGACCACGTCTGCCTCCCTCCTTTAACATCATGGGTTCCCATTCATTCTTCTGCAAAGTGCTGTGCATTTGCATGACACTAGCACGGACTGCGAGCCTTCCAGAGACACCTTGCATGGAGGACTGCACACAAAAGTTCAGAAAGAGAGAGAGCGAGAGAAAGAAAGAGAGAGAGAAAGAAAGAAAATAAACGCTGTCTTGGTCACCACATTGCATACAATAATTCAGGGCTGCTGCCTTCATGCTCTCTTTGGGCATTTCCTACTGTGGGAAACAGAGACCTGTAGTCGCACTTTATTTATGTATTTACTGTTTTCCAGAGGAAGGCAAGAGCAAGCATGGGTGCTTGCACCATTAAAAGAACAAGCCTGAAGCCGAGGCTCCAAGATGTGTTCATGCGGCTTTGTACTGTGAGAGCTCAGAAGCGAAAGGTTCTCCCACTGGCCTCTGCTCAGCAGCACTTCTGCATCCTGAACATCCCCACACTGGATCACAGACTTCCAGTTCCACCTGACGCATTGTCCGGGCTCCGCCATGTCACAACCACGCCCCCGTTTTAACATTGTTGGTGAGGAGCTGCGGGCATTTTGCATGCTCTGGGTGTGGAGAGTCACACCAACACATTCTTGTTTCTAACCATAGAAGAATTTTAATTTTGAATGCATTAGTACAACAGTGCAATGGAAAAGTTACTGATCTGTACAAAAAGCTTTACCATTTTTAAAACAAAAGTGTTTATTTAAACAAGCATAAGCAATTAATTAATATATTTCCACAGCAAGATAAATATCCCCATTAAACTATCAGCTCACTCTATGGCGGACCGCAGTGCTGGCCTTCAGACAGCTGTACAGTGGGTGAGGGGCCAACCTTAGTGTTATTTACATGACCATTTCCAATACCCTATACAAGGAAGGAGCTAAAATCATAGTTGGGGGTGCGGTTTCACTGTTCTGCCAAGGTAGCGGAGTTTTTGTTTTAATCCACAATGAAGCATGGTCTATATGCAGCTGAATGACTCCAGTTATAGTCTTCACAGGGAAGAGCAGAGTCGAGGTCTTCAACATTCACTACACGTTGGGGTGAGGAGGAAGATGTGAATTTTGTGCTGGAGAACTGGGACTATATAACAGGCAAGTGTCTTTGGGCAAATGCATTTTTTTTTTTAAAAAAAATTGAGAACACCAACCTAGTATTATTTTTGGGACCCTAAACAGGAAGGTTCCACCTCGCCGTGTGGTTTTTAAATTCCATTTTCATGAGGAAGATCACACCATCTCTGTGTGTTACTTTTACAACCACCACATACAAGGTGGCCATAAGAATGGCTTCTTTGCCCATCATTTGCTCACCATGTCCTCAGCCGGGAGTTCACACTTGCTTAGACAACACTCTCTCGGGTACTGGAAGCCAGGACTGCTCTGCGACAAATCGGGCAGGTAGAATTTTCTGACAGCCAGCGATCTATGCAGTGTACGTGATACTCATGCGAACAAGGTAATTTCCTAAGCTTGTTACCTTCTGTGTATTCCGTGATACAAACACTACAGGTTTTCAGAGCATCACTTTCACCAAAATTCCGCATGGCTAGGTTGTCAATTTGCTCTTTGGTGAGCCCTCTCGGTTGGTCATCGTCCTCTTCGTTAAGCAGAAAAAACTGAGCCAAACTAAGGAATGGCAGAGAGCCACTTTCTTCAAAAGTCACTGAGCCCCTTGCATTCCGTCCTTCCCGCCTAGTACCAGCTGCAGGTCCGCCTTCATTGCTGCCTTCATACCCCTCCCCCGGCCCAGCATCAGGAACTTCACTGGTTGAACTATTTCCGCTGCCGCCTCCGCTGGGCGGCTCTGCCATTTCCACATTTGGGTTGGCTGCTGGGCCTCCAGGATCTGTATCACTGTCACTGTACATGAAGTAACTGAGCTCACCAAAGCCAGTCATTATTTGCCGTAACATGGTCTGAATGGCAACAGAGGTTGTCTCGCTCAGGCCTGTATTCAAGATTCTACGGATAGGAATCCTAATGGTACTGACGTAAGTTCGCACTCCAGCCCTTTCAGAGCGTGAAAATGTGCGTCTGAACCCTCCACGCTCACTTTCGTAAGTAACAGTATTGTTTGGGGTCTGGGACCTTGATCGAGTTCGGTTGGCTATACTGTCCCTCTGCCTATATTCTCCTGGGCGGACTCTTCTCACTTGCAAGTCAAGGACGATCGTTGGCGGTCTCTGTCCGGGAGATGCAGACTCTGGGCTGCCGCTGGTTTCTAAAGAACTTGTTGACTGAGGAACAGGCCTTGCTTCAGGGGTGGAAAATAGCACTGTATTTTCACTGGGCATATCAGAAGATGCTGTATGCTGTCTTATCACCATGTGCTGTCTTGTTCGAGAACTTCCTTCAGCTTCACTTACGGGAGGAAGATCAGGTGTCTGAGATGATGTATTATGATGTACCCTACGAGGAGATTCGCTCACTGGATTAAGAGGTGATCTACTTCTATCAGTCCTAGCTCGTGTCCTTCTGTGCTCTGGACTCCTGCTTCTGGACCTTCTCTGGCCTCTCTGAGGAGAAACTTCCTCATTCAGCTCTTCGGGAGGACCCATTTCTGATCCAGACTGCCTTACAGCAGGAGGAGAGTCAGACTGTGGCGCCTCAGTGTCACTTTGGTTACTTCTCAGATCCTCTCCACCAGATGGTTCTACAGATGGCTCACCCTCAGTTTCTGGGTTAGGATTCCCACTACTACGGTTGACATTTATTTCCAGACTGAATCTGAAATCCCCACTGTTTGGGTTAGTCCGGCTTACTGCCCTCCAAGACTGGTTTCCTCTTTGCCCACTTCGTGTTGTATTCCCAGTTTGTCGAACTGAATTGAGCCAATCTATTATGGAATCGCCATTAGATACATCTTCAGTGGAGTCTGCACCTGCCAGACAAGAGTAACTGCCAGAGTTAGGAAACTGGAGCAATTCTTGGTTAAATACAAGTTCTGGATTTAAAAATCGCAAGACTTTCACATCCAAGTATTTACTCATCTAAGCATTGTCATTTCATGTGCAACCCAACGCCCACATGAGCTCTGTGTTCCACTAAGTAAATCAAGGCAGCCAAATCAAAACTGCGAACAGGATAACTCATTCCCTTACCCCCACCCCCAAACTCCACACAATGCCGTTTCTGTCAGACAACACACACCTTGAGACACCAGTTCTATAAAAGTTACGCCGTACGCAACAGCGAGCCGCAGGACCTGAACTGGAAGGAGCTTACTTCAGCTGCCGGTACTGTTGCCTATGGCTGTCCTGGAGGTGCAGCTCTTATTCTGCAGCAGTGAGATGAACGGCTCCTTTTCGAAGGTCACCTCTTCGATGATCAAGAGGGGATCTCATATTGGAACAGTTTTATTGATATACCATCAACTGTGACTGACGGAGGAGATCCAAGTTAAACAGTCACTCTGAAGCTATACAACCTATGCACGTGCAATGAAAGGCCACCCCGACAGAGCTCAGTTTCAGTGTAACAACAGGCAGCTAAGCGCTCAACCGTGCATGCGTATGCCTGCTGAACCCAGTCCGTGGGCCACTGCGCATGTTAACATTCGCACATGAGTGGCGCACCTGGCCAGCTACAGACCCCAGGCGTTCTAACCACACATGTAAGCTGGCATGCTTCTTGTCTAGCCAACAACATGTTTAAGGCTTGCTTCCAATGAGACCTGGATCTTTGTCCATCTGTTTTGGTTTGCAACAGCTTTAGTCAGGTACAAAAAGACAAGCAAGAGAATGAACTGCTTTATTATGGTAAGAAGTAAGGATGAAATAAAATGTAATTTACAAAGATAAGAACACACTCAGAAGGTAAAAGCAGTAAGGGGGGGGGGGGTTACTGGCATTCTGCACAGAAGCTACAGCATTTCTAACCCCTTGGCTTCTAGCACAATCCTTACCAGAAGAGCTTTAGATGAACATTACCTACCTCTATTATCATCCATACTTTGCTGTGGTGGACCTTCCTTGATTTGCTGTAGTCTTCTTAACAACTCTTCTTCGGTAATTTCACCTGAGGATGCAAGACGTGTTCCAGATAAAGCATCTACAGATCCAAGAATCCGTATTGCAAAACTGCAACATTAGCAGAACCAAAGCAGAAATGCATTCACCAAGGTATTGAACACTACAGTTAATGCTATTAGTAACATTTTTCTGCTTAATATCAGGGTACTTTTTATTCAAAGCATCATGATTTTGTCCTATCTCTATTTTAAAAGACTTCCTTCTAAACAAAGTAGCAACAAAACATGAGTTGTGGGGAGGCAGGGCAAAGATTAGGTGACAAACTGAGTTTTCAAGTGTGCTATCGTTTAAAGTGAAACACTTGTGCCAGCAACACACGTCATCAACACACTGAAAGAGAACTTGCAACTTCCAGTATTGTGCCAGATTTGTAAAGCTTTGTTCAGGCACCACCACTGATCAACATTCACCAGGATTTTTCTACTTAGTTCCCTTTACCACCCCAATCAGTGCTTAGCTTTAAAAAAAAGTTCTATTTAATATAGTTAAGAGAGGGAATCTGAAGAACAAAGCTGCAGCAAAATACAGAAAAGTGTTTTTTTAAATGCAGATCCTCATTAAGGAGATTAAGTTTTGTAGGCTCAATAGCGTGATCATATGCAAGATCCAATATTAGTTGAACTAATGGAAGGTTTTTAATAAGCTTGCTTCAAAATGAAAGGGATCTTGTGCGGCCAAGATTGAACAGGGCATTTAGCAGCATTACAGCAAGACTAAATGCCAATTTTCAGAATCGGTTTAAAAATAAAATGGTGGGTATCCTTTCGGTCCAGTCCCAGCCCCCCGCCACCTCCAACGCAGTGGCAAAATTTCTTCCCCCTTGTATGTCTGGTACCAGTCAAATCCACCAAAGTAAACATACCAGGGGTGCCTAGTAAGTTGTTATCTCTCATTAGCCTGTAGTCCTCTTCACTCAGATTATTCACAAAGTGATAGAATGCTTCTTCCCGATCCAATCGGTCCAGCTGACTTCGACGCTGTGCTTCAGACTGATCAATGCTTCCTTTATTAGAATCTGAGCTTTCCATGTTGATAAGAATAGGAATAATGTCTACAAAAAAGAAGAACAGCCAAATTGTCTGGGGAGTCCTAGAAATCCTCGCCCAATATACCACAAGAGCTAAACCTTTAATCAAGGGCGTACATGTGCCAACATTTTGCAGAAGCAGAGAAAAACCACGGAATGCAATAATGGTTGCAGAAATCAGCTTCCTCGGTCTCTTAGGCTTTTTAAAAGCCACTAACAAGCTAGTTCCTATGGCATCTGCTGGAGACATTTAGGAAGCAGATGGCTGAAGGTTTTCCAGGGCTCCAAGAATGGGTTTTCCACATCCTGTATGTGCTTCTCTCCTATACCGATAACTAGCAGAGACTCCAGCTACAACTTAAGAACAACTGAGATGTCCACCCTATAAGTGGCTGCACTACCAGAGGCAAGAAGCAACCAGAGAAAGTGCATTTTCAGTTAACACACCCGGGCAATTTCAGCAGGCTGATTCTTTTATGTTTGGGTGACAGGTTAAGACTTTTTTTATTCTCCAAGTCTTTTAAGAGGCAATTGACCAATGTTCCCTTTATTGCCTGAATATCAGCTTACGCAAGTTTAGACAGCAGCTGCCAGTTTTAAACATTTGTTTTATTTGGGTACATGCAAGTGTTTTGTGGTGAAGCTTGGCCATCACATAGCATAGTGAAAACTGTAGAATTATGCCAAGCAAAGAATAGGCAAAGTTGCTTGATTGTATTTAGAGAAAGGATGAAACTTTTGGATCACCTCAATGCAGAATTCAAATTTAGTTTTTAGTTCCTAGCTGTAATAATCCATTCCACTACCCAGCGCCTCCAGACAGAGGGCTTTTGATCGTCCATATTAAGAGAATGCGATCTTATTAACTAGAGGTCACACAATATTCCCTATAGCATTGCCACCAAAGCCTAGGAGAACCATTTGTAGATTTGAGAATCATCAAGCCCAATGGATTGTGAAAGAGAATCAGGACATTTTTGGAAACCCACCATTTAATTTTTCATACATGCTACTGGCAGCCAGTGATGTGAAGTCATCTGATCAACCTGGTGCACTCCAGATGTTTGGGACTATAAATTCCATCATCTTTGGCCATGCTGGCTAGGACTGGCAGGAGTTATACTCCAAAACATTGGAAAGGCGGCAGGTGGCCCATCCCTGCTACAGGCAACTAAGTCACTATCAAAGCAGCAGAAGTGACACCACATTTACCCAGCATACCTTCACCCTCCAACTACAGAGCCGATGTGCTTCCTAGTCAATTTGTGGCCATCAGAACTACTTATTTAAGTTGAATCACTTTACAGTGGAGGCTTCTATACTGTCATTCCGTCCTACTGCAAGCAACCATTTTTACACTAAAAATTACGTGACTCTCATTCTTGTTACCACCATCTCAGCAGCCATGTCCTATCATATCTTAAAGGAAGTATGGGAAAAAACATGTAGCATAAAGCTACTCTAGAAAATCCTTAGGAGGGATCAAGTTTCAACACTGAGCCTATTAAAAGAAACGTGTTATGCATCCTAAAAAGCTGATTGTCAAGTGCAAGGTCTGCTAGTTACAAGAAATGAAGGATTGCTGCTATTACAGAACACTTGCAAACTGAAAAAAAAAATGCTATGAACTACATTTATTTTCCATTTTTCTCCCAAGGAGCTCATGGTGCTACTCAAAGCCCTTCCCATTTTGTTCTCATAACCATCATGCGAGCAAGATTAGCCTTCAAGTACACAACTGAGCCAACATCAGTGAAACAGCTTGATAGCTAAGTCAGAACTTGAATCTGGTTCCCCGATTCTAACCGAGCGATCGGCTCAGGCTTCCCCACCAGAACTGTTGGATTGCATCCTATTATTTCTGACCACTGCTCATGCACTCCGGACATGATGGGTCCAACAACATCCGACAGGAGCTAGACTGAAGGAGGCTGTGCTATTCACTACACAGTGGTCCTTCTCACTTACGACGGCTTATGTTCCAGTCTAGAGATGCCTGCAGTTCTCTGGCAGATACGTGGGAGCTTTGCTACACTGCCTGGATGGCCTTGACTTTCACAGGGCTAGAAGAATTTTACTTGCAAGTAACACCCCCATGAAATGGAAAAAAGATAAGCAGTCATCTATGCTGAGTGGTTGTCCAGTCAACTTTCCAAATGCCAATTGTAAACTTGTATGATTCTTGTAGCAGAAGTATTAAAACACAAGAACTTCTTCATACATTCAAGATGACCATTGCTTTCTAAATTTCAACAATTAATTCCTGCAGCAGTTTAGCAATTAGCAATTAAAGAACATTGTCTAGGAGCCAAATATGCGGCTAGCTGTAAACAGGAAAAAGTACATGACTCCTATTTCAGCAAAGCAGAAGCTCCTGCCAGGTCCCATGAGTAATCCCATGCAGATATATGGTAATGACTGTACCTGAAGTTATACCGACCCCGAGTTCCTAGCTTTAAGGGAACTCCTCTTACATGCAGATAAAAAATGGCACACCACAGATTGGCTAATTAAAAGTTAATCTCCCTAGATCTAGAGAAGGGTCTGCAGTTCCTCAAGCAACTGTCATATTAATGTGGTTTCTTCCTGTTGGAAAACAATATTTCTTAGTATTACCCAATTCTTTTAAAACAGTAATGACAGGAAATGCTCTCCATGTAAGCTGAAATCTTGGGAGCTCTGTATTAAGCTAGGAATAAATATAAAAATGACTACCCCAGAACTGATACTTTTGTTACTGGTGGTAGAGCAGTGACCCTAAAATATTTTTTCCTGCTCATTACCTGGAAGAAATGATAACACGAGACCTGCTGAATAGATCTTTACAAGCCTGTCATTTAGGATGGATAGAAGACTCTCAGAAATGTGTTCCATCCTAAGAGACAGTAGTTAGCAAGCCGTTATCTAACATATAAGATTAAAAACAGAAAATCTACAACATCTTCCAGTATTTTATGGTAGCTATGCTGCCATGCCACAAATCCTCAGTCTCAACATCTGGAATGCCACAAGTTGCTCATCCTTGCTCTCCAAAATAAGCAGGCATATCTGGGTTTGGTTATGCTTTTCTTCCATAGTAATGGCTGCTCCCCTTCTCACACCCTTTCTCGGGGTCACCTCAGAGGATCACAACCACTGTTTTTCAGGCAAGATGCTTAAGGTTACACTCTTATCACTTCACTCTGGCAACAAGCAATGATTTCATTGTTCTGCGACTGAAACTACAAGGTCACAATGCTAGTCAGTAAAGTATCATGGAAATTTAAAGAAATACCTTTAAAAGCTAACTTTTAGCTTTCCAAACCCTATGCTTATGAACACAAAAGTTTGGTATCACTTAATCTATATTCCTAGCAAAGGAACAGCCCGTTTCTCTACACCTGCTGCTTCTCTACATATGCATGCCACAAAGAGCTTTCCTTTAATAAAGAACAATTAAAACAGGTCTGAAATTTTTTAATTGCTTCCGTACAGCCTGAAGTGACTGATGCTGCCTAATCTTTGAAGCCAAGCAGGGTGGGGCCTGATTGAAATCTGGGTGGGGGACTTAAATGTTGTGGACTGTCCAGAGAGCATTGGTATGGGCAGTACAGAAATGCAATGTAATACTAGAAAAAGTCAATAGCAAAATTATTACGAAGAGACCCTTGGTGGCGAATCTGAGTTATATTGCATTGCTTTCTGACCTTTGGGGGGAACAACTCTCCTTTAAAGTGGCCTTCATGTCCCAAGAAGTTGTTATAACCAATCGTACAATTTGAAAAGTCCAAATGCTGCCTGTCCTGGTTTTTTATTCCTGAGCTTGGCAGAGTGTGAGATACTGCATCTTCAGCAGTCCTGACACTTCTGGAGGGAAATAAAGCTTAATAGTTATTAAACAGAACAGGAAATAGCCAATTATTTACTATGATGACAAATTATTTATTTATTTATAATTTTTTTATGCCATCCATTACTTGTGTCTCTGGATGGCTTACAACATAAATCAAAGTCAAATAGGCAAATTGACACTTTACTACAATTTATTTACTACAATTGTAAATAAATGCTTCTTGTGGTAATTATCTAACAGCATTAAACACAGGCAAGGTTTTTTTTAGAAGGGCACACAACATCATTCTTCTAAATCAAAATGCCTTGATATACCACTACTGTTTCTTTTAAGTCCTGGCTGTAGTTTCCCCTCCTTTAATCGTACCACTTCCAGTTTTGAAAAGTTTCTTCCTCTCAAACAATGCTACCCACTGGCCCAATTTGCCACAGTAGCTTTTTCCTTTACTGTGCAGGCATGAAGATTTGGCTGTTGCCAGACCCAGCATGGATGGCTCATTGCCATAGATAAGAAAACAACTTATCTATGGCAATGTGGATTCTAAAACAACTGCGGATTCTTCAGGTCATCTTAACCACAGCAATCCTATCTTCCTATTCTCCATGCTTGGAACTATCCCACAACACCATTAGGGTGCCGTCTTTCTCACTTGCTTCAAATTCATCTTCTGTGAAGCATTTGGGTTTAGCCCATAAGCCAAACCCCTGACCCTAACCCAACTGCGACAACACTATATGTTGATTAGCAGACATTAATGGGTATAGTTTCTCGTTTGGAAGACACAATCGTCCACTTTTGGTCTATTAATCCTCAGGTCACTGAAAAAAGTGCCATCCACTATTATAATTATGCAAGTCCTGGCCAGGGGACGGGGGGACGGGGGACTCCTATGGTTGGTCGTGTCATCTGAATCTGACCTGCAGGGTTCTTTCAGGGTTAAACAACCTGTACTGAACCCTCAAACAATCCCTGCTGACTGGGTTTACAAGAAAAGCCACAACACACACACCCCAGCTGGGGCCTACATATTCCTAACAGTAGCTAATGTGTACCACAGTCCTTCATGGGTAAAGTAAGTTAACCCACAACAGTTTGCCTGGTCATGCCAATTGGCTCACTGTGAGTTGTTTGGAGCAGAATGCAAGTCCTACCTTTTTGTTTACATTAAGCATCATTCACAATACTGCCACAAAACACCAGTTGGCCTTCTATAGTTTGACTTTAGCAGTATATAAGTACTGGACCATCAGATCACACATAAGCGATTGTAGCAACTGGCCACTTAGTAGAAGAGACATCCATAAGCAACTGAAATCCTCCCTTCCAAGATCAGGAGCAGCCCAGCTTTTAAACTATTTTATAATCACTTGAATTTTGAAGATCACCAGCACTGATAATAAATCACATTCAGGCAGATTTTTTCCCAAATGAAAGGCATTTCAGGTCAACAAACATGGCAACACTGTGATGCTTCCTATCCATGGAGCAACTAGTTCACATTAAAACAATCAGAGCAGTGGATGGATGGAACTACTGACTACAGCATGACTTAACAGTATCTTTTTAACTTACTTCCTGTGGGTCAGTGTCATTACTGGGGGTGGAGGGGGGGGAGAACCACATGCCTGAAAGTGTTCTAACCCCTTCAACTTAACTAAAAGCTACTTATTCCAAGGTCTTGGTAGAAACTGGTTTAATGACACCACAACTATTATAAACAGAATTCTGATTATTCAGGTCCAATAATTTGAACTGTGAGTCAACTGAATTCTGATTTAACACTGACATGATTGTGTTCTGGATCATCTCTACTTTACTTCCTTAAAAATGTCAAGAAACAAGGAAAGGTTATGTCCCTGACAAGGGTAAAACCTTGGAAAGTGAACACACAGCAACAGGATCATCCTCTCCTCCCTCGTATGTTGAGATTTATTCCACCAAAGATGGGAAAGGGGTAGGGAAGGAGGGTTTTCACACAGAAAGAGAAGAGATCATACTTTGGAAGTCTGAACTTCAGAAGAATGTTAATTCTGGGTGAGATTTTCCTGCTAGACATTCTGCCAACACAAATCACAGGTCAGCAGGCAATATCGATGAAGTCCCACAATCTCTTGATTGAAACCCTGACCAAATACGAAACTTTGGTTCCAGATCTTAGCAAATGCTTTCTTTTCCAGAGGTGAGGTTTCATTTTTCAGTAAAACACTCACATGAAGATTGGCCTGCTAAGGATGTCTAATTCAAGGCCATACGGTGTGTGGGTGCGTGCGTGCGTGCTTGGGGGAAGTGAGAGGGCAGGTGTACTTCTTGGACCGACCCAAAAGGCACAACAGAGTTACGAAAAACAGCCACTCTAGCGGGATCGTACTTGCTTGGGTGGGAAAAGGGCAGGCAGGAGAGACCTACAACACATTTTAAGCAGACCCCCATGAAGCGATCGCAGCCAGCTGACTCGGAGTACGGCCCATTAGTTCACACACGCATAGATGGCCTGACACCAACTAAGAGCAAGCGAGTCACGGAAGAAGCAGAAGGCGAGGCCTTGGCCCAGCGAGATGGCGGGCCAGCTCCGCATTTCCTCCTCGCTTCTCTAAGATCCGCGGCCTGACCTGACGTCGCCGCCCCGATGAGACGCCTTCGCCTCCCGCGTCCCTCCCCGCCTGCGAAGATCAGTCCGGAGGCCTCTGCCGGCTGCCTGCCCGTCCGTCTTCTCCACAAGGAGAACGAAGCGGCGGCCTTCAAGCCAAGCAAGGCCTGCCCTCCCAGCCGAGCCACCGCCACTGACGTCGCCTCCCCCGGCCCGGCCCCTCACCCTCTCCTCTCTCCGCCCTTCCGGGGTCTCGTCCGTCCGTGCCCCGCAGCGGCCTGAAGCGCAGCTCCGTCACGTCCCGCTTTCCTCGCTGCCGTCGCTCGTCCGTTCCTCCTCCTTCGCCCCTTTCCTTTCCTCTCTCCCCTCCGCTCTCTCAGGCGGCCATTTTATGCTCCATTGTTACTAAGGAACTCGGGGCCGGAAACGGAGTGTGGAAAGAGGAGAGAGAGAAGCGTCACGGGGGAGAGGACGCGCGCGACGCAAGAGGCGACTCCTCTGATTGGCTGCTGGCGGGCGGCGCGCGACAGAGGCAGCGCTTCCGCTTCCTCCTCGCGCGGTCTGCGCATGCTCCTTCGCGACCGCCTCCTCGTATGCCTAAGTGACTCGCCGGACGGCGGCTTCAGGAAAAAAAAAACAACACCAAACGGCCCCGACCATAGAGTCGGGAGGACCGGGAGAGAGAGGGGCCCCTCTGCCGCTCGGCTGGGGTGTCCATTTTGAAAAGAGAGCGACGCAGTTCGGCGGCTCTAACCGCCGCCACATCTCAGAGAGAGGACGGTCCCTTGTTCCGCGGAGCGGGGCTTATTTTTTATTAACTCACGTGAAAACAAAAAACAAAGGAAGCGCGCGAGGAAAGCCTCCTGCGGGGCGCCGAGGCCCTAGTTCCGGGGGCAGGCCGCTTGGAAAATAGCTGCTTTTCCCGTGTTCCTAAGGGAAGGCGGCTCTCCCGTCCCAGATCGATTACCCCGTGGCAGCTCTGAGGGGAGGGTTCGCACGAAGGAATGTGTCTCCTGTGGAATGAGAACCGAGCCACTCACGGAGCAGCCCTACTTAGAAACATAGAAGCAGAGCGAGTCAGAAGGGGCCTCCTGGGCCATCTAGTCTGACCTCCAGCACCAGCCGGCTCCGCTCACGACATGCCCACCATGTGCATGTCCAGCCTGTCTTTGAACACCCTCACCGATGGGGCCTCAATGACCTCCTATGGAAGCCCATTCCATGCCCTCAGGGTCCTGACTGTCAGGAAGTACTTCCTGGCATCCAAATTGAAGCTTGGCTCCCTGAGCTTTGCTCCGTTGGAGCGCGTCCTGCGTTCCTCTGCAGGGGAGAACAGGTCTCTACCCACCTCCATGTGACATCCCCTCACATACCTGTATGTCGCCAACATGTCCCCTCTGAGTCTCCTCCAAGCTGAAGAGACCCAGTTCCCTCAGTCTTGCCTCATACGGCATCCCCTGCAAACCAGCCACCATCCTTGTGGCCCTATGCTGCACTGACTCCAACCTGGCTATATCCTTTCTGTAATGAGGGGCCCAAAACTGAACACAGTACTCCAGTTGCGGGCGCACCAGAGTCGTGTAGAGTGGTAGTAATACCTCTCTCGATTTTGAAGCCACACTTCTGGCTATGCAACCAAGGGTGGCATTCGCCCTCTTGACCACCGCATCACACTGCTGACTCATGTTTAGCCTGCGGTCAACCAGTACCCCGAGGTCCCTTTCACAAGTGCTGCTCTCCAGCCACTTGTCACCTAACCTGTACTTATGACAGCTATTCTTATGCCCCAAGTGCAAGACCTTGCACTTATCCACATTGAACGCCATCCTGTTGTCTCCTGCCCACTTCCATAGTCTGTCCAGATCCTTTTGGATCCTTCTCCTTCGCCCCTTCTTCCATGTCGTTAATGAAAAGATTAAACAGGATCGGCCCCAGGACAGAGCCCTGGGGGACCCCGCTTGTCACTGGCTGCCATCCCGACGATTCCCCGCTAATGGTTACCTTCTGCTTTCGGTCAGTCAACTTAAAGCGGGGTGTGTGGGGGGTGTGGGGGGGGGGCAATGCCAGGCATGGTCGAGGCAGAAAAAAGGCCTCCAGCTGCTAGGATGGCTCGCCTGGGCAGGCTGGGAGTTGCAGGGCCTTCCTCTGCCCAAGCATGCTTAGGATCGCAGCATGGAGGAGGAAAGGGTGCCTGCTGTGTGCATCTTCCTAAGCAGGACGGCTTGCTAGGGAGGGGCATTCAGCCAGGGGTCAGGATGGCAGTGGTTCAGACTGAGTGGGGAAGCTCATGTGTTGACAGGGGCAATGCTTCCACACTTCCCCCAAAAGCTCAACACTGGGTGGTAGGGGAAGGAGTTGTCGCCCAGCCACCTGCCTCACTTCCTAGCTTTGTGGGAAGTGGCCTGGGCTTTTTAAAATGGCGGTCTTTCCAAGTGTGCAACTCTTCCCCCTGCATCTGATACAGTGCAGGCCAGACTGAGGTTGGCCTCTTTGGAACTAAATAGAAAATACAGTACATTATAGGTCCTTTTTCTCTTGTTAATGTTATCGTCGCATTGCATTTCAATGATTTGACTGAAATCAATGATTTGATTGAGATAATGCAAATGAATAATACACAGCATGCAGTAGACCTGATATTTCTAGTTCAGAGACTCAGGAAAGTAAAGAATTTATGGCAGGATTCACATTAGTTTCTGTTTTTATTAATCTGCTACAATGTTAATTCTATTTTAACCACTGTAGGTTGTCGACTTGCTATACAGGCATTATTGTTTTTGTTTATTTAACTTTGATTATGTTATTGTTATCTGTATGTATTTTAATTGTAACCTACCAAACGGGCTGCGGGACAGTATACAAATGTAATAAATAAAACTTACAGAAGTTCAAACCAAGGTTCCCTTATCATTTGGCTCTAACCAACATAACTGGCTATCAGTTCAGTCTTTCCTCTTTTTTTGTGGGTATATACCCTAGTCCAATGAACCTATGGCACGCAGAGCCCTCTCCGTGGGCACGTGAGCCAAGTCACCCCAGCAGCCGAGCATCGGATAACAGTGCACATAAGGGCCATGCACATGCTCGGAAAGGAGTCGTGGTGCCAGGCAATGATGTCACGAGCTGCGACTGATTGGCCACGAATCGTCCAAGCTTCTGCATGGCTGGCCAGTGTGCTGCCAAGGCTATATATATATATGCTTGGACTGGCTGTGCATTGTTTTTTCTAGACTAAAACCTTAGTTTTCAGGTTTTATTGTAGCATTGGCACTTTGCGATAAGTGGGTTTTGTGTTGCAGTTTGAGCACTCGGTCTCTAAAAGGTTCAAGGTTAGGGTTAGAAAAATATGGTGTCCTGGTATAGTCTTGATGGTTGGAATGTGTTTAGAATGGGCAGAAATGATGAGCTGTGCAGGAACAGCTACTCAAGGAGGGCCTTTTCAAAATTCTTTTCAATGGAACTTTAGCCCTATATTAGGGTTAGGGGTGTGCCCCAGGGTAGGGTTAGGGTTAGAAAAACGAGGTGTCCTCTCTTTCTTTGCTTCAGCCAGCTGGTATTATTCCTGGCTGACAGGTGAGGCAAAACCCATTGGAGCTGACTTCACAGCAGGGCTGATGGGAGCAGAAACAAGAAAGGACTAACTTCTGATAGCAGGCTGTCACATGCAATAACTGGGCCAAACGATCAGGAAATGTCATCCAAGGAGGAGAGGTTAAATGAGGTTGTGGTTAGTACATTAGATCTGACTGAACATAAAGGATATAAAAATAGCAGATGCTAGAGTTTGTATGTTCCTGTTTGTGAGGCATCTTTCTCTAATTCACAGTGAATTGTCTAGTAGATGCTTGAGATGGATTAATTTAGCAGCACTGTGGATTTCAAACTGATTTCTGCAAAACCTTATTTACATCAAAGGATCAGGCACAGAAAGCAAAGAAGAAATGTCTAATGATTTGAATCTTCAGACTCTTCTAAAGGAGAAAGACACTGTGATGGAAACTTCACACTTTGCCTCATCTGAATTTTCTTATGGGGAAACTCTTCAATAGACATTTAAATTTTATGTGTAATCAAGTATTGGAGTCACTAGCCTATAAAAAGCAAGAGATTTGAAGTGCGCCTTAACTAAGAACAGTCCCAAAACTGTATCCCCTTGGGCGTTTCATAGGAAGAAAACATACTGTTAAAACCTGCTATGTCAAAAGAAGCGTTGGGGCCCAATTAGAACATTGAACATTTTTATAAATACTTTGATAGATAATGATACAGCAACTTTCTGTACAGCGGTTTCCGGGGCAGTCTCTATGGGATTGCTAAGGCATCGGTTGCCGTTCTCTTATAGCAGATGGTGCATTATAAAATGTGCACATGTACATAATTTCCTATGCAAGAGCGAAGAGGGAGTGCTTCTTTTAAGAAAGCCCTGCCATCTGCAGTTTTCATAATTGTTGCATTAAAAATAATTAACCTTTTTCAAAAAGTGTTGACTGACATTTGGGGGTGTTGTTTAGGTAGTCAATCAAAAGTTTTTTAATCAGTTTATCAGACCAAATAACTGACGAACATGTTGCATTGCCAGGTTTTCTGAGATTCAGGCCTGGGGGCTATAGGGTGGTGCTGTCAAATGCCAGGTAAGGCTGAGACAGCATGGTGGTGCTGAGACAAGATAGGCCTGGCACTGGTAGAGCAGGGAGCCAAACTGGGCTTGTGCTGGAGGGCTCTGGAATCTCTCAGGTGTGGATGCAAATTTAAGTATTTTTGTTTGCATTTTTCATATATACCTTTTTTACACTCTCTTCCTCGGGTGCAAACCTTTTGCAAACGGTCATTCTCAAGTATAATGTATGTTTGTTTATGCTCCCCATAATATATGGTTTTTCCTATCCATTTTTGAGTTGTGAATTGCATTACAAAAGGTTGGGAAGGGCAGACTTGGGAACACATTTCCCACACGTCCCACATGTATGCCTGGGAGACGTGTAATGTGTAAACGGATGTCCAAATGAGGACTAAACAATGCCCGTACCTATTTCCAACCTGTTAATCCAGAGTTCTTAAACATTAATGTGACAATCCGGTGCCCTCTAGCAGCATTCCCCACTTGGCACAGATCCTAAATTGTTGTGGAAACAGTGATCACCAAGGCTGCCATTCGCACGTGATGTATTGACTCGAGGCAGCTGTTTTCGGCTGGCTAGATAAAGTTCCAGGGAGGTGGGAAGGGGGGGGGGCATTATTTGGACTCAAAGCAATCAAGCCTGTTCCCTTCCCAGTCCTGACTCACCCTTCCCGCTTCCCTGAGGCCGAGTCGCGACCTTGGGGAGGCCATCCGCCCACCAGCTGCAAGGACGGCAGAGTTCTTGCAGGGCCTTGGAGCTGGGCCTCGGAATGATCCTCCCTCCATCCCCCCCCTGCACTGTGCACAATGTGATTTCACTTCCGCAACGGGCAGCACAGCCCTGTGCATGTGTGTGGCAAGACCCCATGATTCAGCTTGGAGCCGCTGGCAAGTGAGTAGGAGGGTGTCCTAAAAGACTCAGGCACAGCAGTGATGCTGTCTGGCAACTCTTCTGCTGAAATCTCCAGCCCAGGATGTCTCCAGTGGCAGCATGCTCTGGAGATGCGGGCGCTTAGAAAGGCTCCTCTGCAGAGGGAGAGGTTAGCACTGAGATGCTTGTGGCCGCCTGGGTGCATACGCCAATTCCAGGCACAGTGCTGGGAGGAGGGCCTGCCGTGTCAGCCACCCGCAGCTCTTCCCAATGTAGCTACATAACAATTTCTCTTTCCACTCCATGCTTTTCTGAGAACATAAAAATAACCAGCCTAATGAAGCAGCACCAGCATCTAAACAGCCCAGGACCAAGAAGGTTGCATTCAGCATGCACAGACATTGGCCAAGGAAGGAAGCCAGGACGGTTGGGATTGGTCACGGATATTTGCAAAACAAACTCCAGATCGGCTGGAATTAATCCAGAAAGACAGCAGCACAAGAAGATTGTGCCTGAAGGCTCGAGGTTGCTGGAGGAAGCCTCAGAATGCTCTATTAACAACTCGGAGTTAGAGAAAGCGCTTGGTCTGCTCAGAAACAAGGGCTAGTATGTTTAGCTACATGCATTTAGTGTGATGCTTTAATATGTAGAATGTGGAAAGCGTCGTAGGATTGTCTCTATGAGGGTGTGTGTGTGTGCCAGATTGATTTATCATGTTCAACAGTTTAATGTAAAGAATAATTTATAGTCTCTGTCTACTTCTCCATCAACCCAGTGAAAACACAACTCACCGTTTCCCCCTGTCAAGGAAGCTGAGAATGGCGGCTGACAATGTGAATACAGGTTGTAGAAGTCCTTCCTGAACACATTTCCAAATTATAACCTACATACACAGGGCCTTTTTCACTGTGGCACCCTGACTCTGGAAGCCATCCCTAAACATGTCTGCCTGGTAGCCATTTCACTTTCTGTTAGGTGCCAGGTAAAAGCCGCTTTGTTTCCGCAAGCTCTAAATACGATCGAGACCGTCGGATAAGTAAACTCCGCCCTGGGGCTGATTCTGCTGTCTTGCGGTAGCTCCAGGCAACTCAAGCAGCATCCAGAGTTAACTGGAGCAGAAGCTTGTTTCTAGCAGGCGGTTCTCCCATCGCAGAGCTCACGTGGCACCGACGGGGTTTGTGGATGATCTCCCCTCCAAGCACCTCGCCCTTGCTTCAGTCCATGGGCCGTATCAGCTGCTTTCTGACCCTTTCTCAGAATGGCGGCCCTGCTTTTCTGCATTGCACCTGATTCCCACCTCCCTGGGACTGCCGAGGTCTGCAAATTTGGAGCCAAGGATTTTCTGGGCTAGAAGACCAAAGACAGAGAAGCAATGTATTATTGATCGGTTAGCGATGGGTACAATGTCAGGTGTGCCGCGACAAAAAGCAAACACATGCCAAGTTAATGGCCACCAGGATCAGCAGTAGACACAGTGGCTAGTCCAGAGCACAAAAACAGTGGCCACCTGAATCTTTTTAGGGATCTTACGGTGACTGGTAAAAGCTGCGGGCAGTTAGCCATTTTCACTCAGTAGAGGGCAGTGCACACATGTCTACTAACAAAGTCCTTCCTTGCCTAATTCAGTTGCGTGGGCCTTTTGGAACAAAGCTCCCCTTTGCTCAGGTGCTTCCAGAGAGAGGTTCCTAGCACCACCGGTCCAATGAATTATGCAACTGGTCCAACTCTGCCTCCTTGCTGGGCTTTGTGTGGTAAGAGAAAAATGAAAATGGTGGGAAAGCAGGAGAGGCCCAGAAATGAGGGACGAGGGGCCTTGAACCCTGCTCTCCGCCGCCCAGCACACAGTCCTGGTGAAAAGCTGGCTGCACTTACCTAGAAGCGATGCCTGGCATCGTGTTCACTTTCTTTAGAAGCATCCCACAGGACAGGCAAGGCCATCCACAGGCACTTCAGGGGACGTTGCACTGGAAGGAAGATTGGAAGAGTAGCTGTTTTTCTTTGTGCTGAGCTGGTCCACTTTCTTGGTGGTAGCGGAAGACACGGTGGCTGGCAAGCAGCTGGGAAGCCGGGAGCGCAACGAGGCTGGCCCGGAAGGGTGGCTCTCACCCTTGCGAAGGCGCTCAGGAACAGCTCGCAAAAATGAGCCAGACCAGAATGAGTGCTTTGTGCCCTAGTGTAAGACTTGAACCTAGGGCTGGCTTTGGGGTGGGAGTTCTGTGAAGGAAGCTAGACAGTACTAGCAGCAAAGCCATGTCCTCGATGCCTCACTGACCACGAATATTACTCCCCCAGCTCCTCTGCCCTGGTCCACCTGGAGGTTACTTGCTTCCTCAGACAATGCTACCCTTTGTCTCCGGCTGTCCCCTTGTTCCTGCAAGTGCTTCCTTAAACCCTGTGCAGTGCCACCCTCTCCCCTCCTCCAAGCTGTGTTTCAGAATCCACTTTTTCTGCAGTGACTTTGACGGGAGCCTTTAGGTCCATGCCCCATGCTCTGAAACTTGCTGTGGCGCCTGCCACGGAGAGAGTTGCCTGGGGGCCCCAGGTAAGCATCCCAGGGCATGTGGGCCGGCTCTTCAAACACTCAGAAGGCGGGTTGAAGGACTGGCTTCTCCGTCCTCCAGCAGACGCGGCATGGGCAGAACTGTCTGGCTGCCTCCCCAGGACGTCTGGCGGGCAGGGAAGGGAGTGGAGGGGCCAAGGCTGGGCTCTCCCGAGCCTCTTCCGGCCTCCTTCCTCTTGGGATGGGCCAGTCACCCCTCCTGCCCCACAATGGATGCCTGGAAGCCTCCCAGTCTGGGGCGGGGGCATCCTCCAGGGCATGCTCCATTTCTTGCGCAGTGACCAGCCCTGCCTCGCAGGAGCACATCATGAGGGAAGGAGAGGGACTCACCTTATTTCCTGGCAGCAGCACAGCTGTCCTCGCCCAGGTGCCCGGCCGGCTGCATGGCCAGGGGCTCTTGCAAGAGGGACTTTGGGAAAGCGGCTGCTAGCCCCAAGCGAGCGGGAGCATCAGCTGGGCAGGGGGAGGAAGAGCTGCAGCCCACGTGTGAGGACCACATCGAAATGCTTCTCTGATCAGACTCCACCTCCCTTTTTCCTCAGTGACATTGTATAAATAGCATGTCATTTTTAATAAGTGACTCTCCGTGTCTGCCTCGCCCATTCCTCGCCCAGTGACAATTGCTCTAACGATGAGGACAGAGGGGAGTGTGCGGCAGGAGCAGAGTCGCTTGCTCCTGGTCTTGCCAGCAGGTTTGGTGTAGGGCTGAGTTGGGTGGTGCCTAGTACAGACTTTTCTCCTGAGACCCCAGCTTCCAGCCCCCATTGCCCCAGGAGCCAGCCCATGCAAAGAGCTGTGCAAGCGAGGAGCTTTCAGGAGAGGCAAGAATAAGCCTCTGCGTCTTCACTTCTCTCAGTTGGCTTCTTCAGAGTCCCAGAGCAGATTGGAAGTTCTCCTGGGCTGGAACCTCTTCTCCACCTTTCTTGTACGGGAAAACTAAGCGTAGGCCTGCTCATGGTCTCGCAGTGAGTGTAAAGCGCGGTCATGCAAAAGATGCAGCAGAATAGCAGAGGGCAGGATACAAAATGGAGCATCCCGGTGGCAAAAGCAACCTGCCCCTGGGACAAGCTGCCTCCAGAGTGGTGGGTTGAGTGGACATTGGTGATGAAGCCGTAGCAGCACCCACGGTCCCTGAAAGGGAGGGGGCCAAAGGAAGGGAGTTTCAGAGCAAGGGGGCTGCCACAAAGAATGTCCTGTAGCTTCGGTCTCTACAAGGTTTTCTGGGAGTTATTTCATCTTCAGTGGTTAATGCTATTTGTACCTGTTTTGTTGTGCTGTTTCCAGTGCTTCTTAAAACACACATGCCCCTGGGGTCATGGGTCATCCTGAGAGCACATCCATTGAAACCAATGATACCCAAGCTTTCTTAAGCTAACTGGAGTATGGCTAAAGCTAGACCTATCCCATTATTTTATTTATGAGGTTATTTTTATATATCGGGAATTGTTTCATTTCATTGCATTTCATAAGCTGCTCGGAAATGTCATGATTAGCAGCAAAAGATCCGTGCAGATAAAACAAGCCAGCATCATTCCCAGCATAATCCAAAGGCATGCAGCCACGCCACCTTGTCAGCCGTCTTGCTTCTTCCTCCAAGCTGGCCAGGCCTCGACTGGAAGCTTTCAGACCCCATCATACCTCTCTTGGCTTGCATTTCAGCATATTGCAGATCTGTTCATGGGAGGTTTTTCCTCCCCGAAGCAAGTCATACATTATGCTAAAGCAGGAAGAGAAGGAAGACCTTGCTTCCCCAGACAGCTCACACCACAACACTCCCCCAGGGCAATGACACGGCATGTTAGATTCATTAAAATATCACCATGTGGAGAAAGAGGGAAGAGTTGATGCTGCCAAGGCCCTGAGCCACTTATCAGGAGTGGCATGCAATTTATACAGTGTCATTTCCAAGCCCAACATGCTTTCCACAATTGGAGTTTCTGCTTCTCCCCCAGAGGAATGGATTCCGTGCTAGCTGGGCATTGGAAGGAAATGCATTATGGGACATGTTCACAGCCGTGAGAGACATGCCTGCACTTTGTGGCACCAGCCAATGCACATGTATCTGCCATGAACTGCAACCCAGATCGTCCTCCCCACACAACTCTGACCCCTGTTCAGAAAGAGGGATCAGTTAGAGTCCACCACCTCAGCACCTACTTCCCAGGAAACCCCAAGATCCACCCCCCCTACACCCCAAACAGAGGAGTTCCTTTGGCCATCTTTGAGGACACGGACCATGAAGACACCACATACCCTTCTGCACTGTTGCAGCCAGAGGCGGTGCAAACAGATCAGTCCCCATTAAGAGAAAGGCCTTAGCAAGATCAAATGTTCTAGGGAACAGTCTTCATCTTTTTATAAAAGGTTGTGCTCTTTTTCCTGGCACAGCACTCTTACAGTCATGGAGAACATCTTGATGTGAAACACAAGGACACAATACACAGCAAGTGAGGAAGGGCTTGGGTGGGAGAAGGGGGTGACCCTGAAATGGGGGTCTCGGTTAGACTTTACATCAGTTCCCCCCTCTTTTGACCTATGGAATATTGTTTTGTGGCCATATTTATATACCATTTCTAGGAGATTGTGCAGCAGATACTAGTAATTATAAAAAACGCATAGCGAATGGATAATGAGAGGAAAATCCAGCAGTCAAATGATTCAGCAACAGCAGATTTCAGTTGAAAGTTGACTTAACAAGAAGGAGAACAAGCAAGCAAGCAAGCAAGCCCTGCAGGCTCTGGAAAAAGTAAACAGAAGGAGCGATTGCTAGCTGTTACTGGAGGGGGGTTCGAGAGCTTTGGAGGGGCCGTCGCCACAGCTTGACTCCAGACTGATGGTGTTCTTGAGGACGAACTAGATGTGACATTAAATGGATGATTCCAATTGCTGCATCTGTTTTTTCATCTTTTCCATTAGAAGTGGGGCTGCAGTATGTGGGGAGGGAAGAGTAAGGCTCCCTTCCCTCCTTTGTCCCCATGTCACCACCCAGGAGTGAGACACCCCCCCCCCACCAGCGTACGAGGCCTCCAGCAGCTGTAGCATCTCTGAAGAGGCTCAAACCCAGTTCCCAGCCCTTCCAAAGTGCTTCCATTCTGCTTTGTCACCATAGGACCCCGGCCTCTTGCCGCCGACCTCAGGATTCAGACTGCAGACTCCTCCCGGAGCAGCAGAGCTGTGGATATTTCCCAACCCACTTCTAACTCATTCATTCCCCTCATTTCTCCACCCAAAGATAAATCAGCAATGTGAAAAAAGGCCTCTGCTCCTTTAAGAGCACTTGGGGGTGAGGCTTCCAGAAAAACGCTGCTGACCTACCACGAAAGCCCGGCAGTAGCTTCCCGTCAGTGTTGGCTGCACTAGAGATGAGATATTGCTCTCCATGGTCCTGAAATGCAGGCCGTTGACCCTGACCATGGTCCTGAATTTCTTGTGCCCTTGGCTGCTCACGTCGGTTGTGCTTCTTTGCCTAGGGAAGATGGTGGGCTCCCTACAATAGTCCTGTCCTGCTTGGCACAGTAATTTCTGTGCTGCCCAATAGCCGAAGCTCCCTGGGCATAACCTTGTTTCCAGACAGAAGACTTCTGGCATTGGATGTTTCCAGGCAAGAGCTCCATCACACCATTTCCTGTCTCATTTTAGGAATTTGATGGGGGGGAGGCTCAGGTGACCTCTTCAACTGGCAAACCCACCCATCTTTCCACTGCCTTCTCAACTTCAACCCTCGTCCCAGAAAAATCTCGTGAAGACAAGACAGAGCAGCCGCACAATGCCTTCTGCTTGCTAGTGCCAATTGTTTGCGTGCATGAGTGTGGCACAGGAGTGCATGCCTGGAGGAAAACCAGCTGGGGTGCAACAGTGAGGACTGAGGCTGTTACCTGGAACATGGATGACTTCACGACACCTCTTGGCTCAGGTGCTCTCCATGCCCCTTGCCAAAGGAACCGTTAGAAACTACCACCAGTTTGATTGAATATTTTGACCGGCAGTTCTTATCCCTGCAGCAGACTTCTTTGTGCTGTAGACAAGAATATTTCAGCCTGGTTAGAGTGCAAAGAAAGGAGAATTTTACACATCCCGTTGGCTAAGCATTTAAATCGCAGCATTCTTTTTGGTAGGTAGACCGTGGAAAGAAACCATTTCTCATGTCACAGAGGCTAGGATGATTAGAATAGGTATTAAGGTGGCTTTGAGTCAAGGTACTGCTCAGTAGCCTTTAAGCAGAGGTAATCTCATAATGGAAAATGGCATGGGGAATAGACGTGGAATTTAATCCTTCCAGGAAAACGATGGTTGTTGGATGTTCAGGGTGGAGGGTCTGCAGCATAAATCAAGATGCAGTTTGAACCGTCTGCTTCTTCTTCTCGTGACACAGGAGAACAAACTGGATAGAAAAGGCTGAACATGGACTGTTTGTTTAAAATATTTACTATCCCGACTTTCCATTAAAACAAACAACCCACACAAAGCCAAGGTATGTTACGATGTATTAAAAACCAAAATAACATCCCAGCATTCTTTAAAAATACATGCTAAAAAAAGATGGGAGTACAGTATATAAAAGCAAACAATTTTCTTCTCCAGAGGGTTGACAAATCTGCAGCTCAGCAGGCCAAAAGCCTGCCAAGAAAAAAGAAAAGAGAACTTACTGCATGAAAAAGAAAACATCTTGCTGTAAAAAGAACTTAATTGCGGGTATGCATGAGATGAAAAAGGGTAATCTGACCCCATGTTCAGTCTGTTTTCACTGAGTTGGTAAACTGGCTTCTAGATACTAAACCTTGGACTGGACAGTCGCTGCAGGATGGGCTTTATGTGACCTGAGGCTTGGTGGCAATCCTGTAACCATGCAGGAAATAATGGCTGTTCCCTGGACAATGCAGTGCCTGATGGCGAGTGCGGCCTGGCCAGGCTTCCTCTTGACCTGCTCGCTCAATCCATGGCCTTTCCCAGTTATAATTTCCTGCTATACAAAACACCTTTGTACAAAACTCCATCCCCTCTCTCAGGGGATGGATTCCTTCTCTTTTGGAAACCTGCAAGGGGCCACTCTCCCGAATGTTGGACTGTCCTAGGTGACTGTTACATCTGAAGAAGCTCAGAGCATCCCTTTCTCTAACCATAGTTCTTATTGTTTAACACCTGCTTTCCAACAGGTGGTTTGCTAGGAGGACTGTACCACAGAGCTAATTTCGGTTTTGTTCCAAGTCTTCTTGGAGCATGGAACAACATGCCCCATGTCACATTTGGGTTCCCTCCTGCTTAGAACACAAGTCCAACCAAACTGTAAGGAAAAGGGTGGATTAATAGAGACAGTGACTGGATTATACATCACCATGTCTGATACTCAGTAAGTGAGAGTTTAATTTCTTTGCATACATCATCTTAAAATGAGATTTTTATTTTTATTTATTCCATAAACAATATAACAAAACTCAGCAAGTTAACAATATGACGTTTTCACCGTACAGAGTCAGTCACAAATATTTAAAACCTTTGCAACAAGAACAACGAAACCAAAAATATTACAAGAATAATTTACAAGAGGATCTATAAAACAGCAAAGCGCTCACAAATTTTTCCAGTTTCCTTTACACAATATCACTACACTCTTTCACAACATTTCTTTTTATTACAAAATTCCCAACAAAAGTTTAAATTTTTTTCTTTGTATTTTGGTTTTTAAAACCAGAAACCTTTAAGTATACAACCTTTTATTAGCACCTGGAGGGGTGCCAAAAAGGGGAAACCTCACACATACAAACACTTCACAGCACTTTTCTAAGAAAAATATACACTTACAAAATATTTTACAAATTGGCACACTTAAAAATATACAAGATTTTGTAGGCGTCTTAGAATGATCCTTAAGAATTATACTTCAATTGACTCTACAGAATATTTATAAAGCTTGTTCTAAAAGAAAAAAGGCAAATCATCCCCAAACATGTTAAAATTGCAGTGTACACTGTTCAACAGAAACTGATATGTTACATTCATTTAAAGGGCCTTACAGGGATTTCCTTAATGCTCAAGGGGAATAAATGTTTTCTTTAGCACCACAAAACAGTAGCAACTTAATCGAGGTGCTTCTGGTTCTATGGAAGTTAACCTAAGGAATAGTACATTCAAAACTCTGCAGGCAGCCTTTAAAGTGCCTCCAGCAGGGGCTGCCAGATGTGAACCAGTGCATCTCCTTGGATTTCTACCCTGCTTCCTCCTGGGAGTAAAAGACGAAACGAGTTTAGCTGGGACTTTTCTTACCTAGCTCACAGTTCCTCGATAGACCCCTTTGTGCTTCTGAAGCGTTCATGATTCCATCACAAGGGTAGTTATAAACAAAAAGGCAATTTGTTTCTCCCTCCCTCCCTCCCACCCACCCCGGCTCAGTAAACTCACCTGCCTCTTTCCCTCACACATCCTTTTCACTTTGCTTGGGATCCAGCCTGTCCACCCCCCGCTCCCCCCTCTGATGGCTGTTGCTCCGTTGTCCGTACTGTTGCTTATTTCCTGAGAAACAGATTTTCAAAAGCCTTGCTTCAACCAAAGGTGCCATAGTTCAATCCCTCTCCTGACAGGGCTTTGCTTTGTTAGTTCACAGCTTTATGGTGGGATGTCCTCTAAGGGTCACCACAGGGGAGCAAGACCTGTCACCTCCAGGGGTCACACCCGGCAGAAAAGAGGGTGCAACCCCCATTCACACACCCTACATCTCACAGCCCTGACCTGTGCCATGTGTGCTGGTCTCCGTTGCCAGGTGAGAGGGAAGGTGTCTTTGTTCTGCAGTTGCAACAAAAAATGGATGGACGGATAAAACAAGGCCAATGACAGATGGGACCGGTAGTTCTAATGGGTTTTCCAAGAGCAAATGGAGCTTGTGATGTTGTCACCTCTGAAAGGTGTTGGAGGTTTAGCCACAGGTAAGAAAAGCATGCCAGGTGGAGTAAAGACTCTCTGTCTCTGGCCTCTTTAAAGCGTTTCTTACTGGGCACCCTGCTTCAGCTCAAGTTTCCTGGGACTTTGGGGCTTATGTTTGCAGAACTGTTGTAGCCATGGCAATGCCACCTGCCACATTAGAACATTAACGCGTCAAAATGCGAAGACCGTCCTCTTATCCAACCTCAGGGGGCTATGTCCTCAAGGTGTTGCTGTGGAATGGTCAAAGAAGAAAGCATAAAGTTGATGGCAGCTCAAAAGAGAGATCGCTACTTGTGGCTCATACTTTCACCCTACTTTTGCCTCTGGGAAACAAGTTGAGCAGGTTTTACTATTCCTTGGAACCCTTGTTTGAGCAGAGCCCAAGCAGGGCAAAGGAACTATGTCTATGTACCACAGGACATCATGCATCGTTCCCTTTGAAGAACTACTAGCTGTAATGTCAGAACTCTCCCTCAATGAGAGGTGAAATCTCTCCCAGGAGAAGGAGGTTCAGTCAGACTGCCAGCGAAGTGCTCCGATATGGACTGCCAAAGAAACAGAAGCCTTGTTTCCAGACACTCAAGCTCACACTCCTGTTGGTCTCTGTGTCTCCATTCAGGGCCCTGTTTGATGGCACCATGGTCCACACAAGAATTCTTAGAAGTGTTGCTGGTTTCATGCTCCTTGCATAACCACAGAAGTGTTCTCTTTTTTCATGAACCACCCTTTGCCCCAACTGCCTCAGATGTTAAAAGAGCACAGATGAAATGCACTGCAGTGGAGGACACTTTGGTACTACTGAGGAACGGCTGCAAAGAGGCAGGGGGTGACACAAAGCCAGCTTTATAAAAATACAGAGCAACAGATATAGCTTTGTTAACTTGGCAAGTTGCCATGAGAGCCTTCTTTGGCAGAAGGGTAGGGTGAACATGCTCTAAATCAATAAACAGAAGACGGGGTGTTGAGGGGAGGGAAAGAAAGCAAGGACATGGAGGGTTGGGAACAGGGCAGTGATTGCTATGAAGAAAGTGGCTGGAGGACGGGCCCAGTATTAAAAACAAGAGGTGAAGCATGGTAATACCAGGTTCCCATGTTCTGGAATGTGAGCAAGGCGGTAGCTACAAAGCTCTAGATTTCTCTTAACAAGCCATGGAAAAGAAAGCATCCAACCGAGCCAAGGTAGGGCCAAGTGAGGAATGATATTTTTGGCAAATGCAGGAACAAGAAAAGGTGCTTATGACAATGCAATCTTGAGGTAGCAATGGAGGGCAGGATGCACCTCAATGGGGTGTGAGTGTTGTCTTGGGTCCAGTGGGCTTCCAAGGAGAGGAGGAGGCATGGGAGAATCAAGCAACACTATTGGGAAAAGGCAGGTGGAACATGGGGTGTGGGGGGGAGTCCATGTGGCTGACTTTTAGCAGTCTCAGGGACCAGAAGCCCTGAAAGGCTAAGAAGGCAGGCATTACAGCTACTACAAGCCCAGAGGCACAAGAAGCTCAGTAATGCAGGACTGCGAGCCAAATGGATGTCAGTTCTGGATCGGGGAGGAGGAGGAAGCTGCCGTGCTTGACATGTCCACCCCTTCCAGCTCTTCCATGGCAGTCAGTGATGCATCTGCCAACGGACATGCTGCTCTTCGCTCAGGATGCCATCCTGGAAAAACAGCTGGAAAAGGACAGCTCTTTTGAGGAACAATTCATGGACCAGGGAGTCACTTCTCAAGAGGACTGCATGGGACTTCTTCCATCTTCACGTGAGGAAACCACTGTGGGCTACACATGGGACAGAGGAGTCTCTGCCAGCATTTCAGGAAGCAGGTGGAGGAGAAGTTTGGATATTCTTCACAGCAGGGAAAAAGCAAGCTGGCTTCAGGTGGAAACCTAGCACATCGTTCTAGTGACACAGAGCTCCAAATAGGTCATAAAGGGGTCACAATGGCCACTTGGGATATTCTAATCTTTATAATTTGTGTGGGGAAGTGAGGTCCACTTGCAGCCCAGAGACCACCTGTTGTCCACTGTCCTAGCCCAATGCATTGTCTGCCTGCTCATTTTCTACTTGAAGCAAGTTTTTGCTTAGAGCTGGTCCTATGTGAAGCCCTGGACACCACGATGACCCATCATGGGTTTGGTCATCCAAACCACACATGGTTTCTGCAGGCTGGCTCGTTTTTCACAAACAAGCTACCCAAGGCTCAGTTAGGGCTGGGTTGTTCAGAGTAGCTTGCTTTCAGGGTGGCTTGTTGCAACATCCAAACCCAGCAACTACATCGTGGGTTGTTGGAATAGCTAGAGAGCTGTCTGACAAGAGCAGCAAAACCCTTCTCCTGCTCCTTTTGACTGCCATCTTCTTGCATTCCTTCTCAGTGTCCTCCACCTCATGTTCCTCAAAATCGAGGAGGACGCTAGCGGTCACAAACTTTGTTCTTTTCCCATCTTGCCCGGGTGTTCACAACCAAAGGTCCCACCCCAGGGACTGAGGAAATGAGGAGTGCTGCCACAAAGGCACATGGGATGCTGCCAGGAGCCAGTGGGAGGACTGAGGGGGTGGATGAACTAGAGCAAGCTGCAGAGCATCCAGCCTTCAGATGGGCTCCCAAGGAACCCACCTACCCACACACCCATATGGTGTATTTTCAAGATAGCATGGCAGAATGCATGAACTTCACCCACAGGGAGGCACTCAAAACAGCAAAGGGCTCGCTCCTCCCGCATCCAGCCCATGGCCTGCACCGCTTCAATGCATTCCAACACTTCCCCCTGTTGATGTACAGACTGGGGCCAAGACGGACCGCTCACCGTATGTCGTTTTCCTCCCTCTCCATGGCCTTTAGACAGTTTCTCTCAGATCATTGGAAGACTGGCCTACGTGGAATCTCTCCACACACAGACAGCTCTTGGTGGCAGCTGCCCTCTGCAGTGATTCCAGAGGCCTTCATGTGGCATGGACTGTGACACATTAATGGATTTGGAGAAAATGTGATGCTGCAGGGGCATTTGGTTGTTTGAATACTCCTGCATGGTCTTCCAGCCCCTTCCATGCATGTTGGACTGCAACTCCCATCATCCCCAGCCACCAAGCAGTAGCCCAATAAATCTGATTGGGGAAGAGTGCCAGAACTCTTGGCCCAAGTGCATGGTGTCAAATATGTGCCAGTGGCATGTTGAAGCATTCCAATGACCAGGCCCCTGCCATCCGTGATGGATTCACCACAGGCAGAATCCGGTCACAGTGGGAGCGTGTCCTACGGGGTGGTAGGCAGGGAATGAACTCAGGACCTGGCACTGTCTTTTTAGCAACCCTGTAGATGCTTGAGAAAGAAGCTCTGCTGGCAATAGCAGGAACTCCGGGAGTTTGCTGCTCTCCAGAGATACAGCAGAACTGAAGACAACACGTAAGGGTGGTATTAGGCCGTGTGAAGGGAAAGTACAAGTGGATCTGGAAGAGCCACAGGAAGTCTTAACAGCAAGACACTGTTGCGGGGAGGCAAATTCACATCAATACCAGGGAGTCCTTTCTGTGGTGTCCTAGACCTAAGGCTTGCAAGGAACGGCCTGTCTTCTAGCCTCTGCTGATGCTCCCTCATCCTGTCCATGTCCCTGCAAGGAGCTCTGGGGTTGCATGGATAGCGGGGCGTGTTGGAAAAGGAAGAAACGGATACTCTCTGCTTTTAGGGTGACTTGGACAATACTGTACTGCCTACAAAGCCAGCCATGGGATCTGCCTCCCGACACTTGCATCCTTTGGTCCAGCCCTCAGGGTCCCCAGGAAGACACCACTCTTGACTGGCACCATGGACTCTCCTCTGCTTAGCACAGGCCCCCATCATGAGCCCACCCTGGATCCAGTTCCCATGAGATGCTGGAGCCCCTGCACCAACGAGCAGAGAATGGGGTCCGGAGTCGGCACATTAAAGGAGCACCTCAAATCAGCTAGTGCGTTGCTTCCAGAGTCACAGCAAGGCAGGCCTTGTGGTTCAAGTATTCGCACGTATTCTCTGATTTCAAGAAAGGGCCTGGCCAAAGCCCCAGGTCAGCCACAACAACAGCAATGCCTCACAGCTTTCTTGTGGGGAAATTTCCTCTCATTCACTCTGGAGGGTTCTTAAACACCCACCTGCAGCTCTGTGATTAGCCAAACAGAGAAATTATCTGTCTGAGGGGGAAATACTCTAAGACAGGTACATGTAAGGGCCCCAAAAGGTATAGTCAAGGTTGTCCACAGCTATGCCGCACTGAAAGAAATGAAGTAGGCCTTATTGTCTCCGGGTCACTTCAGGGCTTCACTTTCCTCCATTAGATTGCGCTTAAGTCCACGTTCATATTGTTTTCTAGTGCATCACATCATGTCTGACTCTACTTCCGAGAGACACCCCAGCGGACAGGTCTCTTGCATCATCAAGTTTTAATAGTTAATCAGCAGCAAAATGCACGGGCTCAGATACGCATGGAAAAATTAAATGTCAGACTTTTCTCTTGGAGGGAGGCTCGGGGCGGGGAACAAGGCCTTTGGACAATTATTTTATTAAGCAGTCAGCATGCATTCCTACCTTGGGAAAGCACACTGGGGTTTGTTTGTTTTTTTTCCTGGATCTGGCCCCCAACGTGGTGAGTTCATCAAGAGTTTGACTTCCATCTGTATGATGTACAGAGTCAACATACAAAATCATAATCGCATGAAAAACCGTTTTGTTTTCTTTTACAAACCTCCAAATAATATTGTCATTGCAAAGGTTAAAACATTTAGAAATCGCTGAAGCTTGGATCAGTGAGCTCTTTTGCCAGGAGACACATAAAAATGTGTTACAAAACAGCTCAAAATGAAATACCAGTATAGTGTATATGAAATGCATTAGTTCTGACTTTTCTCACTATTTCTAGAATTTATCCCAGGTTGTATTATAAAATATAGAAAACTGATACAAAGTATCAACAATACAACTTTGCTCTTGAAATTATCTTCGGCTAGAAGTTTTGCTTTAAATAAAACCAGGTGATAGAAAAACTGCTGCTTTTAAGTTACTAAATGCAAACACTCCAGTTTTCGGTAAACTTACCTGGTATGAGTTTTGAGCAGTATCTCAAATCGTCCAATAAAGCAACTCTCCTATGTTGAATTTTAATATTTCATCAATATTTTCCAGAGGGCACTGCATTCTCTCAGTTTCCATTTTTAACTTTCCCCTAGCCCCTCATGCCACCTCTTTTTTTAACTATTAGCAACAGGGCAAAATCCATTAAATGAGGTAAGTCAATTTGGCACACACATTTAGCCATGTCCGTAAAACTTTTGGTACATTGTAGTAAGTGATCAACATCTTTTTCCATAGTGGTCGCTTTCAAAAGGGGGTACTTAAGAGAATCACTGGAATGTTGATAGTAAATCAAACGGCAAAAATAGCTCCAGAAAACACTCACAACCCATTGTTGATAGAGATGTAAAAATATGTACAATACAACACTTGTTCAGAGTTTGGCACAATTTGCGTGGTTGTTGCGGGTTGTTGTGCATCAACAACTGTACAACAGTACGACTTTTGAAACACGGGGAATACCATGTTAGATTTGCTTCCAAAGGATAAAAGTCCCACAATTTCAAACTTTTGATTTCAGCACTTAACACTTCAACATATTACAAGGCATTGTTATTTTTTTTCTTTTTGAGCGAGTAAGGGGGGAAAAACAAAGAAAAAAAGGAGGAACCAAGCAAGCATCAAGTGTCATTCTAGAAAAAGGTGTCTCTTCTTCGAATACAGGTAAACCCAAAATGCTGTTTCTGCTTTAAGAAGAATGTAGTCTGTTTCCCTGCAGAAAAACCAAACATTTTATGCCAACTTAGTCAGCTTGTGTGGAGTCATGTATATGCTCTAACTTGGATAAAAGTAGGTGCAGCTTTATGGTGCAGGTTAGGATATAAACAGCAGAGGGGGCTAGAAAGCACGCAAAAATAGCCTCATGGCGATCGACTAGGAATGAGTTGTCATTCTGCAAACTAAAGACCCTTTTCGTTTGGATATCTCGGCTTTTTTATTTTTTATTTTTTTGGATGCATAACCTCTTTTTTGTGTCTTATTTTTTACAAAATGTTCAAAAAAAAGTCTTTTCCTTTTCCGAAACCATTAAAAAAGAGCACATAATTAACCCTTAAAAAAATAAATAAAGGAATTAAAAACCGGAGAAGCCAAACAGCAAGAAAAAGGAATTGCCTTGTTAGTTTGTTTTTAACCCCAGCCAAGCCAGAAAAAAAAAGGTCATTCGTTTAGGTAGCTTGCAAGAAATAAGTATTTTCATGCACTTTGAGAACAAAAACAAGAACAACAACAACAACGAAAAAGACCTGTAAAAGGGGAGAGTCTCTCTCATGCAATTCTTGCTTTCACAGGAAGGAAAAAATGAGGAAAAACGGGCTTAGCAGGTAGTAGGAAAGTTAAGGGTGCATTCCAGCCAGTTTGGTGCAGCATTACCTCAGCTTTTCAAATGAAGCTGTCACAGACGGGTCCTTATGGGCCGGCTCACGGTCCGCTCGCTTGATTTTACAGTTCTCATCCCTCAGCGACTTCGAGGTGGATTTATGCCGATACAACTTTTTATGCGTAGGCTCGTGTTTGGCTAAAGTGCTCAGGTTACTATAACTTTTATCAAAAAAGGGAGAGTGAATGTCTGTGCTGTACCCAGTTGAACAGTTGGGGCGTCCGGGGTCACACGAGATGGCTCGGCCGCTGCTTTTGCTTGAGCCCTTGCCCCCCGGTTTGTGAGCCTTCCCCGTTCCCGAAGAATTGCCGTTCACCTTTTTCTTGGACTCTTGTGATGTTCCGGCCAGAATCTTAAGAGTTTTCAACTTCAGGCTGTTGGATTCAGGGGACCGGAAAATATCAGAGACGCTGGTATGGCCCACAGGGCCCCACAGGGGTTCAATGGAGGCCATCATGAATCTCTGAACATCTGCCATTCCAGAGGCGATGTTTGATAAAATATTGGACGGCTCTTCAAATTCCCTCTGATCATCATCCAGAAGGCTGCGCGCGTTTCCTGGGCTGGCCTCGGACCAGCTGCCCCCACCGTCTCTCCCCAGGGCCCATTCTCCAGAGAGACCATTGTGCCTCCCCACCCTGATGGCATTGGGACTGCAGTGCTGCATGGATTCCACCAGTGCCTTTGCTGCCGACGCTGAATTGTTTGGCAGACCAGTTGCTCTACCACCAGCACCTGGCGTCTTCTCCCCATTAATTCCAGCAGCATTTTTCCCTTTCCGTGTAGATTTGGGAGATTGCCTGGAATTTTTGCCTGGTGGCTTTTCGGTCCCTTTATTAGCTTTGGATGTTTTTTTCCGAACGTTCTTCTGGGGAGGGCTTTGGTTTGCACCTACGTTTTTACTAGATGAACTTTTCCTCTTCGATTTTGACACTTTGCTATTGGCGCTAATTTGGCCAGATGGCTCATTAAATGTTGACAGGCATGGGTCTTTTTCAAGGAGGCTGACAGAATCTTCGTCATTGAACATATGGAACTGAAACTGATGATTGTTTAAAGTGAATCCATTATCGGTCTGGTCTTGGGTCTGGAGAACATCACAACCCCACTTGGTCTTCTCAGGTTTGCTTAGCACAGCCTGAGAGCTACTGGGGAAGCATTTCAGGCTTCCAAGTGGTTTGGTTTCCGACCCAGTGATCTGTGGGGAAAGGTTAGGGGTATCTGGGGGAGACATTTCGGAAAGGGACGACTGGCGGAACTTATCAGGTGTGAAGTTAGAGATATCTAAAAGGTCAGTCGACTCCTTCAAGGGCGTTATTTCATCTATGCTTTGCTGGATCACCAGTTTGGGACTGCAGTGGGCCAAGAAATCATCAGCAATATCATCATCGCCATCCTTTTCGCAGGATTTTAAACTCAAGGAACTGTAATTGCTCGAGCTAACGGACAGCGAGCCCACGGAGTCGAAGCTGACGAGCCTCCCATTGTCTGTGCTCAGGGTACCTCTCTGGAAATGAAAATGACCCTCTCTCTGGCTGAAATGGCACGACTGATAAGAGTCATCGGGCTGTGCGGGGGGCAGGTTCTCCGGCATGTATTTTTTTTGGTATAGTACTTTGCCACCACTCAGGTGGGCTTGGGCATATCCAGAGGATGGGACGTCTTCTGCATTCGCGCAGCCACCAAACTCTGCCGGCGAAAGCACGGACGCTTCTGCTCCGCTGCTTGCAAATTCCTGGCTGCTGCCATCGGCTGATTTGCCAGACGGCCACATGCTTCCGAAGTTGCTCGGCTCCATTTCCAGATGGCTCGGCGACTGCTGCAGCTCCGACTCAGAGGGCGGAGAGAGGATGCAGCTTTGGGTGGGCTGCAGGGTGCAGAATGCTTTCTCAGCCTGCGTGAGGCTGGGGAGCGACTCCTGCGGCGCTTGCTCTGGGTGCTGAGGACTGAAATAGGTGATGCCGGTGTTACTGGACAAATCAGAGGCATCTAGCAATGTTTGTAGGTACCCTCCAGGAATGAGGGGCATGTTGGTGGCCAGATTGGCCGAGGGAGGAGGCTTCTCTGAAGAGCAGGGGGTGGGAAGGAAGGATGGAGAGTTTTTAGCAACTTTGTCCTCTCGGCACTTGGACAGGCAAGTGCCATTGACGCTTTCCTCCCGCAAACCCGGGGCAGGCTCCGGATGCTCCGGGGCTGAGGAGGCGGGGGCCAGGCTGGCCACCGCCTTGAGCCGCTTGCATTTCAACCTGGCTTCACTCTTGAACTTGATCCTGCGCAAGACTTTCCGCTCGGGCCCCTTGGATTCCCTGTCCTGGGCCTTACACTTTGGTGAGGCGAGGCCAGCGATGCCGTCCAGGCATAAGCCATTGGCACAGCCGGGGCCCGCGATGGCCAGCGCCTGCGTCCCTTTCAGGCCAGCCTCGTCATCTCCCCTTCTGCGGAGGAGCTGCTTTGGATCGGAGGAGCAGATGCCCGGCTTGCCCACAGGTTGCTCAATGGCCTTGATCCTCTGGATGCGATGCCTGTTTGCCAACTTGCACTTGCGCTTCCGGGGGTGAGGCAGGAAGGAGACCTCGGAGCCGTTGAGATAGAAGCCTTGCTTGTGGAGCAGCGCCGACCGGAGGAGGTCAAGGCGGCTCTGCCACTGCTCCTGCCAGAAGGCCTTCAGGGGGGCCAGCTTGGCGTACTTGCTCAGCAGCTCCTCGCTCAGCGTCACCGTTGTCTCGCTGGCATCCACTTTGCAGAGCTTCACCAGCATGTGCTTCTCGCCCTTAAACCGGTTGATGATGATATACTTGATGATGACGGGGGGCTCCTTGCGTGAAGCTTTTCGCCTCTTCTTGGGGCACCATTCATCGTCATCTTCCTCCTTGGGCCCATCCGGAATCCACTCCTTCTTATCCACAATCTTCTCACTCTCAATGGAGTCCACATCGTACAGGTAATCGTCACTGTACCGCACTTTCCGCTTTGCTCGCAGACCATAGTTCTGTTGAATGAAGGAACTGGAGTGGTCTCTGGGCAGGTACTTGTTGCAGTCCTTCAGATCTTGGAGCACGTCAAAGGACGATTCAGTGCAGGTGCTGTCATCACTGAACTCCCCTGAGTCCTCTGCTGAATTCACCAGTTCCAAGAAGTGGTTTCTTTTGGGACTGATATATTGCACTACTTCTGTACTGGTGCAACATTTGTTTAAGGCAACTTTCTCACCTGCCTCCTCTTCCTCCTCCTCTTCCTCCTCCTCCTCTCCATCTACTTCCTCATCCCCCCATATAATGCTTTCCTCGGATTTGAATTGGGAAGCATCTGTTCCCCCACGGGGTCCCCTCTTCAAGGCTGTTCGGCCTTCCCTCTTAGGGCACCCACTGAACACGCTCGGGAAAAAGTTAAACTGGGCATCTTCTTGCAGTGTGCCAGTCTTCTCCTTCACATTGTCCTGGAAGGATTCGTATCGGATCTTTAAGGAGCAGACGTCACTTCCCAAGGTTGAGTCATCATCATCGAACATGTAATTATCCACATCCTCCTCCGAAAAGAGATTTACAGAAAGCTCGTTCTTGGAGCACAGGTCCAGCAGCTCGATCTTGCTTTCGCTAATGAAAGATTCAAAATAACCCCACTCCTGGTTGGGATTTGTTAGTAGAGGTTCCTCCCCGTTGCACTTGTCTAATAGTAATCCCTCATAATAGTTTTTCTGCGTGGGGTCCTCAGAATCGCTGTCCGACTTCTCGGCATCTTTTTTGTCTGCTGCCCTGGATTTATGCACGGGGAAGCTCAGCAGCTGGTCCGATAGCAGCTGATCCCCGTACCGCATGGTCTCCCCCGTGCTCATGCAATGAATGCCGATATCGGAGACCGAGCAGGTGTCATAATCCCTGTTTAGGTCCCCCACTTTGAGACTGATTCCCGGCTCCGTGTCAATGCCGTCCTTGGACTCGATAAAGCAACCCAGGCAGGTCCGGCTCGGCTGCATCAGGCAGTCCCCGGTCAGTGCCGACATGCTCCCAGGCTCCATCATCGTGAAGGGGGCCTTCTCGCAGTCGCCCGGCAGCGACCAGGTGCTCATGCCCTTTGTGACGCACGACGTGAGGGAAATGGCATGGACAGACGAGGAGTCATCCGAAATGTGATCGGGCACATCAGCCAGTCTTAGTGGGGAGGGGGGGCTGAGCCAGCAGGGCTTCTTCGAAGAGAGGGCCGTCTGCACCCGTGGGACCCCCTGGCTCTCCTTCTGCGTGGCTACTCCCAGGGCTGGGAACGGAACTGCAGCTTCTGCAGTGCGGAAGGGCTTCTCGTCGCCATCCAGGTCCCGTGAATCTGGAAGAAGGGGGAGAAATGGAGAGGCTGTGGGAAAGGACAGGGCAGTGAGAACCTGGCGAGAACATGCATATCGGAAACGTCCCCCCTCTAGAAACCCAATGCTGGGGAAAGCAGCCTTGCTCTCTGGTTTCCATAGTGTTTGCTCATTTAATTTCTTCAGTGTAGCGTTAATAAAAATAAAATCTGAAACTTTAGCAGATTCTGGGTATGTGGCTATGGAAAACAGAGAACTAATCCCTGTTTGGTTTTAAAACCTGTTCTAAATTAATATTCTCATGTCAAGCTGACCTCAGACTAGGTCGCTGTATAAGAGAAATTTTAATAATAACAGTCTTGCTATTAGTTTAAAATTTAATTTCCATGAACAAGAACAATATTAATAAACCCTCCCCCTATAATGCTGCTTGACCAAGCTTTGCAGGAAATTTCACATGTGGAGGAGACACAAACTTATATATTAGATAAAAACACACACATTTAATTCACTTTTAAAAAACTAAGCTTAATAAGGGATTGTGTTTTACTGCTCAGATTTTGAGGGAATGTATGGATGTGAAAGAGGACGAGGAGCAGGAGGAGCTGGCGACAGTGTGGTGAGATGGTGGACAACATGGTAGATGTGGGCACTGGTATGTCTTTGCACATTTTTCTGGATGCCTGCTGAGGTGCTTTCACTCTTTGTTTTTGTGCTTGTCCAATAATAATGGTGTTTAGGCCTGGTGGTGCTGCTTCAAAGCCAAGTGGGAGCTGCTAGATGGTCTATCCTCATTCGCCACTGATGGCACCGGGCCCTACGTGGACTCTGAGCCTCCCTAGGAAATGAAGAAGGGAGGTGGCTAGAGGCTGGTGCTTCCACCTGCAGCCCACTGCTTCTTCGCTCATACCCAGGGCTTTTTTTGTCATAGAACGCACCAGAACGGCATCCCGCACCGTTTTTTGACGGGTTTTTCCAAGCGGTTGTGAATCGCCCTGTCGGGTGTAGCAGGTCGGCAGCAAAAAGCATTAAAATAGTGCCTGCCATCTGCGTGTGTGTCCACGCTGCTTGTGAGGGCGCTGCTCAGCTCGGGACGCTGCTCGGCTTGGGACCGGTTGTGTGGTCGCGCGCTGAGTGCTTACTGCCGGCGGTGACCATTATGTTTATGTGTGTGTAGAGTGACTGGCTACGTGCAAAAGGTAGATAAGTTCTTTATTTCAAAAACAGTTGGTGAATTGAAAATCTTTTTCTAGTGTAAAAGTGTGACCCCAAGAGGTGAGTTCCGGCACCTTTTTTTTGAACAAAAAAAGCACTGGTCATACCTGTGACACTTTCTCAGCCTCCCCATGAAGAAAAGATCACCAACCCCTGAGAGAGATGCATGGAGAGCCTGCCCACCCCTAATGGGGCCAACTTGGCCAAGAGCCCTCAAAAAGCTGGAGATGTCCACAAGTGTATCCATGCCCCTGCCCATCAGATGATCCCTAGTTGGCTGCAGAAAATCCACCGGTTGCTTTCCAACGGTTGAGCTGAGATTCTGTAAGGCGCAATCTGATCTCCAGACTGGCTTAGCTAGGGCAGAGGGGAAGTGCCAGGAAAAGGCAGACTCCAGCACCCAATTCTCTCCAGGAAATGGAAGATACCAGATTGCAGCTTTCAGGCAGCATGAAAGGAACTGTGAGGGCAGCATGAGCAAGGGTGGGGGGAGGTGTCTTTGCAGCCCCCCTCCACTTTTGACCTAGACTGATCTGGTGGGCAACCTGCTTGCTGACCAGTGGCCTGCATGATTGGAAAAAGCAAAAGAAAAAAAAGGAGAGCCAATGGTTCCTGTGAGCATATTTGGAGAAAATATGGAGAGCAACGAGCGATGCATGCTTCGTCAGTCCTTTTCCTATGCTGCCCATCAACCCCCGACTGTGCTCTGCTGAAGGCTGCTAGCTGCAAAATTAAAGCCCAAGCAAGAAGCCCAAACCTCTGTGCTCAGGCAGACAAGTGGCTAAGGGTCTAGAAAGTGCCGGCTCAAATCGTGCCCTGCCTTGAACGCAGGAAGCGATGCCTCCCGCCTGCAAAGGGGTCAGTAATACTCCTCTCCCTCACGAGCTTGCTGTGAAGATTGCAACTGGATAAGGTGTGCATGTGAAGTTTGGGAAATCCAAAAGCATGATGTTATCATCACGCCCATGATCAATCATAAGGCCCAGAGAGCTTCAGCCACTGGGGATGGAGGGATGAAAATGATAATAAGATAAATGCCAAGTGCTCGCTATTTATTATTGCAACATGCCCAAGCCCTTTGCTCTCTTTTGGGGAAGCATTCCTGGGTTCCAGCACTGGACTCAGATAAATGAGCACACAGGAGGTACTAGCAGTGGATCGCTTCCTACAATGCGATCTCCTTACCTTCCTCTTTCACCCCATTAATCAGGATCGTTTCTTGGTCTTCCGAGGCACAACCCTTATCTTTTTGGTCATCCATCAATTTAACCTCCAGTCGCTCACTCCATGGTTTGTTGCAGCTGGCTGACCTGTGAATTTGCAAAAACGCAGGTACAGACACTTGAAAGCCCCGAATCAGCTCGCAGCCCTGCACATTAAAACAAACCCCAGCTAAACCCGAGGAGAGGAAAGCTCAGCACAGTCACCAGAGGTCTGCTGCATTTTCCAGTTGAGTCAAAAGCAACAACGGCTGCAGCAGAGCTGTCCTGGGCACAGTGCAGGGAGTCAGTATAGCAGGGAATTTGTTGGAGAGGAGCAATGGGAGGCAGGGAACGCAACCCTTGTCCATCCTCGCCTCTTTCTCCTGCACCCACTGCTCTCTGGATGTGCAGCCCCTTTTCCTCAGAGCTGTAACTTGACAACTATCATCCCCAGTGAGCAGGAAAATTCGAAAAAAAGGGGGAGACGGTTGTGTCTCAGCTCACTTACTAAGGCTGTGATCCAATGGTGCTTAGGAGAATCCCTTTTCTTTATCACATTTGCAGCTGAAGAACTGTGAGATGAACTTTGGAGAAACCTACAGACAAAAACATTGAGTGGTCATAAATATACATGGTGTAAATTCGCCATAAAATGAACACAAAGAATAGAAGATCCACTAATACAGACAGGACTGAGTAACCACTTTCTCTAGCCTGGCACCATCAAAACACCCTGGACTACAACTCCCATCATCCTCAGCCAGGAGGGCCCTTGGGAATGAAGCAAGCCAGGATAGAGCATGTCTACAGGGCACAAAGAGCATGATTGCTCTGGGCTGACCACAGAAAGATTTGTCCCATTTTTCTTGGATGCACAAAAATAAGTGGGAAATGAGGAGGAAGAGAATTTCATGCAAAAATCCCCCTTCAGATTTTAGAAAGAGCCAAGAAATAACCACATTCCAAAGCCAATATGCAAATCTCCTCATTTATTTTATAACTGCAAGAATCACTGTCTAAAGGGAAGGAGGTTTACCTTCAAATGCATCATTTGGAAACAATTCATAATCAGGGCAGATGTGGCCAGTGGCACAGAGCTGAATAAAATGCCACGTTCAGATGCAGAAGGGTAAAAGAAGAGTGACATACAGCTGAAACCCATTAATAAAAATGGTGGAATGCCTGCAATGTGGGAAGGGAGAATTATTGGTGCAAAGCTGTTTGGTAAACAAGCCGATTCCACAAAACTCAAGATGCAGGACACAAAATTGCTGTTCTGGTCCAGACCAAGGTCCAGCATTCCATTCCCAATAGCAGTGATACAGAAATGGCCACACACCCCAACACCACCTCTCACTAACATTTCACTAAGGGGCAAGAGAGAAATGGAATACATAAATAAACTTCCACACATCACAGCACTGTGCCTTCCCATGCATCATACAGAAGAGTGACGGTCACCTTATCCTTGCCTGGACATCTAAAGTCCGCTTCTCCTTGGGAAGGGGTTGCTGTTGGAACAGACAGGTAGGACTCGGCTGGCAAACACTAGAATTGCAGCTGCTTGTGCTTTGGCAACTTTCCCCCACGAGTTTCTTGCCCCCTTCCGATTATGCCACCAACACCAAACCCGCAACTTACTTTACAAAACCCACAATGGTTAACATCTGGTTTTGCATCTGAATTTTTTTTTTTGTAAAACCCTTGGATCTGTTTTTCCAGAATGATGGCATTGAAACATGCATGCACACCAGCTCCTTTGACAAATAGTTGTCTTTCCAGGAGAACAACAGCTGGGTTTGGTTCCTGCGATGCTTGAAGGGGTCTCTCCAATATGAACCCTTCCAATCAAAGCAATTTGAAATGAAGCACCAAAACAGCAGCATGGACTCACTCTTGGAAGATGAAAATGGGCAGTTTGGTCTTTTAAAAAAGATGAGATGCGTGCAGTTCTGGCTGGATCTTATACACACTGTTGGATCGGAGCCACTGCCTCCCTTCCACAAATTCCTTTCATGTGTAACCAACTGCCAAACTTGCCTGGGAGGGTTTTTTGTTTTTGGTTTTTTACATTCCCACCCAGCTGTGTGCACAAATTTACACATTAGCAATTCACCCAATTAGCTGAAGGTGTCATCATTAGACATAAAGACATATCATTTAATTGCCTCTTTAAAATAAATTGAGTTCAGTCATACTTGAAATGCTGATTCGTATGGCAAAGTTGTGCTGGGAAGAGACTATAAGGAAAGGTGATCTGTATCCAGGTAATTATGTTAACTGCAAAAGTATTTAAGGGGACTAAAGGCCACTTCAAGAAAGAAAGAAAGCAAGAAAGCAAGAGAAAGAGAGAAAGCTGGGCATCTTCACTGCCTCCTAGGGAAGCCATGTTTGGTTAAATCTTGGATAATCACTGACAGGAGATGTCACACTGTGGCTGAAGCATTTTTTCTGAGAGGCAAATTATTCATCCATGAAATTCAGCCGCCGATGCCAAAGGCTTCCTTTTTCCTCTAGTTTAAACAGTGTCTGATTACATTGTACGTCTTCTGGTCCATCTCCAGCCACTGCATTCACTCCAGGAACATCGGTGGATGCCAGCACTGCAGCCAGGCGAAATGGGAAATGAGTGATAGCATCTTAATGAAGACCGCTTGCCGAAACTCTTCGAAGACTTGCAACGGTATTTGCATGGAGTGGAATATGGGCATTTAAAAGGTTGGGAGCCATCTGAAGTGGTAAGTGACGCGTTTCTCCATGTTATGGGTGGGGATCCTGGGCAGCAACATGCACTGGGAGACGTAGTCAAAGAACAGGAAGCATGAGATTAGTCCGCGGAGGAAGGCTCAATGCCCTCCTGCCGTTTGCCGTCGATTGCACTACGCAGAGGAAGCTGCTCTTGATGGCGTCTGGACATTGCACAAGAGCCTCTTCTCCATCGCAGCGGTTCTTCGCTGGAAGGCCTGAGGATGCCTTTGAGGCCACTGAGCCACCTGTCCAGCCACTTCCGGAGGAACCTTGCATACCTCCAGGGCCACTGCCCTCCCATTGAGCTCGGAAGATGATTCCTCCACAGCTTCTCCTGTCCTCAGCCATGCAGAAGCAGGAGTCTGCAGAAACAGCCACATGCTCTTCAAGGGCTGCAGCCTCTGGACTTTCTGGGCCTGCCAGCCTTCTTAGGGCCTGGGCTGTCGAGTAGGAAAACAGCTCTCCCTGGAGGAAACCCTTCAGTCCGCAGCACCCAGCAGTGTGCTGTCCAGGGTCCTGATAGTGCTTTGCTCTCCAGGCCCTGCTCCCGCTTCATCAGATGTGACCCCGAACCCCTTGTGAGCACACTTTCTACGGGCTCCTTCCCGGGGCGCCCAGCCCAGCCCAGCTTCTCAGGCAGGTGCCTTTCCAGATCCTTCTATTGTAAATCCGTTTGTAACCAGAGAAGTCACAAGCCAGAGCTCCGCTGCCTGCAAAGCAACTGCCCTTCCACGGAGTGAACATCCCTCCCATAAGAGAGTTTCCCAGTCCATATCCCGTTCATCCCTTCATCGGCACTATGAAGGAGACAACCCTCCATTCCTTTTAGCTGATGTGAGAAACAGAGCACCATTTGCTGCATTGGGAAGTGGTGAGAAGCATGCCTCCAGGCCTCACGGGAGTCCCTTGCTTGTGACGACCAGCTCACTCGGTGCCAAATCATGGTTTCAGTCCCTGTGAAGACACTGCAGGTCCTTTGGCTGTAGGGGAGCCCAGTTTTACAAAGCAGCGGCCCTCCAACTGCTCCTTGACTTGAAATCCCAAGCAGCTCCATCAAGCATGGCCAACCACTAGGGCCATAGTCCGATAATAACTGGAAGGACAGACATTCCCAAACCCCAGAATAAAGTAATTCCTACCAGGAGCTCACTGATAGGAAAAGGCTCAGACTGGGACTCCTGGTTTCCCATTTACCTAACCAGCCAGAGACTCAAGGCAGGGTCTGATGTCCGCTGACCCTTCTTAGCTTGCCTGGAGAGCTGAATCTAAAGTGACAGCAAGGTTTCTTTTGCGGACCAGCCCAATTCATTGGTTCCCCCTCATGGCTGAAAGAGCCAAGCGGGAGCAACTGGGCACCGCATACCGGGATGCTTGCTTATGAGTGACACACGGAAGTTATCCAGAATCCTGGCTTCCCATTGCAAATGTGTCTGGAAGGCATTTTTACACTGTTTGGGGTGTACACTGACGCATGCCCCAAACAGCCCCATGCCCGGCTTGCTCCTTGCTCTTAAACCCAAGCCCCCGTTTCCCTTCGTGATGCTGATGCTCCAAGCCTAGCTTTCCTCAGCCGCAGCTCCATCACCTCCACATCCAATAAGCTATGGAATCTGTCAGGCTGCGCGTGCTGTGGGAAGAGCCCTCTCTTGTCCCACCACTCTGCTGTGCTTAACCTTGTTATCTTTCAGAAGCTGCAGGTAAAGAGCTGGGCGCACTGTCAACACAGAGCTGGGGAGGAAAGTGCGACCGGCCGTCTCAAATGTGTCCCCGGCTAGTGCAGCATCTGTGCTTTTGTGTCGGCGATGGGCAGGGGCTACCAGTCGATCTGGAGAGCAGCCTTGGCCTCCTCTTATAATTAGACCACCGGCAGGTTGCAAAGGGCTCCACACATCCTGCCAGCTCCCCACGATGGATCTGTGGCCCCGGAACTGCATTCCATCTTCATTATCAGTGCTCCCTGAGGACTTTTTTAAAAGTATATATCTGCAGCATGTACTTCTTGTTTCCATCCAAATTGGGGTGAGAACGATGGATTTTGCCACTTTCTCTGCCGGAGAAAAGGCACAAGAAAGGAGCTGGCTGGGGAGAAGGAACACCCGGGGAGGCATAAATCATGCGCTGCTGGAGGGATCTCCTTTTGCATATTGAACTGCTCGCCCCTAATTGTTTCATTAGAGCGATTCTGGTTCTGCCCAAGGCCCTGGTAAATACTTTAGTGTATAAAAGGGAATGGGATAGAGAACAAGGGAGAAGGCGATAATAGGCAATACCGCCGCTAAGATAATAAATTGATCAGCCCTCCGTAGCTGACATTAGTTAATTCATCACACTTCTATTCACTTAAGGCAACCACAGACGCAATTTCTCAGCACAAAAAATAAACCCAGACACAAAACAATAAGAACCCATGTAATGCTGTTTGTGCATTGCAGAATAAAGATAATAAAATAATTAGAAAGTGTTTAGAAATGCCAGTTACCTGCCTGAAAGTTCAATTCCATTAAACTAGTTTCTAGCCTTTAAATCAAATAATGGCATTTCCATATTGTTGCTCCTGTTGTTATATTTTATTCCACTCTTTCTTCAGAGTCCACACAGCTGCACACATGGTTAGCTGTCTCTTTCACACTACTCAAGGAGGCTGACACAATGCCCCTCATCAACAACAGCCCTGTGAGGTAGGCTGGGCTGAGGGGCTGTGACTGGCCCAAAGTCACCCAGTTGGCTCCATGGCCGAGCGGGGACTCGAACCCAGGTCATCTGAGGCCCAGGCCTGCACTCTTAACCACTGCACCACACTGGCTCTCTATATATTTGGGGAAGGTACCACTACAACGCCTACTGTGGGAGGGAGCAGCATTTATTTATCCATGTCATATCCTGCTTTTCTGCCACAACTCAGTCTCAACTCAGACAAGATGGCGGGCCTGCCAGCGGTGGCTTTCCTGCCCAGGTGAGGGACACTCGGCCTGTTCCAGAGACTGCCTTCACCGTTTGGGTTCATCAAACAGTTTGAACCCGGCATTGCTATTCGAAGCACAGGCGGACTCGGAGGCATGGGGCACCTTTGATTGACTTAGGCTGATAAACCTTCTGGGGGCAGAGTTGGCCCAGCTACCTTATCCGTGGTCCAAGAGAGAGAAAGCCGGCTGGAGTGCGGGAAGGGAGTCAAGGAAATCCCATGGATTCTTCACACACTGCTAGCCCAGACACTACGACCGTGCTCAGCAGTCCTTTTCCAAAGCAAGTGAGGTGGGGAAACAAGGAAGAGGCCTTGCCATTACACTCCCTGCCCCAGGATAAAAGCTTCCGGGCTTCTCCGTGGTGCTCTTCCCAATGCCAGGTGAATTTCTGCCCATTTCCCCACAAATTGTACTCACTTCGGCCCTGCCATTTTCAGCCCTTTACTGTGCTTTAAAACGTTTGCATTAATGCTGGTTTCATTTTAGCATTCCCTACTGCTTGTACTGTACCTTTTGCACTTTTGCACTATATTTTATGGTTTTAATGGCTATGAACTGCCCCGAGTGCTCCTGTTTTGGGGTGGAATAAAAATAGAAGACACAAATATATGCAAAAATGAAACATTGTGCTCAATGATGCAAGCAAGAAGGGGTATGTGAGTTTTCAGGTGCACGTCTAAAAACAAATAATTCACAAATGAATGCAAGTAATTGGATGAAATGAACTTATAGCTGGGAAAAAAATAGAAATGAAGCAAACCTGAAATTGACAGATCTGCCCATCCCTATGAGAAATTATTTCCCTCATAATAATTCATATCACACATACTTTCTTGTTACAGTCAGGGGAACTTGATTATTCCCTCTAATAACAGCAAACTCTGATAACAAATGGTGACAGGATTAGAGCCTAAATGAGGCCACTGAGAAATGAGGGATGTATTGGTATGCTTAGGAGAACTCCCAGACTTTAAAAATAACGCTTCTAAGCAATAGTGCCTGTTTAAGAAGAAAACTGGGGAGAAGGTGCTGGAAAGGAGTGCATGAAATTCAGAACCGAAGAACACCTGCCAGGCACTAAGGGCACACCGCAACAATTTGTTACGGATCTCACTGGTTCCCCCTTAACATTCAGTACATCATAGACATATATCTAGTCTCTTCCCTCCAAGACCCCAACATCTAATTCTCAAAGTCCTGCTATTGTAATATTATCAGGAAAGTCCTCATCAAAGCACAATTCGTGTGAGTTTTTTTCTTATTTCTAATCAACAACTCCAACCATGACCGCCTGTTTTGTACGGGGGGTCCCAGGATTGAACCCAAGTCTGGTTGAAAGAAGAACTTGGGAAAGTGCAGAGAAGGGCGATGAAAGCTGGAGTAGCTTCCCTGCGAGGGACTGTTCAGCTTAGCAAAAAGGTGAGGAAGAGGAGACAGGACAGAGGTGGTGTGGAGAAGGGGCAGAGGGAAACATTCTTCGTGCTTTTCTGTAGCTTTCAGACTCAGAGTCATCCCATGAAGTGACTTGCGGGGAGGTTCAGGACAGCTCAAAGGAAGGACTTCTTCACACAAGGTATAGTCAAACTATGGAATGTTCTGCCACGGGAGGAGGTGGTGGCGCCAACCTGGATGGCTTTAAAAGGGGATTGGGTGGATTCCTGAGGGAGGAGGCCATCCATGGCTACTAACTTGCTGGTTCTGGGCCACCTGCTTGGCCAGAGGTGGCCTGCCTGCATGCCCCAGTTGCTGAGGAGGCCTTGCACCCATCCTGCTGGAGGGATCCTGTGAACAGCTGGTTGCTGCCGTGTGCACAGAGTGCTGGACTGGATGGACCCTGGGTCTGATCCAGCGGGCTTTTCTTATGTTCCTAACATGGCCAAGATGCACCATGCTGTGCAAACGGCAGGAAGGGATCCATTTCCCATCAATTAAGTGCCTCCGCTTGAGCGATGGGAAAATGCCACATCCTTGCAACAGAACAATGGCCATGTGGTCAGACAACAAATCAACATTTTTGAGTGGCAAAATTGCTTTCTGGAAAAGCTGTCATTGTAAGTCCATGATTGTGCACAGCTCCATATGGGGAAATGGGGAGTGTGGAGGATGGCAATTAAACTGGGGCTTTGCAACCTACACTGAATGCCTGGAATTCTGACAAAGCAGGTGGGAACTTTGCCAGGGAAAACGGCTTCACAAGGTAAGCTAATCAGGACACACAGTCCCAGGAAGGAGGCATGAATGCGGGCCAAGAATCCTCTGGCAGGGCAGCATCCAAGCCGACGTGCTGCTCGGAAAGACGTGCCTGAGATGCTCTGTGCATAATGGGCACTGCGGGAAAAGGAATTTGACTCTGGATAAAGGCCTTCAGAGGAGGCGTATCTGCCACAGATGCTGTGTGTGCAGAAGGACCAGAGAGAGAATACATCACCACCACATTGTCAGTGCAGCTCACACAGTGCTTGGGCTGGCAGAACACACGCAACGCCCGCATCCTCACTCAAGGATGCATTTGCACTGAGAGGGTCACACCTGTGTGTTCACACACTGTGGAAAATGGACTTATTTGCTCTGATTGCAGCTGGCTTTTCCCCCAACTATTTTGGCAGGGAAGGTGGGCCAGTGGAAATGGTGAGCAGACAGACCCTGGCCGCTCCTTCAGAGGCTGTGGGGAAGATGGGTCCCACGCAGCCCCATAACTTATGGGGCAGGGCCTTCCTCCCATGTGCAATTGCACAAGCACCACCCTGCCACATGTTATCAGGTGACAACAGAGACATGTACAGGGCAAAAATGAAAACTCACCTTCCCAAGACCTGAAAGGATCTCAGTGGAATACAGCAGGGAGACATTGCTGTGTCACCTTTGACCGGACGATCCAACAGACACAGCAAGCACTTCTGTAAGCTTGCTTTTAAAAATTATGTTTTCCAGACCTTTACAAATCAATACAACATGAGGGGCACAAACATACCCTTCAAAATGTAACAAGAGAGGATTAAAAAAAAAAAAAAAACTCATCACTGCCATCCTGTAGGCCAGGAATATTATTTTAAAAATGGAAATGCCTGTTAAGCAAAAGCTTGTGTCAAAATTAATGGTCTGTGTTTTCCATCATAAATGCATTACATGAGCTTTGATTAACCCCGGAGAAGGTGGCTCTCAAATTTCTTAAAATAATAAGAGATGGTTAACAGATTCATTGCTAATGCTGGGACAAATGTTGGGGATTGGGCTCACTCTTGCTACAAAAGAACTTCCAAGCAAGTAGGAACAGATTCTGACTTAGATTGGCAGGGAGGCAGAATCCACGGTTGAAATGCCAAGGCCAGTAAACCCAGAGATAAGCTAGAGAGTTGCTGAGAATCAGGCAGTTTCAAATACTGTGGGAAAATCTAGTGAGGTTGCTAACACGGAAGGGGCAGACCTGGCGTGAATAATCCCCGAGCACAGCAACTGGGAAAGAGGGCAGCCAACCCTCCGAAGCATCCGAGGCTCCAAGCAATTGGCCTTAAGCAGGATGATTTGCTTGGTAGAAGGCAGCATATGCTTGTTCCAGTCTGGAAGGCAGGAGACACCTGCAGTTCAGAATCCACTTCTTATCATTCAGTCAGTTTCCCCCTAATGGCCAATATTCTAAGTTTGCTGGTTTCTTTTGTTACTGACTTCTGCAATATTCCTCATTTGTATTTTCAAACCAGCCTAGCTGGCCAGCATTAACATAATAAAGCCTTCCATTGAAAAGGCCATTGTTCTGGTCTGCTTGGAGGTGGGGGGAATGCCCTTGACAATATGCACCGTGGATCAAGCGCCACAGCTGTGGCTCTGTGTGTAGGGAATGTCACCACGGCCATTTGTGCACTGCTATGTGGTGACAGAGGGCAACAAAGTCCTTGTCACTGGTGGCCACCAGAGCCAAAAGCCCAACGCCTAAAGCAGAAACTGTTCATGATTCGGCCCATCAGCAGGAATTTCAACCTTTTAGAATGAGGGAAACGGCACAAAACCCAGGAAAACACCCAATAACAGATCGCTGGGGAACAGAGGGATGGTTGGAAGAAGGGGAATAGATGCCTGAGGAATCTTGGTGGGACAGGTGGCCGCTGGGTCTGAAGTGCCTGACTCTTGGCTCAGAAGCACCCTGCCCAGGGACAGCTGTGTCACGGCTCCTTTGTGCCCTCTGATGAAACCAGCCTTCGGGTGGGGCTCTAGCCAGGTAGGACACAACATGCATGTCAGCACCCCATCCCTAAGTGAGGAACATGGCAGAAATTACCTTTAACTGCTGCTCTTTCTCTGCAACTGGGAAGGAAGAGATGGGGAACAGCAGCCTTGACAACGCTCGTTGGCTTAAGAGAGGCTCCTGCCAGGAGAAGCCCCCGTGAGGGACTGGAGGGGAAGGAGAGCTTACGCCATGGCATTTTTAATTAAGGTTTCTCCCAGGTGGGGAGGGTGCTTTTTCCTCCCTGGTGCCCCACCCCCAGCTGCCTTTGCTCTTTCAGAGGCAGAATTCACCCAGTCACTCACTCAGGAATCAAGGTACTTCAAGGGATTTAACCAAATCCATACAGGACCTTGATCTTTTCAAACTGCCTTTTAGGCTTACAATTTTATCCCTCTATCCTCAATTAAAATGCCTGGAAGAGTGGAGCGTGCGAGCATTGAAATGGGGAGGGAGAATAATGCAGGAGGTGTCCTACTTCATGCAAATGCTGCACACATATCTGAAACCCTAAATTAGATTACTTCAGACTAGTCTCAGGAAGGTTTCTGGACAGCATTAGCCAACTCTCCTCCCACCCCGGAAATCCTTCCTTCTTCCATCCCCCTCCCTTCCCACCCACCCAGAGCAAGATAAAGCTGATTGGCAATATCCATTTTTATTTCTAAAGAAAGTGCTGTAACTTGTGAAGGTAAGTGCAAGATAAAAATCAAGCCACACCAGTTGTGTAATTATATTAATAATCGCAGTATGCATGCTGCTATTGTGGGCCAGTGTTGCCGAAATGGATCGCTTCTATACAGCACAGAAAGGCATCTTGCATCCACTCATGATGTAGGGTACGTGGGGCACCCCAAACCAGGAGAAGAGGGTGCTTCCATCAGCAATGTTTCCTCATTTTTAAATATCACATATGTGCACACACACATGTGATATTGAAATCTGCAGGGGCCAGCCAGCCACCTATCTTCTCCGGAGTACTCTGTTCCCTCCAGCCTTCCCAGGATACAAACAATCTGTATCCAGCAAGTTCTGGGAAGCCTGGAGTGAATCCACTCCAACTCTTAGCTCAGTGGAAGGCATAAGTGGGTGTGCCAATAAAGACACAAGAAATGTGGAGGAAAGGAGTACAAATTTATATGACGCCATTTGGGGGCTGAATTTGCAAGATGATTTGGAAATGAGTCAAAATGGGCATATGGTAGTGCAAGAAGGTGAAATTGACAGATTCGCCCATCCAAGTGCATTTCAGTATATCTGATTTACCTGAACATTTCCCCAGACTGATTGATTGTTGCTTCACGATCATAGCCTAAAACCACACTTCTGCTAAGATTCCACATGCGGCCCTGGCCAAGCCTCAGTTTATCATCTGTGAAATGGCAACAGCAACAGTCTTTCTTACAGAACTGCGATGAGGAAAAGTCAATAAATGAAGTACTTTAATTTGCAGAGAGCGACTAATTCGATTTCAGTTACTTTGGTTTTCGCTAACTGAAATTTATTGGTTGGTTGATTGATTTCTTCCATACAATGTATGAGTTTCCCTGTCGCTGATGCCTTCAGGTCAAAAATACATGATAAAAGCAAATGAAATTCAGAAAACATAATCAGAAGGTTAAAAGAAGCAGTGTGGTCAGTCACAGAAACAGTGCACATTTGCAAAGGCTTCATAACCTGGAAAGAAACAGGTGACAATCAAGCTTTCCTGTCTGAGCCTTTGGGCAATGCCACCCATTCACACATGAAAGAACACATGGGTGGATCCATGTGTCCGAACATGTAAGGACGGCGGGAGGGTTTGCCTAAACCAGCCTCATCTCATGTGGGTTCCTTCAGACATATTGTCCTACAGCTTCTGCCCCCCTTAAGCACCGGTTCTGATTGCCGAGTCTAGTGGGAGTTTTAGTCCTCAACAGCAGCATGCATTTTCTTTTAAATGTTCTTTTGGGGTATGTCATAAACGTGGAAAAAGAACTCCATATATTTGCTCTAAACCTTTGCATTACTTTATATTCCAACATCCTGACATTTGTTTTTTTATCTCCCCATCAAGCCCTGCCGTACCCAACCTGAGATTGTAGCATCACATGTGTGAATGATTTTACGAGTGATCAGCCAATGCAAATAAATACGTGCTCTTTACAAACTAACTAGGCTAGGTTTTTTTTTAACGTGTAGGAAAGCACCCACAAATTCCAGCAGTTGTTTCAATTTCTATATAACTGCAAAGGACTTAAAAGGAAAGAGTGATAAAACCTGTAAAGGTCAGATGTAAATTATTCAGAAACAACTCTTCCAGAGCATTTCTCCCTGCCACTTTTCTTAAAGGTACTGGTTGAAATAAAGTGGCCCAGTGCCTGCTATCCGGTAGACATAGTCTGGGTCTCCGTGAAGGCTTTTGACAGACTCTTGCAAGTGCCCCCGAGCAAGCTTAGCCTGGAATAAGAGAAGATCTTCTGGGTACATAACTAGTTAAAGAACAGAAAGCAGAGAAGAGGAATAAAGGGTCATTTTGGAAGGAGGTCCCACAGGGATTGGTACTGAGTCAGGGCAGCTGATGACACCAAATAATTTAGAGGGGAGAAATCAAAAAGGATGAGCCAATGGCTTCAAAAGAATATTTCCAGTCTGGAAGAAGGGGCATTAAAATGGCAAATACAGTTTGATGTAAGCAAGTCTGAAGCGATGCTTGAATCACAGCTTCCAGTATAGATGGATGGGATCTGAAATAGTGCTGACAGGCTGCAAAAGAGTACTTGGGGTCACGGTGGGCAGCTTGATGGAGGTGTTGACCCAGCGCATGGTTACAGTGGATGGGGCCAGTTCCATATTGGGTATCTCTAAGAAAGAGCAATAATAAAATTATACTTCCAGTTGTCGCACCTTAAGAAAGGAGAGCACAGAGCTAGAAAAAGTACAGAAAACACAACCAAAATGATCAAGGGCTCAAACAATTCTCCTAGGAGGATGGTTCAGGGGCAAGAGATGCAAGAAAGGTGTATAAAATTATGCATAATTCTACAGAACCTGGACTCTCCAGTGAAGTGAATGTGGGAAGATGCAGGAGAGAGGAAAGAAAGTACTTTTCTTCACATTAAACTATGGACTTCTCTACCCTGCATGATACAGTGATGGCCCCCAAGTTCAGTGGCTTGGAAAGGGGAGACGTCAGCTTTATGGAGGAGAAAGGGATCATTGGCATGGGCCAGTGGCACGTGTGCCGCAGTGGCCACACAGAGCCCTCTCTGTTGACACACAAGCCAAGTCACCCCAGCCTCGCCCCAGCAGCCAAGCGTCAGAGAACGCCGCACACAGGGGCCATGGGCACACTCAGAAAGGAGTAGCCGTGCCAGGCGATGATGTGACGTGCTGTGACTCATTAGCCGCGATTCATTTGAGCGTTCGCATGGCTGGTCAGTGCGCTGCCAAGGGTATATGTATATTCGCTTGGGCTGGCTGTGAGGTTTTTTTCTAAACTAAAACCTCCGTTTCCAGGTTTTATTGCAGTGTTGGCACTTTGCGATAAATAAGTGGGTTTTGGGTTGCAGTCTGGGCACTTGGTCTCCAAAAGGTTCGCCATCACTGACATGGGCAATGCAGCATGAAGGCTTCATATTACCTCCCGTACTTCCTTTCTGGTGGGACAGACTCAGGACAGTTGAGGGGGCCATTGCATTCATGTGGCTTGTGGACTTCCCAGAGGCAACTGTTTGGCCACCGTGAGAACAGAATGGGGGCCCGGCGGGGCGATTGTTCTGATGAGGTTTTTCTGATGCTCTCACAACTGAAAGCGTTCTGGCGTGGATGCTTGCAGCTGCTTTGAAACCAACAGGCAGTGCTGAGAAGCAGCTCAACAAGAAGGAAATTCCAGCTCAAGATGAACTGTAGTGTCGCTATGAGTTACTATAATGATTTTAATCAAAGAGTATTGTGATAAAAAGGAACTCTGGTTCAACGGCCCTCAGCGTGTCCTAGTTATCATGTGGTCCAGATTTCTCATTATGCATTAACAATAAATATATTGGGCCAGAAAATTCCGTATCGAATCTTCAGATCTTCTGTCTGAGAAAAACATACGCGTACGGCACATTTGATTGTGCACGGCTGCAAATATTCTTTCGCACTCAATGTTAGATGGAGCAAGGGGGAGGGGAAGAAGAAGTGAATGGTATTGGGAATTGTCAATCCATGTTAAATTTCACAGGAATTGCTGCAAGCGACGATGGCTCTGTGTTTACTGTCTGAGCTGAAAATAAACTTCCGCATTATCTCCTTCACACAAGGCAGACAATTGAGGGGAAATGAGAAAAAGATCTCTCAAGTTCTACCATTTGGTTCAGCAACCAGAACCAGCTTCTGCTACTGAAAAACTGGATCTAGCCTTTATTCACATTGATACTGTGTTGAAAAGCAGGCCAGAATCACACCCTTCTGGTGAAATTATGGAGACAGATAAAATCACAGTCATATGAGTGAGTATGCGGGTGTTTCTTGCCATAGTTCATGCATGACAGCCAATGTGCTGGAGAGGTTAAGGGCGTTGAACTGGGACTGAGCTGTGAAGCTCACGCGATGACTCTGGGCCAGTTGCTGACTGGCAGCCTAACCTACCTTACAGGCTGTTGCTGGGAAGATAGAGGAGGAGGAGGAGAAGTTCTTGAGCTACCTGGGCCTCTTGCAAGAGGAGGAAAGGGTAATAAGGCAGAACAGGGCAAAACCCCAGATAATTGCAAGGTGGGCATCTCTGTTTTAGCAAAACCTCTGCCATTCTCAGGAAGAGCTGTACCCCAAGTGCTAGAGGAACTTGAGGATAACAATGCACATTTCTAACCCGTGGCTGTTCTGAGACAAAATGTCTCGGCTCCAACTCGAGGTGTGTCCCCTTCTTGCTTTGTGTTACTGGGTATTGCTCATGTTGGCCAGGAACAGGGCCGGCCTCAAGGACAGGCAGGATCAGGCCCCTGCTGAACCCCAAGTCCCTGCCAAGAGCTACTCCACAGGGGCCCCTGCTCCTGCTCTGGTCCAGCTCATGGTGGCAGAGAGAAGGCGGTGTGGAGGGGCTGCAGCCGCCTTGCTCCCCGGCTCTGCCTCTCAGCCCAGCCCATGGTAGCCATGACGAGGAAATGAATGAGGCGTAAGGGCAGCAGGGACAAAGATGGGCTCATGGAGGGAGCAGGGCTTGCGGGTGACCTGCCCAAGGGCCTTGCCAAACCTGGAGCCAACATGGCAGGGAAGCCATGATGGGCCCAGAACATGTCGTTGGTGGAAAGACAGCAGTGCATGGACAGGAGAAAATTGGCCACAGCTGTCCGCCCCTGGCCTTGCAGGCAGTGGGCCAGCCTCTTGCTCAGGGAAGGCTGTGCAGTGGGAGCTCTCGCCAGGATGTGAAATGGAGGAAGAGGAGGAGGAGAGGCTGGGATGGGGGTGGGGACCAAATCCTTTGAAGCTGCTTCAAGGTTGTTCAGTGAATTTTCGCTCTGCACATGAGACTCGATCTGCTTTGGATGAGGTGGAAGGGTTTTCAGAAGGAGAGGGGGAGCAGATGCAGGATCCAGTCTTTGTCCCAAGGAGGAGGCATATGGGAGAGGCAAGGTGCCCAGCTGGATGGGCTCCATCACTCCTACAGTCCAGCTTTTCCTGGGCAAGAGCTCCACTGAGGCTGGAGGATGAAGCTTGACTGAAAAGGAGAGGCTGCAGGGAACTTTCCAGTTTGGATTCAGCCCTTTACAAAGTGCCGCAGCTTCTCCTTCTATCTTTTGCAAAGGCTTTTCAGAGGTAAACTGTTTATTAACTGTGGAGTTTCAATAAGGAACTGCATTTCAAAGGATTGCCTTGAGTTTTTGAAACCAAAGGCAGGAGAGAAAGGACCAGCTCATGACAGGCCTTTACCTTGTGCCGTCTATCCTGAGAAGGTGCCCAGGAAGAAATGGCGATGATGGTTGGAGAAGGATCACCTCCCGTCCCAAACAGCCTGCCTGCCGCATGGAGTTGCTGCTGCTGCTGCACAGAAGTGGTTGTGAGAACGAGGCAAAGCAGTGGTCCATGGTGCTAGAACTGGGCCCAACGGTAGGGCACACCTTCTGTGCACACCCAAGAAGAAGCAGCATCTGTTACGAAGATCGAATTGGTGACAAGGCACAGCAGATGGTGTAACAAACAGCTCCAAGCTAATGTGGGTGTTTGAATACAGGGATTGCTGAAGGGAACATGTTTTTACATAGACTAGCTGTGTGTACAGTTTGATGGCCTTGAGTCATTTAAATATATTGGTTCTAACATATAAATAAATCAATATTTAATAATACCAAAAGCCTTGTGGTGACACCACAAGGAATAGCAAAGTGGGGGAAGGGCCGAGAGATGGAATTCATCTTCTAAAAAAAAAAAGTTAATTTAATCTCAGTCTTCAGAAATTAAACTGTCTCTGTTATATATAGCACACTGGCACACTCAGAAAGGTTGGTCCTTACAGAGGATCAACCTGTAACTATTCTGTCAATAGTTACAACCCTGTACCTATTCTGTCCCTTAAATTAAGGTTTCTGGATCCCCTCCACCCCAAATCCCTGCTGAACAGCATTAACTCAGATTTTTCCTGCTCGTAAGTTTTGAGAACAAACACAGAGTCACGTACGCTAAATTTTATCACAAGGATCATATATACTCAGCTGTCCGTACGCCCACACACAAACACCTGCTTGTAAAGTAGTCACCCTGCACGGGGAAATCACTACGTGATCACTTCACTTTGCACATTCCACGTATCCATTCAGATCTAGTTCAAGGCTAAAGGACACAGAAACCTTAACTGCCTCTGCCTGCTTCCCTATAGCCTGAAGTGCCTGATCGTGACTAATCTTGGAAGCTAAGCAGGCTCAGGCCTGGTTAAAATCTGGATGGGAGACTTGAGTGTATGATTCAGCTACGGGGGGTATAGAAATGTTAACAACAACAGCCAAATGGGAAACACGTCCCGAAGGGCTTGTGTACAACTGACCCGCATGCCTGGTGAGGGACCCTGGCATGTGGGAACGCTGGAAGTCGCCTGTTTCCCAAGCCAAGCATCACTCCATCAGGCCTGGGATCGTCCTCCCACAGTGTGGCCGATTCTACACTGACTGGCTGAGGATCCCCAGGGGGTTCTTTCCAGCTTCTTTGGAACCACTGGGCATTCAAAGCAGGACTCTGCTTCTGTGGCCCCTACGAATGCAGCCACTAGCCAGCTGGGATGGCCACCAGCAGCCTGGGTGCAGCCTCCCCACGGAGCTGCTGGTGGTACAATCCCACCACTCCAACATGCTGCCTGTGAAGACGACTGGCTGCAGAGTCACTGGGGCAGCTGAACCCTCCTAAGAGTGGGAGCTTCTACAGAGCTGTCCATAGCGCTGCAATGTCGTGCAGTCATGGATCGCTCCTTTAGCGTTCAGATCAAGGTTGGGGGTGGACACAGCACCCCACTGACACGGCAGCTTTGACATGGCCTTTGCTGTGCATGGCCCAGGCACACTTCTGTTTGGCTCTGGGCCTCTATACACATATGGCACCCGATGGAGACATTTTGGAGCATCCATGTGCTCCTTTGTTGACAAAACTGCAGCTCCGTCCTCCAGCAACAAAAATTATATTCCCAGTCAGTCTCCCACGCAGGCCCTCACTTGGCCTGTGACATACAATGCCCAGCACATGGCCTTCCATTGTTTTTCATTTTTAAAAAGAGGAGAAACATTGCGAGAGACTAGGTAGATTTTGGCCCGAGAAACAGAAATTGGGCAGGTTCCTTTGGGGTCCTGCCCACAACACCACTCAGATCCAGTTTCTCTGCCCTTGGAGCGTCTCATCTGCCTCAGCGGGTTTTGCATAATGCTAAAATAACCACGACCCCAAACAGTGCCAGGCCTTCCCCAATCCCACCTCCAAGGACTTACCACTCCGCTTTCATTTTCAGAGCCCCAGTTTCAGCCTGATGCAACAAAGCGCCTGATAGACACTGACAAGCTTCAAAAGTAGAACCACCAGTCTAATATTCATTTTCCAAAGCCGGCCAAGTGGAAAAAGTAATCTATTAGCATCAGTAGTGAGAAATAAATTAGATTTTTAACCTGGTTCAGTTTTTAAAAACTTTCCAAGGTGTTTAGATTTCAAAATCAACAGCTACTTCTGAAGCTTAATTAGATGAAAGGCAGAACAGGGCAGCTGTGAAGCCATCGGGGCTCATTTTCACTAGACTCTTGAGATCCTTCAAGCAGAGCCAGGTGGAAAACGAGCACCCAGAAAGAAAGAATCCAAGAATGTGCTCTCAGTATCACAGCTGAACAGAGCTCATGAAAACTCATCCCAGGCTATAGGAGTTGGGCTCCGTTCTCCTGCAAAAGCACCTGCAAGGAACAGGTTCTTCCTGCCTCTCAGAAGCCAAGGCTGATGGACCCAAAGATAAGCCAGCTGGTATCTGCTACTGCATCAGCTACAGAACCATGGGAAGACAGGGGGGCATGTTGATAAGGGGGAGGTGCATCTGCCGGTACTAATCGTAGAGGAGGATGTCAGCTAAAGATAGCGAGCAACAGAGAAGATCCATCTGAGCAATGGAGCATCAGGCAAGAGGATGCACCTCGGAGGCTGCTCTTGGCCACTTGAGTTTGGAAGGGTGGAGCACGTTCCGTTAGGAATCAGTTCATCACTACTAGGCTGCACTTCCTTGATAGCTCGGTTCTTTTGTGACTGGCTTCTGTAATTGGCTTGATTTAGGCTTTTATGCCAGTCTGATTGGCTTGCACTACCTCGAGGCTTTTAGTAAGAAGGTCGTTTTCTGGATCTGCTTGGAAGGAGGGAGAAAATACATCCTCCACACTCATTCCTGGAAGCATCCTTCCTTTCAATTGCACCGTATAAGATGTGCAAAGGGGATATTGGAGTGCTGCTGTTGTTGAATCATAGGGAACCAAAAACCTTGGAACATCTCCAGCCCATGGCCCAATGATCTGCCTGTAATTCCAGGTCTACCTTCTGCCCATTTGCTCTAAGCTGTACGTTCATGAGAATCAATTACTCCTGATTCCACACTGCCTGTACTAACTAGTGGAGCGCTGACCTCAAAAAGACAAACCAAGTAGAAAAGAAGCAAGATGATAACATTGGAGCAACCCTTGTTGTTCCTATTGTTAAGGGTCTGTGATCTCCTGGAACCTAGACACCTGAAACCTGGCATTTATATACACATCAAGGTTCTTTTATTCTAAAAATGCATTCATGCTCCATGTGGGCTGAAGGCTGCAGATATGGACTTCTTAAATAGTACGTATCTTTGCACTCTAAACAGGGAGACTAGCATGCTGAAGGACCGCTGTAGGGCTGCTCCACTCTCTCGGAGTAATGGACAAACCTTTTTCTTAGTGAGCTGTAGGGATGCTCTGGGGCACAACGGCATTTCATTCAGGTGGGGCACAGCCTGACCAGCTCAGACAACTGTGTAAGTTCACTTGAAGTCTTTGCTGCTTCAAATTAAGGGCTATTCAGACTCATGCAAAACAGGGTCTGCTTCCTAGTACATCATAACAGAAGTGTGCATTTGCAAGGGTGGGGGGTTAACAGATTTTCTTTGCCCCTGTCAGACCTGATGATGTAAATAGTTCAAGGCCTTTCCCCGTATTTTCTATGTCTGTTCTATTTTGAATTGTGGAATCAGAACTTTTATACCCCCTTTAATGGTAATGCCCTTTTGATGACAGTGTTGTTGATTTATGGCAGAGCTGTAAGTGAGCAGGAGATAATTTCCTGCATCTTTCTGCAGTTCTGCCACTCAGCCAGTTTATCTTTATAAATTTTTACTGCTGATGTGATGCAACAGCTTCTCCCTGTGCTTCGGAGCTGCGTAGCAGGAAAGATGGCTTAAAAGCCGACCTGTCAAGGGCCTTCTTTGTCACACCACTAAAGTGCCTTCAATTCCCTTCTCCACAACCCATTGCAGGTGCAAGAAGTGAACTGGACCTTTGCCATGATTGCCGCACATGATCCTTCTTTGAGGCTTCCAAACTGGAAGAAAATCTGCCTTTTCCTTCTTTGTTTTTCCATGAGTGGACTGAAAACATGGGCTGCCCCTTCTCCAGAGCTTTAGACATTTTATATAAAGGAAATTCTTTTATAAAGTGTTTCAATTATCTGTTGTTAGCCACCTAGCAATGCCATGGCAAAATAGGCAACATATAAATGTTTAAATAAATAAATCGTTGCTCGCCAGCCTCAGTAGTCCAATAATACATCGTAGGATTTCTGCCAAGAGAAATTTTTTCCACTGAGAAAAAAACGCGCAGTTCCTACCAAGTGGCTTTGCTTCTAAAGCAACTGTATCCAAAACTGCAGACTGACCAAATGACCCAATTCAAATTAAGAGGTCCAAAGCAGCCTTTCCGTTTCTCCCACGTCAGTATGATTACAGGTAACCTCTTAACTGGATTTGCCAGCCTGCTAAATGAGAACCTCGAAAAGGTTGCTGTTTGCACTGGTGTACTTTCTGCTTGCATTTATCCCTAAACCACTTTAACTTTCTAGTGCTATTAGCATGTGCTCTTGAAGCTCTGAGTCATGCCCAGCAAAAGGGATAAGGCAGCAAGGGGGTGCCGGTGCCTGCGCTTTTGTGTGTGCATAATCTGTGGGGAAGCGCCTTGTGGGGCTGGGCCCATTGCTGGGAGCAGAAATGGGCCCATTGTGCAGTGGGAGCAGAAGATCCATGGGGGGCAGGACAGGAAACATGTGATGCTCTGGGCGTGTGCTCACACCAGCTGAGCAGGCAAAGGTGAGGTCCTTGGCGCACTGCGGGTGACGGAGTGTGTGTTTGGCATACAGAACAGGTGGGACTGGAAAAGGCCCCTCTGAGATCTGGAGAACCAGATCTGAGCCAGAGGGACCCGGGGCTTCCCAGGCAAACAGGCACAGGGTAATTGGATCCACTGATTACGTGGCAAGCACTGAGGCACGAGGTACAGGACACGTGAGCCCACCAGTGGGCTAGTGCCATTTTCCCCAACCTGGGGTGGAATCCAGCAGGGTGCGTCCTTCCTTCCCAGGTCTCTTCTCCCCCCATTACGCAGTGACCTTTCAACACTCCAGAGGCCACCTGAAACAAGCCGGAATCCTCCCATTTGGAAGGGGGCAGGTTTATGGAGCCCGCACTGGGTGGTCATGCGTTGCCTCCTTCCAGAATCAAGTGCTTCCGCTCATTTCAGGGCTGCCCATGGGAAGCCAAATCTCCCAAGTGAGAGAGGTGCTTCTGCGGCGCCATCACCAGGAACCACCCCCTGTGCAAGGGAAGCTGTGGGGTGGAAACTGTTTGACAGGGTAGAAGCTCCTGGCTGCATTCCGCCCTCCAGGTAGCCCAGACTACGTGCCCCACATGCGGCTGGGGCAATTGGCAGTCCTACCTCCACATCCCGAAGGCATCAGCTTAGATAAGGCTAGCCTACTGGATTACTCACATTATTCCTACCCTGGGGATATGTTTTCATCTGACCCATTAACTAGTACGAGATTTCAGGGAGACAGAGCCAAAATATAATTGCAGTTGAAGCAGGACAAACCTATTACACATTAAATGACTCTGTCATGGCAGCTAGAAGCTGAAAGCAGTTTGTTGTCACAGAAACTCTGCTCTACAATTCTGCCACACACAACAATTATGCCCGCACATAATTGGCTTTCCCATTCTGTATAATATATTTTAAGCTGACTCGTCGGCCTGTGATTCATGCCGTGTTATGATCTGTGCTTTAAACAAAGCATGCATCTAATCTGGATGTGGACACGTGAATTAAACTATCACAACAGGTGCTCTGATGACAAGCTGGACCAGCCGCTCAGTGGGTGAAGCTGGAGCGAGGCACAGCTCAATGGACACAGACCATCCACGGTCCAGAAACCACTAGAAGCAGGCCAGCAAACACCCTTGAGCAGCTCCTGCTCTTCAGCTTTGCAACCTGCTTGTTCCTCTGCCCCTCACTTTGATCCAGACAATGGGGGAGGAGATGTCATGGCCAACGTGGCCACCCAGGGGCTCCAGGGGGTCAGCAGCCCCTCCAATTGTGGCACAGGTCTTGGCTGGTGCCCAACGATGCCAGCTCTTGGCCTTGGTCCTGCAGGAGCAAGTCACTGCATCGCCTCTTTCCCACCACCACCGGAGCGCAGGCCTCTGGATGAGCGGGGCCTCATGGCATCATCTAGCAGCCTCGCCTTGGTTCCCCCTGCAACCCTCACACTAGTTGGGGGTCCGGAACTTTCCCAGCCATATCAAGCCATTCCGGTCACAGTGAGAGATATCTTGGGGTGGCTTGCGCTTGAATATGTGATCAGGACCCACCAAGCTTTGCAGAAGACTTAACCAAAGCAGCCTGTAATGCACATATGGATGGATTGGCACCACTGCCCTTCTTGGGGTGCCCGGTGGCATGCTTTTTTTTCAGTGAACAACAGCACTTCAAAAATAGCCTCTGCATTGCAGGTTACCCTCACATGGGCCTCTAAAACACCGAGGAAAGAAGAAATCCCGCAGGTGTACTTGCTGGGGGAAAACCTATCCTCCCAAGACCAGACCTGTTAGAAGGCCCCAGAAACTTCAGACCACTGGAACAACAGCCCCTGCCCTTTTCCTCCCCAAGGAGAAGCTGCTGATCTTAGATACAGTGGTCAGATCCTTGGCGCATGTGTGCAGAGTGGGGGGAGACACAAAATCCTGGAAGCAAAATGCTTTTATTTATCTCAAAAGGACAGGACAATGATGAACAGGGAGAAATTATGCAGTGAAAAAGAAAATATTCAAAGAGGAGAATTATGTATGCATAATTGCCAGGCTCCCTGGGGTGCCTGGATGAACACATGCCTTCACTTGGGGAGAGATTTTCCTCAACCACGGTCTTCTAATTAAAATGTCTTAAGTGAGGGAATGCAGATTTTAAGCAGCCCTGATGGGGTAAAACCAGGAGAGGGACAGAGGGAGCCAAGGAGAGGTGACTTGCCCCAACTGGTTTTTTTTTGGGGGGGGGGGAGCACCCCCAAGTTATTTATGATGCAATTTTCAATGTTTTTGGTGTCAAAAGTGCCATGCAAAGAAAAGAGAGGCCGTTTCAAGGTAAGTGTTTCTGACCGATCAAGATGCATGCTTGATTTACACCTTTATAGCACCCCTTCCCTCCCGGCACTACAGGACTGGTTCCACATGCACTCGGCAATTGCAACCATCAAGCAACGGTTTGTTTACAGGAGGAAATGAACCAACTCAGTCAGCAGAGAACTTGCCCCAACAGAAATTGCAGTTTGCTTCTGAGAGAGCAGCAAAAGGCCAGAGAGTCCCAGCTTCCAAAGCACCAAGTTTAGCCTCAAGCAAACTTTGCTCATGGCTATTTTGGGGAAAGCCAGTGTGGCGCAGTGGGTAAGAGCCTGGACTGGGACTCAGGCGACCCAGATTCGAGTCCCTGCTCGGCCATGGAGCCAGCTGGGTGACTTTGGGCCAGTCACAGACTCTCAGCCCAACCTTCCTCACAGGGTTGTTGTTGTGGGGATGAGATGGAGGAGAATGATGTAAGCTGCCTTGAGCCCTTTGGCGGAAAAAGGCAGGATATAAATTGAAAAATAAATAAATAATAAATAAATGTGGGGTAAGAGGAATTCTGCTTCCGCTAAAAGAAAGAGAGAAATCAACGGCAGACATCTGGATAGTTTGTGAAGAGGCTGAGGTGTAGCAGGAGAAGGTGTGAAGTGGCCAATAAGGGGCCAGGGCGTCTTTGGCATGGGATGTGGCCATCCGAAGCCACGGTTTGGGTGGCTTGTGCATTGGAGAGGGCTTCAATCAAGACAGGAAACAAGCGACAGACTGGCTTCATCCCCACAGCCCTGCAGCCTCCTGTTATTTATGAAGTAAACCCGATTGATTTCCCTTTGATGGGATGCCATTTTGAATGGCATTTGCTCATCATAAATATGTGCATGGGGTTACATCCTTAATTGCACAAATGCCATTAGCCAATTGATTTTAGTGTTTGCCTCCTGATAGCCTCAAATCACTTCTCAGTTGGCTTCAGATACTGCCAGCAATGTGTCTGTGTATTGTCTGTCCGTCCTTCCTTCCTTCCTTCCTTCCTTCCTTCCTTCCTTCCTTCCTTCCTTCCACACACTTATTTTACAGGAAAGTTTTGATAAACTCATCACTACTATGTTTCTAGTTTGTATTTATAAACTGAATACAATTGGAAAACCTCATGAAGAGAAGTGCTTCAAATCCCCTGGGTAAAGATTATTTTGCATGCCTTATCTTCTCTTTCAATGCAAAAAAGAAAGCAAGCAAGCAGTCAGATAATTTAACAAGTCCAGGAAGTATCACATTTTCCAAACTCAGGAGAAGCAAGCTAGCTAACCCTCTTCCATGCATCTATTTGTCTGTCCTTCAGCTGGCTTGCAGAACCACCCAATAGGAAAAGATGCCCCACTCTCCTGGAATTCTTGCTCAAGAAGGCAGGGCCAAGATGGACACACAGACACCCATGCTTGCCCTTACACAAATATATCGCAGGGTAGAATTGGCCAACTCCAAACAACAGCCACCATTTTGAATTTTCTAAGGGATGGACACTCTGTCAGCTCATTTTAAGACCTGCGTAATATCCAACAGTTCCCCAGCGCTGGCGCCCCTGCAAACGCAGTGACATCCATTAATGCTTGCACAACACAGTTGGCACAGCCTTGTACAACCAGGAGAAGCAGTGACCTGCCCCTGCTTCCCTCCCTCGTGGAGGCAGGTGCTCGCTGCATTTCACACGTACTAATTTATGCTCACGGAACCTGGCTGGACTCGCCTCGGGCTCTGATGTTCAGTTGAGAACAAACAGTGATGTGTCCTCGGGAAATCTGGAATTGGAACACTTTCCACAGCCCTCAAGCAATGAAGATCTAATTTAGTGTGTTTATCTGACCTACCTTGGAACAAAATGCATGTATGCTGTACTAATATTAAACATATCTGAAAAGATTTTTCAATGGCCAAAAATAGATATCTGGCTAGAGGGAAAATTTAATAAAGTGTACTTATTCAACCAACCTACACTCACTCCATGGAAGCCAATCCCATCGAGCTCCTCACGCTTCACTTCTGAAGAGGTGAGTGCAAGAGCACACTGTCTGTGTGGTATAATGTTATATTAGAAACAATCAAAGCTTTACCTGGTAATTCTGTCTATTGGGATGCGTTAAATATTTTAAAATAGGGCAACTTAACAGCATATTCTTCTTCTTAAAGGCTAAATAATGAAAAGGAAGAATCAGTAAACTGGTCATTTGTTATGTGCATGTTTAGACAGAAAAAAGATCCACAACTCCTGCCACTCTGCAGCCAACCAACGTTCGGAGTTTTACAACCCTTTTCGGCAACAAGAAAGGCATAGGGCACATTTATTTATTTCATTTTTATACTGCCCACAAAGCATCTCACAAATTACCCTTACAAATTAATTTTGGGAATCAATGTGTTCTTAAAAGCAGGAAAATGTCCTTGGAATGATAAAGTAGCTGAAGATTTTCCAGCTCACATCGCCCATTCTCAACCCACAAATTTAAAATAAGAGAGGAGCAGAAGGAATTCTCTGATACTACAGCCCTGCACTATGAGATGTGACAGAACCACTTTGGGAATGCTCCTAAAAGCCCTCACTGGAAACATCTGAGGTCAAAGAGAAGAGGAGAAGGGGAAGGAATCGCTTCTGACTGAATGCCTCCCCAGTCCCAAACTGCCTGTTTCAGACTTAACCATCTCTGCAGTCATCAGCGGATACATAAAACAAACTGCAGACAAATCATTTGCTATTTACCTCAATCACATCAAATCTCCATGCCCACAGGAAATGCCAAGACGCATACACATGTTTATACACAAAGGAGGAAAGAGGCGCTGGAAGTGTGTTTGGGGAAAATTAGGTATTTCAGATGTTTGCGGCACTGCATTTGAATTGATACTGTAGGTGTTCTGAAATCTCTTCCTCATCAACAGAACTCCACTTGACGTCCCAACCAATTTCATTACAAGCAGAATCCCCAAGAATGTGTCTGCTTAGATTCTCTATCCATCAGCTTAGAAAGCCCCGCATCGATTCATCTGGTTAGAATCCATGAGATAAACCTGCAGCGGATGGCAAGGAAAGCTGCCAGCAATGTAACTTTGCTGGAAATTGGGGCTATACATTTGATTTCGGGTGTCATTTCCAAACCACTGAGGTTGTCTGCAAAGCAGCTGAGGAGCTCAATGAATCCTGCTATCCACTGAGCTCAGAGACGCGGCTCGGCACCTAGAAGATCCAGGACATCAACCCCACAGGACCAAAAAAGGCACAAATTTGCATCTGCTAATTTACACATGCAAATATATGTGCATAAGGACAAATAATTAGTGTCATTTACATTTATAGAAGGCAAGCTCATTAACCTCTTGGTTGCTTTCAGGACACAACTGTGCAATGTCCCAAATTTTGCTTGCTTAAAACTGGTCCTCCATGGGCTCGCACTTTCCTTTCACTTGGCAGGCAGGGATGTATTGTCCCCTAAATATTTACTGATTAACTGCATCCTGGCAAAGGAGAGTGTGGAGATGCATTATGAGCTATCATAACTCAGGCACTTAGGTGGCAAACATGCACAATTACTGGAGCAATGCCCATGAGACACACACCCTCCCTTGCTCTTTGTCCCCCCATCTCCAAAAGAGGGATGAAGAGAGACATGAGGAATAGAGCACGGTGCTTTACTGCTCGTGGTCCCTGACCATGCAGTGGGGCAGAGGGACCCACTGTTCAATGTGCTTCTTTGCTTTATTTCAAATTCCTCTTGGGGTCCAACATTTTGAAAGCTTAGAATCCACACCAAAAGTTGTGATATTAAGTTTGTGGCACCTTAATCCCATCAGGGTCCCCTTAAAGCACCAAAATTGACCCATTTATTAGGAGCAAGCAACATTCTTATAACGATATTGTAAGACTTTGGGCTTTAATTTCTCCTAGGCCAACATAACCACCTCTTTTTCTGGTCAGTTTAAAAAGGAACGTCCTCAATTCCCAGGTTTCTTTCTGGATCCAAATACTGGAACTATTTTCAGGTGTGCTTGAGCTGGTCCGGCAAAGCGAGCCGAGCTGAGAGGAAGTCCATGAACGCTCACCTCATGCCCCTGTCCCTCGACTGGACCTGTAAGTGTGCAGCTGAAAGTTTTCCCACTTTGACAAGACAAAATCAGTGGATGTGCAGGACGGGCCAGCATGTACAGTGGATCATTCCTGGCGCTCCTGCATCCCCCCATCTCTGCTCAGAGGTGGTGGAAGCTTTCCACATATGAGGAACCTGGTTGCCTTGGAGAGTTGCCAGGAGGCAGCTGCCCTGGGTGCTCCAGAGATTTTTCTACGAGGGGCGGCTGCCGCTCAGCAGGAGTGCTCCACAGGCAGAGGGTCCGCGGTGAATCCCCAACACCTCCACTTAAAAACAGACAGACAGGTGAAGGGAAAGACCCTTGCCCACATCCTGCGGGGTCCAGTCACCAGACAAGTCTGACCGCTTCCTCTCTTCTGTTTGCATTCTCACCCCAGCTTTTTATGATATGCATTTCCATGGTTGGATGGGGGTAGAACCTGCTCTGCTTTTCAATCTGGTATTTTCAAGGCAACCATGTAAGACTGATCAAAACAACAATAAATGCAAACAAGCCATTTTCAGACATACAGCTGCAAAATAGCCCCGAGGAAGAGCTACCACAGAAATAAAGTGGCAACGTCAAAATGACGAGCCGGGCGAAGAGCAGATCTGCACCCTTGTGCTGCGATTCACCCTTCTTGGGCTGTGCTGAAAGGCAGGGCCAAATAATTTCTCCTTGAGGAGAGGCATTTTGCACAAGCTCAGAGTGCATTTCTTTATTAACAGCTATTTGGACATGCATGTGGTAGGAACGTCCTGAGTGCAGCTGGCTGGAGCCAGGGGTCAGACTAGATGGCCCAGGAGACCCCTTCTGACTTGCTCTGTTTCTATGTTTTAGTTTATTTCATTAAAAATAATCCCAAAGCGGGACAGCATGGACTCACTCTCTTCTGTCAGTGGTAGAGCTTGGAATGGGTGCAAGGACTTTGAAGCTGGAAATTATCCATTGATTTAATTCCTTCCCAAGCCCACCTCATTAAGCTCATCTTATTTAGAGGGGCTGCTTACTCCTAAGCAAGCATACATAGCAGTGCACCCTATTGCTTTCCAAGAAAGCACAGGCATGATTCTTGAGATACATCCAACAGTGTTTCATGGAGATTATTCCTGGCTAAGGGAGCACAGGTTGTGGCTGAAGAGGCTGCAATCTTGCAAGTGGAAAAGCATCCATCAGTTGGCACTTACTTCCAAACATACCATTATTTCTCTATTGGAAAAGTGAGAAATCTAACACAGCTCACCTGCCCACGAATGCACTTTGCCCCTTCCTTCCCCACCCCATTGTTTTCTGGTGCTGCTATTAGTTCCAAGCCTTTGTATTTTTTTCCTCCTTTCAGCACCCCCAACTCCTTTTATGTTACCCCCAAACATGGCTGTACGGTCAAAAAGTGCAAAAAGCCGGCCTTCCTATGAGATTTCTTGCGTGCCTTATGGATACCCACAAATGCTCTCTCAGTTTGGCAAGAGAAAGAACCTCCCCATGACTAAACACACAAATTACAGCAGGAGCCCTTTTTCCCTGTATTTTATCTTTAGTGCTCCATCCATGTGCACACACATACTGGTGAGGTGTGCACACATTGACTGAAGGGACTAAAAGCTGTGGCCAGAAATAGAAAATGGAACCATAGAACATGTCTATGAGACTGATTCCCTGTTGAAAAGAAGATCCATTAATCTGAAGACCCATATTCAAATATCTCTGCAGAGGATGGAGAATTTGGGAAGCAGTGCTAGGCAGAGGCAGAAAGAAAATGCCTTTTGCCCTGTGTCCACAGTGCGTAAGCACAGGCGCTAGGCTAAAAGCCTCTTGGATGGAGTGCCGAGAAGGTGCAACCAGCTCCCCCGAAGTAATAGATTTCCCAATTGTCTCGAAGAACGGGCCATTCTGCATGGGAGCCAGTGCTTGAGACTGCAAAGTTTCATGTGAGGACAACTCCAAGGAAACTCTCTTGCAGCGCATCAGACTCACCTGCTCTCCCCCTTCCCTTTTTCTTGGCTGATTGGATGCCGATTTTAATTAGGCCAAAGTTCCCTCACGCACCCTGATCTAGTTAGTAAACAAACAAGGATCAGGCTCCATCTTGTTCTCACTAATTTAATGGTTTGATTTTAAACAAACCACTGTTTCTTGAGTTCAGATGTAACAAGAAACTGGGGTTTGTTGAACAGCAGAAGCAGATCCTTGAGTTGACAAATAGAGAAGAGTTTTGTTCTCTCTCTTCCCCGCTCACCCTGCTCCTGCTCACTCAGGATGGAGGATTGTAGCTTCTGCACAAAATAGTAAGCAATCACATCACACCAAGGAGGAGCAACTGGGCAACACTGGACAGAGCAGCAAATGGAAGCAGCTTTTCATGCATGAAAAGAGAAGATACATGGCTCCATGGATAGATAGATGCACCAGTCGAAAGCTGTGTTGCACTGGGCAGACCCAAGGTTGCCAACTCTGACTGGCAGCAACTCCCAGTGAGGGCCACAGTAGCTTGTTGTTTCGTTAGCCTGTTGACAGTAGCAAGGCTGCCCCGCACGATCCATTTTTATGAAAGCAATCCAGAGTGAAACCGAGGCCACTTCTTCATTCTGGAGAACAGACCCTTCCCTGCATTATTACCCCACTGTAAAAAATGATGTACCAGACTAATCTACCATGTATTCAGGTAGGCACATGTGCATTACACACAAGCTGCACTGGCACACTCAAGCATAGGGTTTTTGCAAAGGAACCAGTGGCACGGAAATCTCCCCCTTCGATTAGAAGAGCAATGGAACAGTCCAGTATTCCAACTCTCATCCCCTCGAGAATTCTGCAGTTGAGAAAACTGGTTGAATTTGATTAAGCCTTTGGATTCCCTCCAATATTTCCAGCAATTCCATCTGTAGAAAACACTCTACCAGCACTTGGCACATTGATAGCATTGACTGCCTTCTCCATCAGCAGCAGCAGCTCTGCCTCCTAAGTTGGCATTTGCACACTGCCTTGTAAATTACAAGCCCTCACATCCTTGGCAGGAGGAGGGTCCTCCCCCCACCCCAAATAGAGGCGTGACCCGCAGAAATTTTTGGAGAAAGGCAGCATCTTCCTGCAAGCACACCCCTCGTCAGAGCGAACAGGGTAGGCAGGGGACAAAGAATAGCAAAAGCTGGAAGGGAAAATGAACTTAACTCTTCATCTCATGCAGGGAAGGCAGTGCAGCAAACAATGAGATTTGCTGACAGCAAACACTGCGTTGTGTGTGGAACTCTTCTGGATGCCCGTGCCTCTTACACTGTTCCAGGAGACCGTCTGAGCACCGCGTGCGATCCATCAACGTGGACTCCACCACTGCAACGCAGCGTGCCGTGCAGCAGTGAGAACTCCCAAGGGAAGGTCTGCCCTTAAATGCTTGGTTGCAATGGCTTCATTGCAGATATCGCAAGCAGAAATCCTGCTAATTTCACCCGCTACACAATTCCTTCCCAGAATGCAGTTCCGTGGCACAATCCATGTGCAACCTGTGCACAGATCACCGTCGTCATGCACGTGGATTTTTCAGCCCAAGCTGTGACCCCATCAAGGCTTTGTGTACCCGAAGGAGGCACCAAAGCACCCTCTGCACAGCAAAGCATGCCATTTGTATGCTGGCGACGCGCACGTTCTCTCTCTCTCTCTCTCCCCCCCTCGCTGCATTAGCCCTGTCGCCGCTTCTGCACTCGAGACATGTGGCGTCACCACAGAGCAATGCTCCCTCCATGCCCCTCCAGCAGTTTCTCCTTGGAACTGCGAGAAACGCCCCCTCCCACGTGCTCCGTCCTTCACACCTTGGCTTCCTCACAAAGACAAGCCCGGACAGAACTTCGCCGGGGCAAAAGAGCAAGCAGCAGGGAGGCGCTTGAGGGGAAAGCAGCAGGCCATTCTGTATTTCTGACAGGTTTGCATCTCTTCCAGCTGCCTGACCTTAAAGAGAAGCCAGATTACTCACAACACGGGAAAACAAACAGGCCCCAAACCTTCTTGTAGAAACCACTCCAGCCACCTGCCATATTTGCTCCTCGCACGTTGGAAGGCATGCAGTCTTCACCCCAGCGCCACTGCTGTGGCCCAGCGCTGTCTCTTGGCAAACCTCTCAGAGGAAATGGTCACCCCCAGCCCAGGACAAATGCGGTGCCTCTACCGATTTCGGTGGCTCTTGGCTGACAAGAGCCCTGTGGCAAAGGCAGGGCAGTGAAGAGCTACCGCAGTAGAATTTGCTGGAGAAGAGGAGCGCCAGCAGTACCTCTTGCCAGAAAAGAGGCTTGTTGGAGGGGAAGGAGGCCTCAACATCAGAAAAAATAGGAGATGACCATGAATACAGGTGATCTACATGCTAAGAAGTATTATTGGTGGTAAGAAATCAGGGCATGTGCGCTCTCACCTCTCCGATCTCTCATTCTCCTTATTTATTTATTTGGAAATTTATAGGCCGCCCCTTGCCACAAGCCTCGGGGCGGCTCACAACCAAAAGATTAAAACATAATGTTAAAATTTCCAAATATTAACAATTAAAACTAACATTAAAAATTGGCCCATCTCCAAGTCAAAATTAAAACAACCTAACCAATATACAAATTAAATTAATAAATAATAAATAAATTAACAATTAAAATATTGTTTGAATAAAAAGGTCTTCACCTGGCGCCGAAAAGCAAATAAAGACGGCGCCAGGCGAGCCTCTCTGGGGATTTGTCAACTCTATTTGTCAACTCAAGATTCTCCTTGCTCTTTTAATGCACCTTCTCTTCATACAAATACAGGTAGAGACAAATGGCCAGCCTGCCAAATAGATTTTAGCCATTTGCTTCTCATAACTAGCAGGCAACAAGAGGCCGATGCCTTCTGTCACACAATGACAGAACTCCAAATCGTGAAAGCAGAGCATGAAAACAACCATAAGAAAGCCTCGTTCACGCATGTCAGAAAGCAAGAATGTGCACATCGGGGCGTGTGAAATGTTCCCAATTATGTCTGTGCGAATTTCCAGTAGCACTGGGGGCTTGCGGCATTCATCTGCAAAAGCCAACACTCACTTTTCACCAGTATGGGATTTTCAGAATTGCTCCTACATGGGTTATTGCAGGGCTATCGTAACTTAGTACCGTTCTGCATTACAGGCACACGTACACCGCTTGTAAGCACAAAGTTTCCAAGAAACAGCTTCCAGATGCTCTTCACGCAGAAGCGGGCAGGTAGCCCTATGCTATTTTTAAAACATTCAGATGCACTAGAAGCACCTTTCTGGTTCTAAGATTACATTTGGGGAAAATGCTCTCAGGATGGCATGGAGAAGCAGATGCCCACACTTCTCCACCAAGATGCACAAGCCTGGTTCATGATCAGTTCTGTGCAGGCACATACCCGGGACTGAACACAGTGAGTTTTATGCAGTCGACATGGACAGAGAAGCACGCTGCGGGCTGCCAACCGAGCTGGTAGCCCAGTGCCGAGCAGTGTTGTTTTATTACAGACGCAGAAACATCCCCTTATTAAGGACTGCTTTGGGCAATATTGTTTGAGGGATTGGCAGGGAAAGAGGATCAGTGGATAATTGTGGCTGGCTGTAAAAAAGGCAAGATCTGGGTGTTTTGCATCCTCCTCCACTTGACTTCACAAGTTCTGTGCAATGTCATCGTCCTTCTATCCCACCCTGGCAGCTGCCTGCAATCTGGTTGCTTTATCCAGGATGCTTTGCTGGAACCGCAAGTAGGTAAATTACAAATGGAAGGGTATGGCTTATATTAGTTCTGTTAAATACACACGTCTAATATCTGTGCCGCACATTGCGCAACTCATGATGGAGGGACTGAGAGAAGAAGAGGAAAGCGTTACTGCCCGATCCCAACATTCTTATCTGCATTGTGAACTTAAAGCTGATTGTTAGCGCCTCTTCATCCGTACCTTTCTCTGCATGGGGCAGATGCATCTCACAGCTGTGGGGCTGAGCGCCTCCCGAGGGAGGAAACATTTTCGCCTCTCTGCAGCTCATGCTCTGTGAGGCACACAAGGCTGGTCAGCCTCTTGGCTTTGGAGCACAAGGGCAAAGGAATCATAATGCACACCATGAGTAAAGACCCTCTCAATGCACAAGCTGCTACTGGCTGCTTTTCCAACAGGCTGGATGAAAAGCATTTCCTGATTTCCAAAGGGGCTCTCAATAAACACGTGTGCCCAGGTGTCTCTCAAAAAACAGAGTTGCGAGAAATTCTCAAGCTTTCCAAGGAAGCTCTGGCTTTAAGATGAGCTCTGTCACAGCCCTGTTCTCCTGAAAATAAAGAAATCTTGCTGCTCGGGCAGGCTAAATCCATGCATCTGGCCCCATCTGCCAGTGACCATCACAAGGACTATAACCTGCCTAAAGGTGAAGGTAAAGTTTTGCCCTTGGCGTGAAGTCCAGGCCTGCCTGACTCCAGGGGACGGTGTTCATCTCCGTTTCCTGGCTGAGGGTGCTGGCGTTTGTCCGCAGACAGTCTCTGTGGTTGTGTGGCTAAACACCGAAGTACATGGAATGCTGTTACCTGCCCACTGAAGTGGCACCTTTTCATCTACTCGCATTTGCATGCTTTCGAACTGCAAGGCTGGCAGGAGCTGAGACGGAGCACGGGAGCTCACCCCGCCCTGCGGAGTCAAACTGTCAACCTTTCGATCAAGCAGCCCAGCAGCTCACCAGTTTAAACCACTGTGCCACTTGCGTCCTATAACCTGTCGGGTTTTAACTGATGCATCACATGACTCTGCCGATTCAGCAACTGGTTAAATTTACCAGGGTGGAGGCGAGAAGGATACTGCCGTGGGTTGGGGACGAGGCAGGTTGCTCACCCCGACATGAAGCCTCCAGTCTCCTCTGAACCCTCTGGGGCAGGGGTGTTCAGGGAGGAGCTCCCTGCTCTGGCTTCCACTCCAGATGTGGGTCCTGAACCTGGGGTGAGAAGACCCCACTGGGTGCCACTCCAGGCAGCTGGAAAGGGGCACATTGCTGAGAAGCAGCTGAGGATCCGAGCTGCTCGCAGGATCTGCGTCGTCAGGCTCCAGCAGCCCTTGGGGAGCTGAGGAAGATGTGGGGCAGGCCACTTCCCCGCACCGGGCCCCCTTGCTCAGAAGGAGGTGTAGGTGTGGAGGCCTGTGCATTAGAGGGCCAGGCGGGCAGGGGGTGCTGGTTGGGGGTCGGCCGGCATGGTGGGGCTGGGTGCCTCAGCTGGAGCACATCCCTGCAGCCGAGGCCTCAGCTACCAGCCTGCAGGGGGCGAGCACACAGGCGGTGCACGACGGGAGGCAGCAGGCCAGCCCCTGGGGGCACTCGCTCCAGCTCCTGTGCAAATGGCTCTTGAGAGGCAGAGGCTTCCTAAGATGCCGCTCACTCTTCTCCAGCCTTTTTAGGCCTCCTGCTATCCTGTGATGCAGAGAGTGGAATTTAAGTGCATGCACACAACACGCACACACACACGCCACGCACACACAGACACACACACAGAGCGAGCAGATGAGAACGTTTTGCAGGCAGCTGCAAAAGATAACAGAAGCACCTTTCAAGCTAGCCGAGGCTGCCAGAAAAGGCAGTAAAGGTAGCAAGTGAGAGAGAATTAATACACAAGCTATTGATTTTCTGAACTATTTACAGCTAAGGATCATGCAATTTATTTCTTTAATTTGATTCCACAGCAAAACAGTTTCGGTCCCACCAACATTATGTTTTCTACAATATACGGGGAATCTTTCTAGTCGCTTGAATCCAAGGTTTTTGATAGCGAATCATCCTGCAAGCTTGATTTTCTAGAGTAGTTTTCACCAACCTCGTGACATGTGTTCCTGGGCTTCCCTAGTGTTAGGATCTTTGTTAACAGCAACAAATGTTTTCTGAATGATATACCTGCTGACAGAACTCCCTGCATTTAATTTTCTCTGACCTGTTTACAACACCACCTCCTGTCTGTTGACCTGAAACTCTTGATAAAACAAATACAAATATGTTAATAAATAATAATAAATAATAAAAACTTGCTTCATCTAATGTAGCAGAGTATAATTCATAGAAAAGTTTGCCCTAACGAATGTGCCAGTGCCACGAGACTTTTTGTGGTCGTCGCCAGCTAATTCTCGGGACTCTGCGTGTAGCATCCGGGTCAGTTGTCAGATCTCTCCTCTTTCAACTTCCACAGTGCTATGGATGAAGTCTCTCCCCAAGGACTCCTGAGCAAAGGAGAGTCACCAAGGCAAGGAGGGGGAGGGGACGGCAGCAGCGTGCGCAAAGGAGCCTGGTGTGGAGACGGTGGAGGCGGGGGCAGCTACTCCCTCTCGTAACACAAGGAACCAACGGGGTCATCCCATGAAATCCCAAGGCAGGTCAAAGGAAGGACCTCTTCTCACAGCACAGAGCCAAACCAACATTCGCTGCCACAAGGGGTAGGAAGGGCATCATCAGTGCAAACTTCTTGGAAGGGGATTAGAGACATTCATGGACAATAAGATTTTCAGTGGTGCCTGCCACGTTGTACATACATGGAACCTCCAACTCCATTTAAATGCAGGTGCCTTTAGTTTTGAGCATCACACCTGCCGTCCTCTGCTTATGATATCTCGCCTTGGTCTTCTCTGCTCTAGATGGAACATGCAAGTCCTTTCTCTCTCTCTTCTAGGGCTTTGTTTCCAGTCCCTGAATCATCCTTGTCGCTCTCCTCTGAACCCCTTCCTGCTTGACTGCACCTTTTTTAAACTGTGGTGCCCAGAACTGGACACTGGACTCCGGATGAGGCCTCACCAGTGCTGAGAAAAGGAGAACTAGGTCTGGAAGTGATACCTGTATTAACCTTAAATAGCACTTTCAGATCGGATCCCGAAGACTTGAGGCTCACAAAGGATTTACAGGGAACAAGGGAACACTGAGCAGAGATGTGATTACCTGTGCAGCGAGGGAGGAGCGTAGGTTGGCCAGAACTGCCGGAACCCTCCAATATGTCAGGTCCTGTGTCACGTTCCTACAGAACCCCCATCGATCAGAGCCGTCAGGTTTGTAGCTACAGTACATTAATGGAATCATTGCCGAAGAGAAAGCACAAAGCAAATCTATTTTGCCACTGTGGACCATCCAACATAAAAGCAGAGATGAATGAGAGGGAAAGGAATGGTGGGCATTTGGCACTTGGGCTGTCAAAGTTTCTCCCCTTTTCTGGCACTGTTCTCAGAGCAAATAAGAGTGTGTTTGTATTTGTGTGTGTGTGTGTGAGAGAGAGAGAGACAGAATGAGAGGGAGAGAGAAACCACCCAGGCTTTCACCAAGGAAACGGGGTGAAAGTAGGTTATTGTGCAGTTCCCATTCAAGAAGATCCTGCTTCAGAAAAACGTTGCTACTGAGAAGGGCACTTCAGCCATTCACTTGAGAGCTTTTATTGAAGACGGCTACATTTCAAAACAGGCTTAAATGGAAGTCCTGAAAAAAGAGACAGATGGACATGGAGTTCAATGGCATGTACATCTGAGCGGCACATGGAAGACTGAGGCTTTTCTTAGGGCAGTATAAACAAGGGGATGCCTGGTCCTCCATCGGCAGACGAGGTGAGGCAGGTTGCCATCATGCAGCAGGTCTGGGGCTACCTGTAAAGGGTCTGTGATTTGTACTTTTGCAAATCTCAACAGTAGGCTGGTTGTCCTTTGCCAGCTCTTAATATCATGTCAACACCACTTTGCCCTTCCTTCACAGGCAGTTTTGAAGACTGGCCCTCCTCCCAAAATCCAGCCTTGGAGAGCTGAACAGGAGAGAGAGATGGTTTTCAGCAACCAGTGTAAGAGACGGAAGGCGACTTGGAAGGGAAGACAAGTGAGTTAGTGAAGGATTTCCCCTTATCTCTGGGCTATCAAACTGAACAGAATTCATGGCATCTACAGAAATGCCTCCTGCTATTTCTGTCCCACATACAGATCCCGCATTGGTCAACTGAAATGCAGCTATCAGTCCAGCTGGAAGGGAGAGTCTGAAGAATGAAGACATACTAAATAAAAGCATATTGGGATATTACTGGGTTTCGGGAGAGTAGATTTGTGATGGTTGGGCAGATGCTAATGGGAACGAAGTCGTCTTGCTGGACTCTCCAATGGATTCTGTAATCCAGAAAGCGAGGCTGGCCTTCATGTGAATGATGTCATAAAGGTGAGCTCTTTGGCCAGCTCTTCTCTCCATCCCTCACCTAATTCATCATCATTAATATTTTATTGACTATCGCAGTGTCATTCAGTGACTGCGTCATCACTGGAAGGGCTTGTTGAGGCTCATCAGAAAAAGCACCCCATGATCCACCTCTACAAATGCTTGTGCTGCTAAATAGATATGATGCAAAAGGTTTCGGACAGGGAACTTCCTTAATCAACTTCCTTAAACTTCCTTCTGCTTAATCGGTGGACCACTGATTTCGTGCCTGATTCAGCAAAAAGGTTTGTTTTGTGCTCTTTGGACACCACAATGTCTTTTTAATGTTGAGTTGTCTAATTGAGCTAACATCTGGTGGCATGATGTAGCAAAGGCTTCTTCTAGACAGATGCTCTGGCAATGTCCACTAGTCGCTTCTTTGGGGGAGGAAGGTTCTTATACGGCTTGATGTTGTACTGGAACAGAATTTGGTATTCACCGCGGCACAAACTCCTTTTCCTGGAGCAAATCAGGCCAGGACTTTTGCTGGAAGCTGGTGTACTTCGGGCTCACTATGAGAACACAAGACTCATCACAGAAGAGAATAAATCCAGGAAAAGCCAAAGGCAGAAGAAGAGGAAGACTAAACATGAGGTCGGTCAGTTCCATAAGGGAAGCCTCAGCCTTGAGTTTGCAAATGCTGAGCAGGACTATCGAGGCGAGGACTCTTTGGGAGACCTTTGCTCATAGGGTCGCCATGAGTTGGAGATGACTTGATGGCAAGTAACAGCAACAACGTGCTCGTTTAACTTATCAACCCGCTCAGAAGAAATCGACATGCAGTCAGTGTAAATGGATTCCCTGTGCCCTTTTGACAGCTGAAAGACTGATAGTACGACATTGGACTGATCAACACTCACCTCCTGGGATGCAACAAATTGAGGACTTTACAAAGTTTTCAGAATTTGAACAGTGGCATATAGATGCCACCTTCGAGTAGTTACTTGGATATCTGGTCTGCTCTTGTTGAAGCTTATGTTTCCATAGATGTGTGCATTTCATATGTATTCATTGCGGCACAACTCTATGTACATTTATTAAAATATATATTTTTAAATATACTGGAAAAATAAAAAAGAACATTGCTGCAATTGAATGCTGAAGCCCCTGATTTAGACCATCAACCATTCTCGCAGGTCATGTTCTCCTGCCCTCCCTCCATTGCTCCCTCTTTCTGGTGTCGCCTTTAATTGTTGGGGACATCTAGTAGGACCAAGTCTGAAAAGCCCACCCTGAATGAAGCCACATTAACGACTATTGACAAAAACCCAAAATAGGCAAACATTTGGCATTTGCAAATATTTAAATTTCATTTTCAAATACGCAATTCCACCTAAATTTTTATCTCAACATTTGAAATGCTTATTGGCATCTCTAGAATGTTTTGATTCTAGCAGGTATCAAATATGGATTAAACTGTCAGCTGTAAAATACTACATATCCTTCCGTGTTGTCTATCAATTTTTGTCAGTGCATGCTGCCTATTAAATTCCATTATATATTAGCTATCAAATGCGGTTAAATAAATGTCAGCTATCAAATATCACCGGATGTCAAAAACAGGCATCAATCTTCAGCAGGAATCTAAGCCCATTAGATACCTGGCGTACGCAGGACATCAACATTTGCAAAGCGGGGGGCGGCGGGCAGCTTGGGGCACCACATTGAATTCCATTCCATCCCAGACCTTTTCCCCAGTGACAGTGACAGTGATCTAGTCAGAGCTTTCTGGGGGGCAGGACAAGAGTAACAAATAAAATATATATGATGCGAAGCCACCATCCTTCAAGGTTCTCCACTCGGGGTTCAGGAGAAGAGCATTCAGCTCACACTTTAAAGGACATTTACCTCAAATCTCTATGCAAACGGAAATATTGTTCTCCTTCAAAGTGCACACTTACCGAAATTTTGCGATGGATTTTTCTAATCAAACCAGTGCCTACCAAAATGTTTCTATCACAGAAAGCATTTTGAAAGGCATCATACTAGGAAAACTGCTTGCAAAAATGCATATACAAAGAGAGATGGGAACCGAAATGCTTCTGAATTTTCAGGCAAGATTAACCCACCCTCCCACCACATTCTAAGTTCAGGATGAGTCAAATATAAGGCAGGAGAAATGTTCGGAAGGGATAAACTCAATTTTTAAGATCGGAAGAAATGAGAATGAAAACCAGGCTCGTCTGTTCACAGTTGCAAGTCGGTCCCAATCAGGAACAGAAAGAGTGAGCAGAAGGAGATGTTCTCGCCTACCTACTCCAAAAGTAGAAGTCTGAGACATCAATAACACTGACTGGCAATTGGGACAGAATTCCACGATTAACTTATGATATCTACTTCCACAAAATGGGATGACAATCATTGGTTTATGCAAGTCTTTCTCAGTGTAGAGTCCCCGGATGCTGGAGTAGAATTCCCATAAGCCCTAACAGTTGGCCATCCCGGCAGGGAACGATGGGATTTGATGTCCAACATATTTGGAGGGTGCCAAGCTTTGTGAAGGCTGTGCTTCATTGATTGCTGGTGTTTCTCCAGGACTTCAGGCTACTACCTGGAGATGCCAGGACCTGAACCCAGGTTCTGCATGTGAAGCAGGTTATACAGCACTAAGCTATGGTGACTTGCTCTCAGGATATAGGACCAGATGAAGCTCTGGTATGATCCAAGAGGCTGCTGCTTATATTCTGAACTTCAAACAGCAATAACTTCAGCAGCCCCATTTCCCCATCTGTACTGGTGACTTCATCACTCCTGTTGCTCCACTACACATTTGCCCCCATGCTCCAGAGAAGAAAGGGGCGGCTACCCCATCTGCCTCTGCATTGACTCACAGGCTTTGGAAGGGGGAGAGTATTGTCTTTGAAAGTGGCACCCTGCTTGATCTGGGCCAAGTCATCCAAAAGCATTGAACATCACAGACTTCTTCAAGCAGAGAACATCCAGGGAAACACAAAGAGGAAGGGCAAGATCTCTTCTGGCTGATGCCAGAGTGGAGGACACGGAAGAATCCGTTCAGGTTGCGAGAACCCAGGTTCAGGCTGGACATCGGGAAATGCTCCCTCACTGTCAGGGCACTACGGCAGTTTCCTAGAGGGGCTGTGGGCTCTCGTACACTGGAGAAGTTCAAGGCAAAGCTGGGTGGCCATCTGAGTGGGATGCTGCAGAGTGGTGTCCTGCAACGGCAGGCGGTTGGACCTGAGGGCCTTCATGCTGCTATGACACCAGGCTGGTGAAGATGGCCGGAGGGTCACCTCATTTAGCACAACCCTCCGCCATTCCGACTCCTGCGTGACTTGTCCGAATGGGGGCATGTGCTCCAAAGACCAGCCCAAATCAGCCCTTGCTGGTTGTCAAACTGGCAACACTTAGATGCACTCAATTCTTCATTGATTCATCCGAATGCTGCTCCCAATATGTATATTTTAGGTACAAATGCAGGTGGGAGTAAGACGAGAGAAATACAGTTTGCATCTTTCTCACATGTCCCCTGTCTCATCCCTGCCTCCTCTGTTCTGCTCTTGCTTTCTGCTTTTTAGGGCCCTGGAGGCTGGGCCCTGTTCTTGCATTCTTCAGGAAGTGTCATTTACACGGATAAACAACCACTAGCAGCAATTTCACTCCCCTGAGACTGGCTAAAAATTCTTCGGAATTGGATTTTTCTTCTTTTTCTGACAACAATGCCTTCCATTTCACAATGGAAAAGCACCCAAACATATCGGAAAGGCCTCTTCAAACAATACACCTGCTCACCCGTGTGTCTGTGTGCTCAGAAAGACAAATGAGGGGATGATGCCAATGCCCAGGCACCAAGTTCCGTTTGTTGGAAACTTAAGCAATCCACAGGGGTGGGCGGAGTTTGTGTGAATGAGACGGCTGAGGAACCCTGCAGACCCCTTTGTAATTCCGCTCAGGGATCTGGGCCATGCTATGAAAGGAGATGCTGCAGGATGAATAAGTATTTTGGCACTGATAGGAACGGAAGTGGTTTCTGACAGGTGGGAAATAATGCATTTCACACAATTTAGAACTGCTATGCAGGATTTGTAGGTGGTCAAATCAGACAGAAATTGCTGACCTCTTGAAGATTAGGAATGATGAGTTCAAGATTCCGGATTATCAATTACAACTGATAATGCTTCCTTTATATTGAAATTGTATCCAAAGAGGTTTCAGGTAACAATGTTAGTCTCTGTTTCATTGTATGGTCTCAGCCTGGAACCATTTGCTCATCTTGATCTATCTCACTATTTGATGTTGCAATGCCATAGAAGTGAATATTAAAGCCATCCCAATGGGAAAATTCAAGATCTTCCATAATATCTGACACGGCTCAAAGCAACTTTCCCCTATGCTTGCAGCAGGTTCCCTTTGTTTTAGCTGCAAGGTGTGGCAAATGAAAGCCACAACACCTCCTTGCTGGACCCCGAGATATCCGTGTCATAATTCGCAAAACCAGAGACTCATAAAGAATGGTGAACAGGGACAAGAAGAGGCTTCATCTCTAGCATGCAGCTCTCTCAGCGAACTGCTACATTTCTCTCCCTCGCTGGAAGCATCAAACTTCTGCTTGCCAGCCGTAGAAGCCAAGCCTGGATGAAGACAGCCCAGCTGATTTGCACAGGATCTTTCGGAAAAGTAAATGGCAGAGCTGGGAAGAGAGCCCGCTTTAACAGCAGATAAAGTACTGCACAGGAGCACACCGGCATATTGCTGGCTGCCTTGAACACAAGTGCTATTCTTAGCAACAGCTTGGCTTCCTATTCTTGCTGTAAGGAACTGTATTCTTGTTTGCATCGAGCTTAAGGTAAAGGAATTGCTTGATGGCATCCCCCAAGACAGGGCTGGGTTAGCAGAACCTCCATCTCCGCTCCTTGCCAACCACTGCCCCATCCCTCTGCCTGCCTGGCCAAGTGCCGGAGGCTGAACCAGCAGCTCCCAGACCTTGGGATGGGGAAAAGGAGCAGAGATCGCAACAAGGTGCCAGGCAAGATTCCCTGAAAGCACAGAGAAGGTCTTCCAGCCATTGACATCGGGCTAAGCTGAGTGCTTCAGAGGAATACTCGTACTGGAATACCCCATATGAATATCAGCCTATTCACTGACTCCCTGGTAAGACATGGACGGCTCTCTCACCTTCAGTTCCCCCATCTGGAAAATGGGCCTAACACAGAGGGCTGCTGCCAGGATGATTCAATTCTGCTTGCAAAACCCTTTGTAGATTTAAGATACTCAAAGTGATCGACCACACCGATGGCAACAACTATCTGAAAACATGGATGCAAGAGAGAGGACAACAATGAGGGAGGGCTGAGCTTCACATATGCATGAAACCGAAGGGATGCAGGCTACAGGTCAAGGCAGGCATCCAGGTGGACACGAGGGACAGGATGCAGGCACGCCCACATTCTGGAGAGCTGGTGGGAGGGAGCTCTCTTGATCCTCCATCAGCAAATGTGCAGGAAGAACCAGCCTCAGAGGAGACAGAGAGAAGTGGAGTCGAACCTTGAGACACAAGGATGCTGCAATGCCCTGCTGTGGGAAACCATCTCCATAGGACTTGCCCACAGGAAAACTCTAGGTTGTGAAACACCCCCCACTCCTCACCGCCCTGCTGGAGCCTGCTGTGGAGCCCTGGCTGAGCCTTGCGAGTCTCTCCAGCCCCCTGTGTAAGCCCAGCTGCGGGTGCAGCTCCAGCTCCCAGCAACCCAGGAAGAGGCGTGCATGGCGGGACAACAAGCCGTCTCTCAGGCCTTCTCCTCTCCCTGCAGTGCTCCAGTCATGCTGAACAATCCCAGCAGCACCATGGGATTTCCTGGAGCATCACTGGAAAATCACCGGCAAGCACAATCCAGCATGAAACAAATGTGGCACATGAAAATGGCCTGGGCGGATCTAAATTTTCGTCTATCTTCCAGAACATGCAGCCATCTGGATGTGTCACGATGGCATGAAATCCCCATGTGCAATCAACATTCTGCTTGTGGAAATTTGCCTGCTGCAGGCCCCGTCGCATCATGCACAGAATTAGATTCCTAGCATGAGGGCTTCCGCCACGTGCAAAGTGTCCCATCCAGTGCACAACGGTGTCTGCATGTGCCTGGCTTGCCACAGGCAAATGGAATCCACCCACAGGCCCTCTGAGTGGCTTGCTCACATCCCGAAACCCACTAAGAAGCAGGCAAACTCCATACCGTAGGGCACAAAGAGAGCGATGGGGGGCAGGAAGATCCAAGCCCAGTGGAACTTCCTGTGGCCCTCAGAAACATGTGCACTGCCTGGTCCACTCACTGCACTCTCAAGCCGGCAGTGGCAGCCATGCTGAGAAAGGAAAGCAGCAGGAGACGTGGGCAGGGAGAAGAGAGTCTCCCTGGGAGAGGAGCCAGCTGCCTGCAGGCGGCAGATGTTGGGCACCCCTCAACCCCGCAAGCGGAGAGTCAAACAGAGCTGGCTGAGGAGCCGTCTTTTCAGGGATGGTTCCTCAAGCAGGTGCAGAAGATGTTCCGCAAACGCACTCCTGCAACTCCTGCCCGCTAAGCAGGGCTCACACGGGAGGCCGTCAGAGCCTCCCTGCTGGGTCCGTCTACTCCAGCGCCCGGTTTGTACCCGGTCAACCAGCTTGCGGTGGGAACCACACGTGGGACCTGAGTACCATAGCGCCCTCCTGCCTGTGTTCCCCATGAGGAGCCTTGTCCTCAGTGCCTGGGGCTAAACATTAGATCTGTGTGTGGGGATTGCGCACTGTGTTGGGCAGTGGAAGAATTTTCCCACCCCAGAATTTCCAGCCCTTTGGCTGGCCCAGGCTGGGTGCAAAGCGACTGGCTGCAGGACCAAATGCCCACTCTGCTCCCACCTGATTGGAATGGGGAAACTGAGGCACATTCTGCAGTTGCTGACCTTCCAGAGAACTGGGTGTTTGTACTGGCAGGCCAATGAGAAATGCTGGTCTCCAAAGCTGTCTGTCACCAGAACTCAATTAGCCAGAGAGGTGTGTTCAAATTCCCCAGTTATAACTGGACCTCCAGCGCACTTGAAAGTGGCAAGTCCAGAGGGTTTCCTCACCCTCTTTCTTTCTTTCTTTCTTTCTTTCTTTCTTTCTTTCTTTCTTTCTTTCTT